>CM060367.1:28365074-28965074 GCA_030545235.1 Helianthus tuberosus
ACCTACCCATGTTTATAAAAGTCCCAAGGTCCTTAAAAATCAGATTTGAGGGTCTAATGAGCAAGATAAATCGCCAAAACCACGTTACAAAGTGCAAGGACTGAATTGTAATTGTTAAAAACTTGCTAAGCTGGTCATCTGCTGGTACGCGGCCCGCGTAAGAGGCCTCGCGGCCCGCGAACAAGTCACGAGCGAACAAAATGCGCAGCTGCCAGTTGCAGACCTGTTTGTCGAGTTGTTTCCAGCTGTTTTCGATTCCTGAACTCACCAATCGACTTACATGCATGCAAGGACACTTGGACTGATCATACAACATCTACAAACACCTGTATCATCATCAAATCAGATCAAAATCTGCACAAAAGGGTCTTGAAGTAGTAAACTTTGAACACTTGCATTTTCTAAAATTCACAAGACAACTTCTGGAGCTCTCTGGATGACAAGGCATCTTCCTAGTGATCTCTAAGCTTATTTAGGACCATTGTAAGTGTTCATAACTCTTTCAAATCCGTTCTAGCTTAGTTTATTAACCGAAAGTCAATCCATCGTAAATTTAGTTTGACTTCGTGATTAAACGAAATGTGCTCAGTCTTTTCTCAAATTGAAAGTACCTACAAGTTGGTATTTATGTGGGTAACAAACCCCCAAAAGGGTATTTTCAGATTCCCACTCTAAGTATGTTAATTGTCGAGTCAAAGCTTTTCTTAAAAAGTCAACAGAATGTGTTTTTGCAAAATTAAGTATAATTAGCAATGTAGGCTACATGCAACCTGTTTGATCATCAAAATAACTTTGTAATTAATGTAAGAACATGTTTCATCATGATCAACTCGACAATTTTCAGTTTAAACCCGAATCGGAACCGAAAGTCACATAAATTGACTTTTTCTTTGACTATCAGTTCTGATCCGTACATGCATGTTTGAGATCTGCATTAGAGCTTATTTTGGACCAATTTTTATATAAGTTTAATTCTCTGAGATTTTACAACTTGGTTCAACACTTATCCGGTTCATATGCATGTTTCCGATTAATGCTTAAAAGTTGACTATTATGCCCTTTTTACTATAAAACGTGATTTTTGAAAAAGTGAAAGAGTAGAAACATTTGTTACTGATTTATAAACTTGCACCAAAAATTTGATATCAGTTTGAGGTCCAGATTAAGAGTTATGCTCAATATCGTAATTTGAAAGCTTTATGTTACTTAAACGTCGTAATTAGCATATAACCTATTTAAACCCACTTTTTGATACCAAACCTTTTACCCACTGATTTTATATAATATTTTGGGATTTTTAAAGATTTTTATTTGATTTTTGGCTGATCATATCATAGGTCTCTAAGTTTAATTCGATAAAATAACGATTTTGCCCTTTTAGGCCATAAAATGAGTTTTACAAATCCTTTTGACCCCAAACCTTTTTCTACTGATTTTATTTGTTAAATAAAATATTTTGAGCATTCTGGAAATATAAAAATATCAGTTTTCTTTTAAAAACCCGGAACGGCTCTAAATCGCCTTTTTAAGCGTTTTTAACGCATAGTATGTACTATAACCATATTAAACATATAAGGTTGATACCTACTGATGTTCTTAGCATATTTTTATAAAATAACAGTAAGTACAAGTTTATAAACTCAGGTTTCCAATTTTGACATTTTTAGCCCTTGTGAAATTACCAAAATACCCCTAAGGTGCATAGTTTGGTTTTAAATGATAAGTCTCACATATGGGTCATACCCTACTGTTATAACATGTTAAATTAAGTATATTTACTGTATAAATCAGACCCGTAACTCAGATTTACAAATAAACTCTTTTATAATCTTTTAAATGACCAAAATGCCCTTATGAGGCCTAATTTGTGTTTAAATCCGTTTTGGGCATAATAGAAAATAACTTACTGATATTATGACATATTTAGAGCATATTATCTCAGGGAACTTGCATGTGACTCTTACGGTTACCCGTAACGCTCTTTTCGCGTTCGGTTCGGTTTATGTAACTAGTTTGCATAAATTGACCGAGACGGGTCAAACATTATCATTTTTGTCTCAAAATCCAGAATGTATTTAGTATACCCATATTATACAAGTATTCAAACTTGTCGGGTCTAAATCACATTCTATCCGGTCTTCGCTTAATCGTGCGTTTGAACCGTACCGTCCTTTAAACTAGCCGGTCTAAGCTTAAGCTTAAATAAAGACCCGTTAGAAATCTAATAGGTTATATTAAACCTTCGTTCCAGATTAGGAGCACCGGTAAAAGCTACCTGCCTTTTTGCTTGTTGAGATATATACTTACCAAGGTAAATACTTTTAACTTATTTTCCCTATACAGGCTTGGGTTACGGTATATAGAATACCGCTTGATCGAGCATCAAATCTTACATCTCTGAATGGTTAATTGAATAATTTGATCGGCTCGTTTAAACAGTCTTGTTCACTTAAAGCCTTTGGGGGGTTAATGACCATGTCCCGGATATCCTCGGCATCATCTTACGAGATGGCCACGACCTGAGCACGGGGTGTAGGCGTACACCCGTCAGTGTATAACTATAATGTGGAGGGTCTATTGATCTTTAACCCGGACAAGATCCGGGCTACTGAACGCACAAGTAACATGTAATTCGTTCACAAGATTATAATAATATATAATTATCCCAAGTTATAAAATGTTTTGTGCCACGTGCATTCAAATCAATTTTCAACTCTTTTCAAAATGAGTCAGTTAAATTGTATTTACCAGTGTAAACTGACGTATTTTCCCAAAAGGTTAAGTGCAGGTACTACACGTAATAGGCTGGCTGTCTTCTAGAGCGTCCACAATAAGTCTCGCAAGCTTGGACGACAATAAACTGTTGAACAATATCTTATTTCATTTCGATCCGCCTGTGGATCCGTTTCAACTATTAGTGATATTTAATATTACATTTTATTAAAGTTGAAATGAATCTATCTTTGCTTCCGCTGTGCATTTATATATTGTGTTGTTTGTCTATGATGATACCAACTGCGTCACGATACTCTCCACCGGGCCCACCGGTGACACGTGGAAAATAGGGTGTGACAATAGTGTACTATTAACATTTAATCATAAATTTTATACTTAAAGTCTTATACGGTTGACCATATACATTTAATCATCGTTAACTCATTTTATCATTGCATTACAGGACAGTCAACATGCCATTCATTGAGGTATCAACGATTAGACCACATGATAATGCAGAGCCCCTTCAAATAAGAGTAATAAGAAAGTGGATACTGTACGGAAATATACAAGAGCTTTGCTATCTTTTTGTAGATAACCATGTAAGCTCTGTGACATATATTTTAATTTACTACTATTATTGCTATTGTTTGTCATACATGCTGAACTGTTTTTTTTTTAAATTAGGAAGATGCAATAGAAGCAATAGCCGATCTACATCATCAATCCCATTATGAGTCACGTATAACACTAAATTCTTGCTACACTAACACTGATTACCTATCAGACACTACAAGATCGTCCATGAATGTTGTACCCCATACAACATGTATCAGACTTGGTCTACGAACATCCTTTTTGCAATTTGATGACGACACCATCTCCTACCATTACTTCAACTTTTCAATGTTACACCCAAACTTTATGTCAATCATTACGTAAAGCAAACCATACAAAAGTATGGCCTGATTTGTACTTTTACAAATTCTTACGGAAAACATTGTTCAACATAAAAGGTTACCCATTTCTAGTAGTTTATACAAGATTGGATGTTTACAAAAGTTGTACAATCATAAGTTTTCAACTAATAGATTTAACAAAACATACTTAAAAGTTTATAGCCACAAAATCGACCCATTTATTACATGAAGATTCGGAAGCGTGTCGCGGCATGAAGTGCTAGTGTGTTCATTCTGAGCGTCGCAAGTACCCAAAACTGAGCCTTACCTGTAATTCATAACGACAAGAATTAACATCAGTAAGATTAAACACGTTCTTTTACCTTCCAACAAATATGATGTTCTATCATCCAACATATTTATATGCACTTTTCCCTTACTATTCTTTCTTAACTATTGATGTCCATTTTAATTTACGTAACCATTTGGTTATATCATTCTCTCGCATGCGTTTGACCCATTTGAAACGGGTCATTCACATGGTCATTCTTTCGTATATCATTCCTCCTTGATTAATCCGTTCATGACGGATTTCTAGCATAACCATTTCTTGTTTCTTATCATTCTATTTGTTCGACCCATTCGGAATGGTAAAAGTAAAATCATTCTTTAAGTTTACATTCTAGTTGTTTGACCCATTTACAATGAGTCAACAACGCAATCCTTTTCTAATATTACATTCTAATATTTTGACTCGTTCATATCGAGTCGCCAACATAGTTCAATTCTAACTTACCGTTCTAATCGTTTAGCTTATTCGCATCAAAACATTTACATATCATTTCTACAACTAGGATATAAATACGTCTTCTAACAAATTTAGAATGGACAAGATACATACCTCGGTCTTGACTTCCTTCTTGCTTTGTGTGACTCGAACCTTCTTCCTTTATCCCTATACATAAAACGTTTACATTAAAACTTCACATTCCATGCTAACTTCTCATATGTATTTCTTGGATAAAGCATCATAACTCAACACAAGTGTTGTCTACATACTTAAAACATGATCATCATATAGGGTCCGAAGTCAAAAATGCAGAATTTCTAGCTGAGGCATTTTATCGAACACTTGGCGTGCGTACCACGAACAAAGCATTATGTACAACTGTTCAAAGCATAATCCTACTAGTTCATATCATAGATTATCAAAATCAATCAATTCACATAATTTTCATTCTCCAACAATCTATCTATCAAAACTACATCTCATACAAGTTCACATTACAACCATTGTTACACCTACGTATTAATCATTCATCATCATACTTTCATATAAATGGGTTTTCTAACATTAATCATCAAGATGAGTAATTTCCAACATATTTCTTGTTCTATAGTGTTAATCTAACTTACAATCGTTCAATTTTTCATATAACTTCAAGATCGGTTAAAACCCACTTTCTTCATAATCATCAAATCACAAAATTCGACTTACTGTTTGTTAAGAAAGCTTAGATGACCAAGAATTGGGGTTCATGCACTAGTTTGGCCTTGAATTTCCTTTCCAATTAGTTGATTTTAGATCAAAAGGGGTTTGTCCCCCTTTTCTCCTGCTTGTTTGATCCCAAACACACACCAGTGTGTGTGTTTTTGAGTTTCACTTTATTTAATACATTTATTTCCACATTATCCATGTTTAGCCCTTCTAGTATATGTGTTTGTTTTTATTTAGGCATTTTCCCATCCTTAGGCTAACATCTTAACATATTCCTAACTAGGTTAATTTTCTAGTTAATTTAACTTACATGCATAATTAAACTTTTATGGGGTGTTACAGTCAACTACGATCGTTAAAGGCCCCGCATTGACAACCATCTTTTGCTAACAGGTATTTATTATTACATTAGCTTTCATTATCAAAATAATTCCTTTTTTTAATGACAAAGTATTTTTTATTTTTATTTTTGTAGATTACATTGGTCGTATGGACCGAGTATCACCTAGCCTTAATAGGGCAGGCAACAACCTATTAAAAATCAGTCTTCAAGATCAAAGGTATACATATAACTTTGGTCATACGAAAATAGTATCACCTATCCTTAAAAATATCCTACTTTATTAAACTCTCTATTCTATAATATCAATATGTCTTTGCAGCGGGAACTTTATTGAGGCCACCTTATGGGAGCAAATTGCATTTTCCTACAGCAAAGATCGAACAACATGAGGGACTATTCAATTCCCTTATGACGCAACGATATTGATATGCTATCGAAGAATATTTAAGCTACCTAAGGATGATATGGAACAAAATTTGTTCAATTGTGCATGACAAAAGATCTTCACCACTACTTTAGCTTTGTAGAACAATTGCTTAAATATGAGTGTGACAATAATACTTAAAATGAATATTAATGTTTATTTAAAATGGATGTGCCAACTATTGTATATTTAATTTGGACAAATAACTTAAGACAACAATCATTGTTTTGCTTATACAAACGAATCTTACGTTTGTCACAAATAACTTAAGACAAAATCATTGTTTTGCTTATACAAACTTACGTTTGTTATTTAAACTTTATATTCAATTCCCCTGTAACGCGAGGGTAACGTATCCTCGTTACATACACAAACTAAGACAAAATACAGCACAAGTAAGGAAAGTGGTGTAGTGGAAAAGATAGGAGGTTTTAAAACACGAGTTTGAATCTTGCTTGAGGTAATTTTGCTTTGTTTTTATTTTTGGTAGAAGTGTCTAATGAGAACCGTAAACTTTAATAATTTACGCTACTACCCTTAAACATTAAAACTTACTATATAGTCTTCATGATTTATTAAAGATTTTTTTTACTGTTTTTCCTTTGGTTTTTTACATCGTCCGAACTTTCAATTTTTTTTTGATGTACCATAACGAACCGAATCGGTAATTTTATTTTTGGTAGAAGTGTCCAATGAGAACCCTAGACTTTAATAATTAAACCTACTACCCTTAAACATTAAAACTTACTATATAGTCTTTATGATTTAATAAAGCCTTTTTTTACTGTTTTTCCTTTGGTTTTTTTACATCGTCCAAACTTTAATTTTTTTGATGTACCATAATGAACCGAATCGGTAAAAAAAAATTGCAAAAAATTAGTTTTTTTTGTCAATGGTAGTGTTTTATATTCGTGTTATGCGGCCTGCCACTCACTCATTGGTCTTGGCAATTAAAATTTGCGCGCAGTTCAAAATTACAGTCTTGTCATCATTTTAGTTTTTTTTAGCAAAACTATGATAGTGTTTTGTTTTAATTGGTTTATTCGATGTGATAGATTGTGTTATAAGTAGTATATACACGTAACCAAAACAAAAGCGTATGTATTATGAAAGTGAGAAATATTCGGCTTAACACCCCGCAACGCAGGCGGGCATAAAACTAGTTGAAGTTATATATATGATAACTATAATAATATTTTAATTTATTTTTTATTCATATATTTTACATTCTCTTTTTTTCTTTTCTTTTTTTGTCTTTTAGTGTCTTTTTGTTTTTGTTTTACTTACGTACTTCAACAATTGGATCAACACTTCTAACCAGGGGCGCAGCATAGTGGGGGCGGCCGATCCCGCTGAACTTTTCGCTCAGTAGTGGAGAGTATGTAGTTTTCGTATATAAATTTTTTGGTATGTATGTTTTCGACCCCTCGGTTTTATAGAAACTTTTTGGTATATACGTTTTCGACCCCCGGTCTGAAATCTCAATCTTCGCCACTGCTTACAACCCCTCAATTTTAAAGACTTTTTAATCAATTTTTATGTACTTATTCTTATGTACGTATTGGTATAAATTCAGGTTGATTGGCGTTTCAATGTAAATTTTTTTAAATGGATAAGCTCAAATATAATACGTTTTTGTGCTTTTTTCGTACCTTTTTTGTAACACCTCGAAAACGGGTTTGGTAATTTAAACCCGGTTAATATAAAGGAACGGGTAAAGTACCGTTAATAATAAAAGTTAACCCGTAAACAAAATTAACTAGGAATAATTAACCTAGTTGATTATTATATTGTTAGTGATAAATATTGGATAATATCCATTATTAATAAAAATCTAAATCATGAGGGGCCAAAAGTGGGAAAACCTAAAGTTTAGGTTTGATAAGATCAAAACTCAAAACACACACACTAAGTGTGTGTGTGGGGTCGACCACGGCTGGAGAAACTAGGGGCAAACCCTTGTTCATCAAGAATCATCAAATTGAAAATCGATTCGAGCCCGAAATCAGTGTATAAACACATATTAGCGATCACCCAAGCTAAGAGATCATAAGGTATGTAGAATTTTGATGTTTGTTAAAGTTTTGAAATTTGATGAACATTACAAGTTGCGATTTATGCATGAATCGTAGAGGTTATGGCTGGATTAGAGATGTATACTTGCTTAGGAACAAAACCCTAAGTGAAAATTATACATATATTGTTATGATTTGAGTGTTTAGATGATTTACCACACTTAGATAAGTGAGTTTTAATAATATGATGAAATTGATGATATAATTACGATTAGAATCATAATACATGATAGTGATAAGATGATGCTTGAATAAATTATGAATTTGGGTATATGTTCATACTTGCCGTAGAGTGGGTATTGTATGATATGAAGGAATAAATGTTATAATAATGTTAAATGATGTTTGAGATCATCATGTGTTATGAATGATTAAGGTATTTGGCTAAACTTGATGTTTGGGTGAATTATATATATATATATGATGCAATGAATTGGTTCATATTGATAAACAATCCCAAATCCTTGTTTGATATTAATAGTTTAGCATACAATGATTGATGTTGTGTTAATTCAATGATTTACGGTTACATGAACATGGTTGAGAAAGTAGTTAAAACGGTAGCGTGAGAACAATGCCTACCGGATATTTGACGAATTGCTTAAATGAGTTGTTGAGCTTCATAGTGTAATTACTTACACTAATAGGCAGCAGTTTGACTTTTTTTTAAAAGTCAAACTGACCAAAAATGAGATCAAATGGTAATTTTGATATAAGTCCGTATGGTGAGGTAGTCTTAATAATGATGACTAATCTAACCATCTTGCGAATGATAAAAGGTAGTTTGACGCTTGAAAAGCTAGGTGGAAGCTTGGGAAGAAGCGGGTCAAAGGAAACTAAAAAGCGTGGAAAACATAATCGGACTTCGAGGTAAGTAAAGCTTACACTTTTCTATTAGAACACCTACTTGTTGTAGTTGTTATGAATAAGGTAAATCGGTAAATTAATTATGATGATCTGACGCGAAACGATACGGGTCGAAATAAGTAAAAAGGGTAAAAAGGGGTAAAACGGTAATTCGATCAAGTTTTGACCGAATAAACAAAGAGTTTTGTAAAACATATATTACGGGGTAAACCATAATGAGTAAAGGGTAATATGCTAATTTGGCTACGAGTTAAGGGACAAACATTGTTTTTGAAAAAGACGCTCTACGGCGTAAGACATGACGAGTCAAAAGAATTAAGAAATGATTTTTTAGCAATATGATAGTACGGTGTAAACCGGAATGGGTCTCATGGATGAGATGGCAAATAAATACCATCTCACGAGGATAAAATGGTCAATTGGACTAAACAGGTCAAAAGGTGATGATATCACCATTTGACATTAATAACTAATGGTTGTTGTCGAGTTTTATGCTCATAGGAACGAATAGCTCGTGAGACTTCGTTGTTATTAATTAACAACTTATATGATGAGGTAATAAAACGGGTCATTGCTTTGACTCGGTTCAGGTATGTGATATGGGATTAACTCTCATTGAGAACATAAGGTTCGACGAGAGTTAATCGAGTCGTGGGTGGGTTTCCGATTACCCGAGGTGAGGTATATCACGCGAAATGAAATTTTCATATTATGATCTTATGGACATAATGAAATTAAAATGGGATGCTGGTTAAAAGCGTAGTCTTGGTCGAAACAAGTTTTTAAAATGTCTTTAGTTATTAAAAGACTAAAGTAATTGACTAAAATGCCCTCGGATGATAAACCGGGCAAACGACCCATAAGGGTGTTTGAACATGAGTGTTTATAATTGGTAGGATCTTAATGGTAGGATACAATGGTAGTCTTAACCATTTAGACTTAAAAATGCATAATGTGCCTTTTTCGCAAATGTGTCAAACCCAAGGATAAAATGGGAATATAACGAGATTTCTTATCATAATTCATCACAATTGACGTTGTGATAATAGATGAACAAAGATCATTAAGTGGGAATAAGAGATACGATGGGTGGTAGATAAATTAAGCTCAAAGTGCTTAAACCTCATAACGGGTCAAAATAAAATATGTATAAACCGGGTAATTAGTGGCGGAACTAGAACATTAACTCAGGGGTATCCTATTTTTTTTCACCGTGCAATCGTACAATATTAAAAAAACGAAAATAAATAAATAAAGCAAAACAAATATCTAATAGATTTGTCCTCTTTTTTTTTCATAGCTTGAAATCGTTCCATCACATCGTCGTCTTTTACTTCACGTAAAAAATCCTTTTCGACCACACAAACCATAGCATTGTTCAAAAATTCCGGGCCCATTCGATTGCGTAAACCCGTCTTAACAAGCTTCAAATTTGAAAAACATATTTCAACGTTTGTGGTTGCAACCGGTAAAAGCAAAGCTAGCTTTACTACCCGATAAACTGAAGGAAAAGAACTATGCGTTCCCGTTTCAACCATAACACGCGCAAGATCACTTATTCTATTCAAGTTTGCAAATTTATCACCATCACTTATAGTGTGACGAAATGGGCAATTGGGATTTGGGCTTATTATTTTCAATTGATTGGTATCCTCGTAGTTGTGTCGTGCCGTGCATTAAAACTTCAAGGCAATTGGGCAATTATTTACAATCTTTTATTATTTTGGGCTAACATATTGGGCAATTGGGCTTATTATTTACATTCTTCAATTGATTTGGGCTAACATATAGGGCAATTGAGATTTGGGCTTATTATTTTCAATTGATTTGGGCTTACAGACTCTTTTTAGGGGTGTCCTTGTAGTTGTTCAGGGGTATCCTTAGTATAAAAACCAAAAAACAATTTTTTTTTACACTACCGATAAAAAGTTGAGCCGTAGCCCGTGCTACAGCTCGCTACAGCTCGGACGACATAAGGTCCTCCCCTGCGGGTAATGGTTGCGTAATTATTGAAAATTGTTAATCCGGATATCGGATTTTAACTCTATATGATAGAGAATCAAATTACGATCACGTAGGAAGAAACGGGAGTAAAACGGATAAAAATTGAGGGAGTTATGACCATTTTAGTGAAAAATGGCATTGCTGGGAATATGCAGCTCCAGTTTCAGAACCTTCTGTCAAAAACAGGGTGTCGCGCCTCGCGACGGATAACTCCTTGATCGGTCGCGGCCCGCGAAAGCATTTATTGGACCTGTCGCGGCCCGCGACAAGCTACGAGTCTGGCAAAAATTGTTTATTTTGTTCGTTTTGTCTTACGGACTTGTTTAGACATGTTATAAACTCCTTATAACTAAAGCATTTCATGTTTTATGAAATGCAGGTATATCTTGAAGTGCCGGATGACGATCAAGCTCAATGAAGAACCGAACACGATCAAAGATTCAATGTCACACCCCGATATTTCCACGTGTTACCGGTGGGCCCGGTGGGGAGTATCGTGATGTAGTTGATATCATCATAGTCAAACAACACAAATTATAAATGCAAAGCGGAAGCAAAAGGTATGAATCACATTACAAACCGAATAAATAGTAATATCGTAGTATTACAACAGACTGTAAAAGATTCACAGGCGGATCAAAATATAAATAAGATCATTGTTCAACATACTTTAACATCTAGAGCTTGCAAGACTTGATTATTGATGCCTGGAGTAGCCAGCCTATTCCGTATAGTACCTGCACTTAACCTTTTTGGAAAATACGTCAGTTTACACTGGTAAATACAATTAACTGACTCATTTTGAAAAGAGTTTAAAGATATAGTTTGAATGCACATGGCACAAAAGTATCTTTTATAACTTGGGATAATTATTTAAAAATAAACTTGTATACAGTTTTACATGTTTGTCGTCCATTTAGGACCCGGTTAGAAGAGCCGGTTTAATAAGATTAATAGACAAACCACATGGTATAATACCCACAAGAAGATACCCTTCTTGTGGACTACGTTTTTACATACGCACCTGTCAGGTGTATGCCTACACCTCGTGCTTAAGTCGTGGCCATTTATAATGAATGAGCCGAGGATATCCAGGACATGGTCAATAACCTCCCAAAGGCATTGCATCAAACAAGACAGAATAAAACGGGTTATGCATCTTTTTAATCAATATCCGATTGTACGACTTCATACCCGACCAAGCGGTATTATAATACCGTACCCCAAGCCCGTATAGGGAAAAATAAGTTAAAAGTATTTACCTGAGCAAAGTATAAATCACAACAGCAAGTGCACGTAGCTTTTACTGGGCTCCTAATCTGGAACGAAGGTTTTAATTAACCTATTAGATTCCTAACGGGTCTTTCTTAAGTTTAAACTTAGACCGGTTAGTTTTAACGAATGTATACGGTTCGAACGTATGATTAAGCGAAGACCGGAATAGAATGTGATTTAGACCCGAAAAGTTTGAAGACTTGTATAATATGGGTAAACTAAACACATTCTGGATTTTGAGGTGAAAATGATAAGGTTCGACCCGTTCCGGCTAATTTATGCAAACTAGTTACATAGACCGAACCGAACGCGAATAACGCATAACGGGTAACCGAATGAGTCACGAACAGGTTTCCTAAGTTAATATGCATTAAATATGTTGTGATATCAGTGGGATACCTTCCATTATGCCCAAAACGAGTTTAATCTCAATTTAAGCCCCGTAGGGGTATTTTGGTCATTTAAAAGATTATAAAAGGGATTAATTATGATTCTGAGATTCGGGTCTGAAATAATCAGCAACACAACTTAATTCAATAGGTTATATCAGTTGGTGATAAGTCTTATATGACAAAATGGTTTTAAACCTATACTATGTGTTTAATACGCGTTAAAAGCCGTTTTAAGCGATTTCCGGGTTTAACAGGAAATCTGAGTTTTCTGATCAGGTTATAAAGTTCAAAATACTTCATTTATCATATAAAATCAGTGGCCAAAGATTTGGTATCAATTGGCTATGTAAAACTCATTTTATAAGCAAAAGGGTATAATCGGTAATAACCGAATCAAGGCAATAACCTTAGGTTATGATCAGGTTAAAAATAATTAAAAATCTTCAAAAATCCCAAAATATTATATTACATCAATGGGTAAAAGGTTTGGTGTCAAATATTGGGTTTAGATAGGCTTTACGCTAATTATGCCGTTTAATTAATAAAAGGCCTTCTAATTACGCTATTGAGCATAACTCCTAATCTAGACCTCCAACTGATGTGAAATTTTAGGGACATGTTTATAAATCAGTAACAAAGATTATTGTCCTCTCACATTTTCAAAATTCTCATTTTAAGGTCCAATGGGCATATTGGTCAACATTAGGCATTTAACGGAAACGTCGGACAGACAACGAGTCGAGTAGTATAATCGCAGAGGGTTATACTATCATATAAGCTGGTCCTAACGGAGCTCTAAAGAATTTCTAAATCCTTCTAAATCGGGTCAGAACTGAAGTCAAAGCAAAAGTCAAAGTTTTGCGACTTTCGGTTCCGAACCGAGCCTAAACAGAAAATTGTTGGATCAAACAAGCTTAGACCAGTTCTTATACTAATTACCAATTTATATGAGTGATCAAATAGGTTGCACGCCTTCTACATTGCTAATTATGTGTTACTTTGAAAATTATGTTTCTGTTGACTTTTTATAACAAACTTTGACCCGACAATTGATCTAGTTAGAGCGGGAATCAGAGGGTGCCCTTTTAAGGGTTTATTGCCCATATAATTACCAACTTATAACTACCTTAAGTTTGACTAATCACTGGACCATTAGTGATTAATCGATAAGTCAAACCTTAATTACGACGGTTTGACTTTAAGCTAAATAACTAAGTAAAACACGATTAAGGAAGGTTAAGGAAGCTTACCAAGGTCCAATGCACGACTAATGATGCTTAGGGGGTGGCCTTGTGCTCCAGAAATCATCAGAAGTGAAGTATGGAATGAGTGATCAAAAGTTGCAACAATGTGGGTCTTTATATAGTGATCTTGATTGATCAAGATGGTGCCAAGCAAGTCTAGGATGGATCCTTGATCAACACAAGTGTCCCTAATGCCTAAAAACATGCTAGTGTAGCCCATGGTATTGAAAACAAGTGATATAAGTCGGTTAAACGGGCTGGAAAGGCACCTGTCACGGCCCTCGGCCTCGGTTTGACTCGGTCCAGAGCCGCGAGGCAGGAATCCCGTGGTATCTAATTAAGTGACAGCGGAAGTCTTTTTAAACAGGATCTATTAATATTAAAACTGCTCGTTTATATATAATATAGGGATAAATCCCATAATTTACAATAAAGTGATTTCGCTGGGAAATATTTATTTCTCAAAACATGTTTCTTTATTTATTTACATTGAGCCACTTTTCTAAGCATGTAGTGCTCCATGGCACTTTTCCTGTGCTCACAACAGATTACCTGAAATATATTTGAAAAAGGTTTTGTCAGCAGGGAAATACTGAGTGAATCATTCTATTTTGCATAATGATGCATAGTTATTAATTACAGCATAAGAGCGATTACAATGGCTTCTATCTTATTTTTATCTGGCATTCTGTCACAATGGTGACAAGTCACAATGGTGACAATGGTCATACCACTATTAGATCAATGAACCTAAATAGTGATGATTATCCCTGTAGGTCAATGAACCTAACAGTGATTATCCCGAGTAGGTCAATGAACCTAACTGGGAGAAAATTAGTAATGTGCACAATACCCCACTAACCAGTAAATCAAGATATCCACGACTTAGTCCCTGTAATTATAACCTTGAAAATAATTTGAGGTATTGTAAAATAGTTGATAAAAAGAGAATGACTCACATTGTAGATTTAACGAGCAGAGTATAAGCCTACTGATTAGCCTTGATTATCCTAATTTAAATAACAATACACACACAAACAGGTTATTAACTAATACAGCAGTTACGAAAATTCACGAGATTAAACCCTCACAACAATTTACAAGTGCAATACTTAACAATTCAGCGGATTCACAACGAATGACAGAGTATAGTCCGATTTCGAACAGCACTCAAACATTCAAGTTGAAATCACGATGAATAACAAAGTATAAACTCAATTTGAGCGGCACTTAAACAATCGTTGGATAGTTATAATCGATCGGACGTTGAATCGTAATAGCGATCAAGTTAATACCCTGATTGCGGCGTCAATTAGTGATCCGTGTGTGTTAATTGTGGTAAACAGAGCATATCTCAGTGCCTAGAACGAATTTCTTCGTCGAACATACGCAGAATTTCAAGTGCCAACCTCTGCTATTTATACACGATTTTTGCCCTCCCTTACGGGCCGTAACAAATAACCCTTACGGTCCGTAAGGGTTACCTATTTTTTTTATAGAGTAGCCACGTGTGGGACTAGGCCTGCTGAGTCAGTAGTTTCGTAAATTTCAAATTTGACAGCATGTTATGTAGATAATCGTTAACTAGGAAATACCCCCCCTGAGTTTTAGGGGCCCTGATCCTGATTCTGATTGTTCTGAAAATTTTAGGTTTTGCGCATAATCACTTGAGTGTCTGAATTAGGGTTTCCTATTGGATAATTAAACTAATAAATATGACTTTTTGATGAGAGTTGTTACATTCTCCCCACCTTAATAAAAATCTCGTCCTCGAGATTTACTGGAATAATTGAGGATACTTTTGCTTCTTTTCTAATTCTAGTTCCCAAGTGTATTAGGGTCCTTATTTTGAATTCCACTTTACTTGAACTAATACTAATCGTTTGTGTTTTGATCTTTCTATCTTTAATCTGAAGAGGTTTCTCTATTAATTTTTTTTTCGTTTACCTTTATATCTTGGAGAGATACTATTAAAGATTCGTCTGATAGACATTTCTTGAGGTTGGATACATGAAATACATCATGTACTCCAGCTAATTCTTCTGGTAGTTGTAACCGATAAGCAATTAGTCCTATACGTTGGATCACAGGAAATGGTCCTACGTATCTTGGACTTAGCTTTCCTTTCTTACCGAATCGAACTACTCCTTTCCAAGGAGATACTTTCAATAACTTTTTGTCTCCAACTCGAACTCCAACGGCTTTTATCTATTATCTGTATAACTCTTCTGGCGATCTCTAGCTGTCTTCAGCCTTTCCTTCGTGATACTGAATATCACAGTCGTAGTCACTTAGGATTTTCATCCATCTCCTTTGTTTCATGTTTAATTCTTTTTACCCAAATATATGTCTTAAATTCTTATGATCCGTATAGACAGTATACAGAAAATGTCTTAAATTTTAAGGGCAAAATTTATGGTTCCTAATTCTAAGTCATGAGTGATATAGTTTTTTCGTGCTTTTTCAATTGTCTTGATGCATACACAATTACCTTCTTGCGTTGCATAAGCACATATCCAAATCCTAGCTTTGAAGCATCACCGTATACTTCAAAATCTTCAGTTCATAAGGCTAAGATTGGAGCATTTGGTTAATTTCTGCTTTAAGATCCTAAAGGCTTCTTCTTGTTTAGATCTCTAATCAAACTTAATTGTTTTACAGGTTAGCTTAGTTAATGGTATAGCTATCTTAGAAAAATCCTTAATAAACCGTCTATAGTATCCGGCTAAACCTATAAAAACTCCTAATTTCCATTGCGGATTAAGTAATCTTCCATTTGATAATTGCTGCTATCTTAGCAGGATCTACGTGAATACCTTCATGATTCACCATATGACCTAGAAATTGCACTTCTGGCAGTCAAATTCACACTTCGAGAATTTGGCGTAAAGCTTCTCTTTTCTTAACAAAGTTAAGAGTGCATGCGAATGCTGACAATGTTCGTCTTGACTTTTTGAATAAATAAGTATATCATCTATGAAGACAATTACAAATTTATCCAAATACGGTTTACAGATCCTATTCATCATGTCCATGAATGCTGCAGGTGCATTCGTTAATCCGAAGGACATGACTGTAAACTCATAATGACCATACCTAGTTCTGAAAGCAGTTTTAGGTATGTCTTCCTCTTGTACTTTCAATTGATGATATCCGGAACGTAAGTCGATCTTAGAAAAATATCTATCTCCCTGGAATTGATCGAATAGATCATCAATTCTAGGTAATGGGTATCGATTCTTAATTGTAACTTTATTCAATTCCCTATAATCAATACACATTCTCATTGAACCATCTTTTTCTTAATAAACAACACTAGTGCCCCCCACACGGGGATAAATTAGGTTGTATGAAACCTTTACTTAATAATTCATCTAATTGCTTTTTCAGTTTTTATATTTCTGTAGGTGCTAACAGATAAGGTTCCTTGGCTTATCGGTAAAATTCCTGGAATTAGATGAATCTTAAATTTTATCTCCCTATCTGGTGGTAATCCAGGTAAATCTTCTGGGAATACATCTGGGTATTCTAAAACTACAGAAATTTCCTTAAATTCTTTATCTTTAGTATTGATGATTACTGAAATCATGTATACTATTCCTTGCTTCCGTTCATAATTAGCAACTTTTATTACTGATATGAACTTTAGGGTTTTACATAGCTTATCTCCTGTAATCATTATTACTTCTTCAGTGGTGCACAAATTTCTATGGAATTCTTATCATAGATAATAGGGTTGCAGAAAATTTATGATTTGAAAAGTTCTATTTCTACGTTTTGTAGAACCTTATTTATTTTAACTGAATTCCCATTTGCCGTTTCTATTGTAGAAATTTATCTAATGCTGGTTAACGATAAGTTAAGAGTTTGGCAGAGTAAAGTATTTATAAAACTTTGGTTTGCACCAGAGTCAAATAATACTTTTGTGTAAACGTTGTAAGCTAAGAACGTACCGGCTATCACATCTGGAATCATCTCGGCTTCTTGAGTAGTCAGTTGAAAGGCTCTCGCATTCCTTTTTGCTCCTTCTGCCAGTTTGGCTTTACTGTCAGATGGTTTGTTTAGTTTTGGACAATATGGCCTAAGATGTCCAGCTTCTCCACAGTTGTAGCAGACTGAAAATTTCTTCCTCATGCAGTCTTCTTCTTGATGCCCCGGAATTTTGCAAAAATTGCAATATCCTTTGCATTTTCCAAAATGCTTTCTTTTGCAAAAATTGCAAAATGGGTTAGTGGAAGATTGCCCATTCCCTCCTTTCTTGAAATTGTTATGGTTACCCGAACGGAATTCTTGGGTAATCTTTTGGGCTACTTCCTTCCTTCTATTTTCTTCTCTTGTCCGTACTAGTTCATCAGTCAGAGTATTGGCTAATTCCACCGCATCATCAATCGTGCGAGGTTTCGCAGCCTTGACGATATTACGGATTTCGCCAATCAATCCTCAAATATAACGAGAAATAAGTACCGGCTCTGGCGAAGCCAGGGTTGGTACCATTCTAGCATACTCGAAGAATGTCGAAGTATACCCTCGACAATCTACATCCACCATCCGGTGGGTTAGAAACTTATTTGTCATTTGTTCCTTTTCATACTCGGGACATAATTTTCTTTCTACAAAGCTCTTAAATTCTTCCCAGTTCATAGCATACGCCTTCCTTCTTCCTTTAGCCTGTAACACATTGTTCCACCATTCTAGAGCTCCTTCTTTGAAAAGGTTTGATGCATACATGACTTGATCATCCTGAGCACATTTACTTATGGAAATTACTGCCTCGGTTTTCTCTACCCAACGCAGTGCCGCAGTCGCTCCTTCATTGCCTGCAAACTCAATGGGTTTACATGCAAGAAATTCTTTGTAAGTGCAACCAGGCGTCGCAGTTTTCCTTTTCTTAGGGAGCGGAGCTTGCCGTGGTTCATTATCATGATTAACATGATTATTGCCTCCGTTTACGCTATTACTGAAGTTATCTTCAGAAATACGTTTACTAGGAATGATTTGTTGCGGTTCGATTGGATTTTTAACAGCAGCAACGATTGCTGGAATAGCATTGGCTATCCCTTGAGCAACTATTTCTGGAATAGCGTTGGCTATCCCTTGAGCAATGATATTTTCTATATCCTGCCTAGTCATAAATTGATCCCCCGGTTGTTGCTCAGATTGATTAACCTCATTAGCTGGTTCATTATTAGCGTTTTCCATCTAATAACTAATTTATAGATAAATAATTAGTATAAAAGAAATAATCCAATGTCACAATTAATTGCACATACTTACGTAAATGAATATACAAACAAAACTGTAATTTTCTAAAATTTCATTTGTTTTATATATCATTCTTCTATATACACCCGTTTTATTATTTATTTTACACATACTGATTTTAATATTACTATTACATAACCACAGTTCCATAATCTCCTATCCTTTGTCAGATGATATTCTAATAACGGCGTTCCTTCTCATCGTATTTCCAGGAGATCTGTCCCAAAATCTCTTGGATCCTATTCCCAGTATCCATTAGTTCTTCGCCAAAGTGGCGGAGTTCAACCATATTCTCGTTACTCATTGGTGGATTTGGTAAAGGTTCTGGTTTGAACTTAGGAAAAAGCTTATAGGGATGGTTTTGTAATAGTATTTCATTATTCAACCATTCGTCTATTTGCCAGTGGATTGAAGGGTTTGGAATAGCTGGTTCTAAATTCATTGGTAGTTGTGTTTCAAGAGAATGAATAAAATCATTTTCATTAATAGGCTCAATAGTATCATCGTTTGCCATTATAAAATCTAGTTCTTCTTGAGATGGTAACCCCTCAATTTGCCTAGAGCTTTCCCCAATTTCCATTTTCTTAGGCTTGGGTTTCTCGAGAGGTAAGGTGTTGAATTCTATGGATTCTTCTATGTCTGGTATATTTATTGAAATCTATGGAAACCTCTATTCTTACTGGATAGAGATTTAAATTCTGAAGGGCGTCAGATAAGTTACTCATGCTGTTTAGCAAAATACACATATTACTAATTTAGAAATTATAACAAAATGTTATAGAAAACTTTTAAATATTATTTCATGCTGGGTAACTACCCAAAATAACAGAAAATTAAAACACACTAAGGTTTACTTATTTATTTACTGGGTAAGATTTCTAGACTGTAGGTAATTCGAGTGCTAAAACTTTGAGTCAGATTATTTTGAAGATTTGTATTTATTGCTACGGTGGCTAACCTATAGAGATCTGTCCATACTGTACACAGTTAGTCAGATAATAAAACACATAATCATAAAATGGCAATTAAATTTCCTAAGTATCTCTCAATTACTTTAATAGGCTAAAATCAATAGCAAGCTTAAATCAGTGGCTCTGATACCACCTTTTCCTGTCACGGCCCTCGGCCCCGGTTTGACCCGGTCCAGAGCCGCGAGGCAGGAATCCCGTGGTATCTAATTAAGTGACAGCGGAAGTCTTTTTAAACATGATCTATTAATATTAAAACTGCTCGTTTATATATAATATAGGGATAAATCCCATAATTTACAATAAAGTGATTTCGCTGGGAAATATTTATTTCTCAAAACATGTTTCTTTATTTATTTACATTGAGCCACTTTTCTAAGCATGTAGTGCTCCATGGCACTTTTCCTGTGCTCACAACAGATTACCTGAAATATGTTTGAAAAAGGTTTTGTCAGCAGGGAAATACTGAGTGAATCATTCTATTTTGCATAATGATGCATAGTTATTAATTACAGCATAAGAGCGATTACAATGGCTTCTATCTTATTTTTATCTGGCATTCTGTCACAATGGTGACAAGTCACAATGGTGACGATGGTCATACCACTATTAGATCAATGAACCTAAATAGTGATGATTATCCCTGTAGGTCAATGAACCTAACAGTGATTATCCCGAGTAGGTCAATGAACCTAACTGGGAGAAAATTAGTAATGTGCACAATACCCCACTA
The DNA here is from genome assembly GCA_030545235.1 of Helianthus tuberosus. Lineage (NCBI taxonomy): Eukaryota > Viridiplantae > Streptophyta > Magnoliopsida > Asterales > Asteraceae > Helianthus > Helianthus tuberosus. The sequence continues at coordinate 28,385,774 of CM060367.1, forward strand.
ACCAGTAAATCAAGATATCCACGACTTAGTCCCTGTAATTATAACCTTGAAAATAATTTGAGGTATTGTAAAATAGTTGATAAAAAGAGAATGACTCACATTGTAGATTTAACGAGCAGAGTATAAGCCTACTGATTAGCCTTGATTATCCTAATTTAAATAACAATACACACACAAACAGGTTAGTAACTAATACAGCAGTTACGACAATTCACGAGATTAAACCCTCACAACAATTTACAAGTGCAATACTTAACAATTCAGCGGATTCACAACGAATGACAGAGTTTAGTCCGATTTCGAACAGCACTCAAACATTCAAGTCGAAATCACGATGAATAACAAAGTATAAACTCAATTTGAGCGGCACTTAAACAATCGTTGGATAGTTATAATCGATCGGACGTTGAATCGTAATAGCGATCAAGTTAATACCCTGATTGCGGCGTCAATTAGTGATCCGTGTGTGTTAATTGTGGTAAACAGAGCATATCTCAGTGCCTAGAAACGGGCCGTAACAAATAACCCTTACGGTCCGTAAGGGTTACCTATTTTTTTATAGAGTAGCCACGTGTGGGACTAGGCCTGCTGAGTCAGTAGTTTCGTAAATTTCAAATTTGACAGCATGTTATGTAGATAATCGTTAACTAGGAAATACCCCCCCCCCCCTGAGTTTTAGGGGACCTGATCCTGATTCTGATTGTTCTGAAAATTTTAGGTTTTGCGCAGAATCACTTGGGTGTCTTAATTAGGGTTTCCTATTAGATAATTAAACTAATAAATATGACTTTTTGATGAGAGTTGTTACAGCACCTGCCACATTTTTCTGCATCAGAGGACCCCTCGTGTGACGTGTAGGTCTCCTAGGGGTCCTACGCGTCCCGCGACGCCCAATCTGACCTGATTTTCAACTTTCCAAGTTTGCTGTTTTGGTCCCTGGTCCATAAAATCTTTATTTAACATGGTTTCTTGTATTTTTAACCCCCACACTTGACTTTTAAGGACCCCAAGTCATAAACCAACTTTGTTAAGTCTCCGGTTATTCATACGATCACCGAAAAGTCTTAAATTTCAACATTGACGCTTTTAACCCCTCGTATACGAATTTTATCATAACTTCCTCATATTGTAACGAAACTTGGTGAAATTTTTATCATGCATTCTAGTGAGCATAATTTATCATTACAAAGCTTCGGGTTTGCTAAAAGGTCACTCAGAGGTATACTTTGAACATGTTGACACATTTAACCCCTGTAGTTTGTAATCTCTCACTTTCTTTCACAATTAGCTTCGTATGATCCATGATTCATTCATTTAAGGGTATAAACATCATGTAGGGTTATTGTGAAGTATATTTATCCATTGTTGACATTTTGAACCCTTATGTTCTCATACTTTCCTTGTTTGTCAACTTTAGTCCTTCTAAAGTAATCCTTTACACGTTTAAAGTTCATGACACGTGTCGATATTATATTGGACATGAAATTACGAGGTGTTACATCCTCACCCCCTTAAAAGAAATCTCGACCTCGAGATTTACTGAAATAAATGAGGGTACTTTTCTTTCATTGTGGACTCTACCTCCCACGTGTACTCGGGACTTCTACGGGCATCCCATTTAACCTTTACGATCGGTACATGCTTCATTCGAAGCTTCTTGACCCGTCGATCCTCAATCGACAAAGGTTTTTCAACAAACTTTAAGCTCTCGTCAATGTGCATATCTGTATGTGGTATGACTAGTGATTCATCAGCTAGACATTTCTTCAGATTGCAGATGTGGAATACGTTATGAATACCACTAAGCTCTTCAGGTAAGTTTAACTTATAGGTAACAGATCCGACACATTCGATGATCTCGAACGGTTCTATGTACCTCGGGCTTAACTTGCCTTTCTTACCAAATCGCATTACCCCTTTCCAGGGTGATACTTTAAGTAGAACTTTATCACCAACCTCAAACTTTAGAGGTTTACGCCTTAAGTCCGCGTAGCTCTTCTGCCTATCCCTGGCAGCTTTGAGACGATCGCGTATCTGCACAATCTTATATGTCGTCTCCATGACTATTTCAGGTCCTGTCAGTTGGACATCTCCAACTTCTGCCCAACATACAGGTGTTCTTCATTTTCTACCATACAAGGCTTCGAAAGGCGCAACCTTAATACTTGTATGATAGCTATTGTTATAGGAAAACTCGATTAATGGTAGGTGGTTATCCCAACTACCACCTAAATCAATCACACATGCACGAAGCATGTCTTCCAAAGTTTGGATTGTACGCTCACTCTGCCCGTCCGTCTGAGGATGGTAAGCCGTACTAAAATTTAAGCGTGTTCCCAAAGATTGTTGGAAACTTTTCCAAAAATGTGATGTGTATCTAGTATCTCTATCAGAGATAATAGACACTGGTACGCCATGCAGAGATACAATCTTATCTACGTACAATTGGGCTATCATGTCGGGGCTATAGGTTTCCTTAATGGGTAGGAAATGTGCTGACTTAGTCAGTCTATCCACTATCACCCATATAGTATCATTTCCTTTCTTTGTCTTTGGCAACTTGGTAATGAAGTCCATTGTCACCATTTCCTACTTCCACGTGAGAAGTTCAGGCTGTTGTAGCAAACCTGACGGCTTCTGATGTTCAGCTTTGACTTGCGCATACGTCAAACATTTAGCTACATAGGCAACTATAGACTTCTTCAAGCCTATCCACCAAAAATTTGCTTTCAGATCCTGGTACATCTTGTCAGCTCCAGGATGAACAGAATATTTAGAACTGTGGGGTTCCTGGAGGATAACATCCCGAAGTCCTCCATAAACTGGAACCCATATTCGTCCATTTAATCTCAGAATTCCGTCCTTGCCATAGGATAACTGTTCTTCAGTTACTCCTAGCTTTTCATCAGGATAGTTAGCTTCCAGCACAACGTCCTTCTGCGCATCTAACAACCTTTCATTCAAACTATTCTTTATCTCAATGCTCTTGGCATTGATTCTTATAGGCTTCACTCTTTCCTTTCGACTTAAGGCATCGGCGACTACATTCGCCTTGCCAAGATGGTATCTTATCTCACAGTCATAATCATTCAAAGTTTCCATCCAACGTCGCTGCCTCATGTTTAACTCCTTCTGATTGAACAGATGTTGAAGGCTCTTGTGATCCGAATAGATCACACACTTAGTTCCATACAAGTAGTGCCTCCAAAGTTTTAGTGCAAACACAACGGCACCCAACTCCAAGTCATGGGTGGTGTAGTTCTTTTCGTGCACCTTTAACCGTCAAGAAGCATAGGCAATAACCTTGCCTTTCTGCATAAGCACACATCCCATACCTGTATGTGATGCATCACAATATACTACAAATTCTTCAATCCCTTCAGGCAATGTCAACACTGGTGCATTGCTTAGTTTCTACTTAAGGATATCAAAGGATTCTTGTTGCTTGGGTCCCCAGTTGAACTTAGTATTCTTTACAGTTAAGGAAGTTAGGGGTGCAGCAATCCTTGAAAAATTTTCAATAAAACGCCTGTAATATCCTGCCAATCCCAAGAAACTGCGAATCTCTGTGGGCGTCTCCGGCTCTTGCCAATTCATGACAGCTTCAACCTTAGCGGGATCTACCTGGATTCCGCGTTCACTAACCACATGTCCAAGAAATTGGACTTCACGAAGCCAAAATTCACACTGAGAGAATTTGGCATAGAGTTTTTCTCGATGAAGCAGTTTCAGAATGCAATGGAGGTGCTTCTCATGGTCGGCTTGACTCTTCGAGTAAATAAGAATATCATCGATGAAGACGATGACAAATTTATCCAAATAGGGCTTGCAGACGCGGTTCATGAGATCCATGAATGTGGCTGGTGCATTAGTGAGTCCAAAAGGCATCACTAAGAACTCGTAGTGACCATAACGAGTCCTAAATGCAGTCTTATGTACATCTTCATCTTTGACCTTCAGTTGATGATATCCTGACCTTAAGTCGATCTTGGAAAAATAACTTGCTCCTTGAAGCTGATCGAACAAGTCGTCGATCCTGGGCAATGGATATCGGTTCTTGATAGTAACTTTGTTAAGTTCTCGATAATCGATGCACAGACGCATCGACCCATCCTTCTTTTTGACAAATAGGATTGGCGTTCCCCAAGGAGACGAACTAGGTCTAATGAAACCTTTGGCTAGCAAATCATCTAGCTGCGTCCTCAATTCCTTCATCTCTGTTGGTGCCAACTTATAAGGTGCCCTCGCAACAGGTGCTGCCCCGGGGATGATGTCAATTCTGAATTCTACTTGCCTATTTGGTGGTAAACCAGGTAGTTCTTCAGGAAAAACTTCAGGGTATTCAGAAATGACAGGAATATCTTCAACCTTAGGCTTCTGCTCATCAATAGTTACCTGTGCCATATAAATGACACAACCCTTCTTCAAACATCTAGATGCCTTGAGCATAGACACGTGCTCAGGCAGTCCATACTGGGTATCTCCCTGAATGGTAAGTGACTCACCAGACGGAGTCTTAATCACTACTTGCTTCTTATTGCAGACGATCTGGGCTTGGTTATGAGATAACCAATCCATGCCTATAACTATATCAAAACCGGCTAACTTCAAAGGAAGTAAGGACAATGGAAAAGAGTGGTTCCTAATGGATATAACACATCCATCTAACACGGTTGATGCGGTTTCTCTAGTTCTATCGGCTAATTCAACCTCATATTTCACACTTAGGGTTTTAACAGGTAAATTCAGCAACTTACAAAACTTATTATCTACAAACGACTTATCAGCTCCTGAATCAAATAACACTCTTGCATAAACATCATTTATTAGGAAGGTACCTGTGATCACATTGTCGTCCTGAACAACTTCCTTTGCATCCATCCGGAAGACCCTTGCATTGGTCTTCTTGACCTCTTCAGGCTTCTTGGCGTATTTAGGGCAGTTGGTCTTGATATGCCCTTTCTCATTGCAGTTGTAGCATGTGGCATCTTTTATCTTCTTGCACTCTATCGTCTTGTGCTCTTTAGACTTGCATAACCCACATGCAGGTGATCCTGATTGAGACTTGGCCTCAAGTCTGCATTTTCCAAAGTGGCGTTTTTGGCAAGTCGTGCACTTTGGCTTTTCCTCAGTCTGCTGATTACCTTTGTTGGACCCAGACTCTTTCTTGTGGTCCGTATTACCTTTGTGCTTTTTCTCAGATCTTCGTGAGTTATCATCCTCACGCTTTCTCTTACTTTCTTCAGAATTCTTGAGCGATCTTAGCCTGACCGCATCCAAGGTAAGAGACAGAGCTAGATCAGCTACTGACCTAAAGGTAGCAGGTCTAGATGCCTTAACACTGGCTTTTATCTCTGGGGCCAAACCCCCAATGAAGCGAGCAATTCGCTTGGGTTCCGGTGTTATCAGATATGGAACTAGCCTAGACAGGGTGTTGAAACTGGTGAGGTAAGCTTGGCAATCCAGATTCTTCATCACCAATGATAAGAAATCTGATTCAATCCTTTCGACCTCATGCTGCGGGCAATAATTCTCCTTAATGAGAGCAGCAAACTGATCCCATGTCAGAATGTAGAGCGAGATCTTTCCAGCAGCTTGAATGAGAGACTTCCACCACGCTAGTGCCTCTCCCTTGAACGATTGGGATACATACTTCACTACATCCCTTTCAGCACAACCACTGATATCGACCACGGTGTCCATTTCATCTAACCAAGTCATACAATCAATTGCCCCTTTCTCCCCAGTGAAATCCCGGGGTTTGCAGGAAACAAAGTACTTATAGGTACAGGACTTGGTACGTGGTTTATCATCAAACACTATCTTCTTGGATGGAACACTGTTTTGGTTTGAGGAATGTCGATCATTATCATTCTTTGGCTCATCTTCCTTAGAGGGCGGCTTGCTGTGAGCCTCTGAATGAGTCTTAGGCTTGGAATGCGGTGCGGATAAGGTCCTACTTTGAGTCCCGTTAGATTCATTATACTGCCGCTCTATAGCTTTTGTAACAGCATTGTCTATTAATGCTTGCAGTTCTGCACCCGCTATGTTAATTCGGGTATTATCATGATCCTCCCTTGGGTGACTGTTGATCTCATCCGAGTCAGCCATGTAGTTTGAACTGTTTCATAAGATATTGACGATAATTTATTTGGGAGTTTATGATGGAATTGTCTTTTATGGCAATTCATTAACCATGGTAAACATAGACCATATTTGGTTAATTTGTTAAGTATCTAATTATTCAGGATCTTTATCATAACCCTAAATTATAAGTTAATAGTAGCACCAAAGGCCTAGTCACGTAGACAAGTTTAATTTATAAGCCCAGATTTTATGGAATCGAGGCATTAAGGTTTGAATCAAAGTTCATTACCTTTTCTTGACAGGGAGTTGTAGGCTACCACTGTCTTTAGTCCCCGAGGACGTTAATTATAGCCCGTGGGCACTTCATCCTTAAGGGATGATTATATAAACAAGGGAATTTAGAATAACTTAATTTAGAAATGACTTATGTGATTTTATCAAATCATATTTGTCAAGCATGTTAATATGCTTTCAGATGTTTAACAAGGATTTGAATCTTTTGAATAGGTTTTACCATCTTGGCCATGTCTGCAACAACATTTAGGCTAGGTTTTACCTTTAAGATTCTTTTTGATATTTAACGCAGAACAATCCTAAATTGAGATGTTAACAAGGATCTGAATCTAATTGAGGAACTACCATCTCGGCCCTGTCTTAAGATGACACACGAGCTAGGTTTTGTCCATTTTAGATTTTGCCATTTTATTATAATGGTAGATCTTATAAAAGGAATGATATTTTAAATCTAACCGTTCCATTAAAATTTAAATAAGTACATGGTTGCCCTAAACGGGACTTCTAACTGAAATGACTTGCCCATGCAGGGGCTAATCAGAAAATAACAAAGGAAACAAATAAAAGACAAATAAAACAAATTTGGATTAGTCCTATGTTCTTTGTCTAGGCTCGGGAATGTGCAACTGTGTAACTGAGATTAAACACAAAAAGGCTAGTGTTTAATTCACTCAGTGTTGGCTCTGATACCAACCTGTCACACCCCGATATTTCCACGTGTTACCGGTGGGCCCGGTGGGGAGTATCGTGACGTAGTTGATATCATCATAGTCAAACAACACAAATTATAAATGCACAGCGGAAGCAAAAGGTATGAATCACATTACAAACCGAATAAATAGTAATATCGATGTATTACAACGGACTGTAAAAGATTCACAGGCGGATCAAAATATAAATAAGATCATTGTTCAACATACTTTAACATCTAGAGCTTGCAAGACTTGATTATTGATGCCTGGAGTAGCCAGCCTATTCCGTATAGTACCTGCACTTAACCTTTTTGGAAAATACGTCAGTTTACACTGGTAAATACAATTAACTGACTCATTTTGAAAAGAGTTTAAAGAAATAGTTTGAATGCACATGGCACAAAAGTATCTTTTATAACTTGAGATAATTATTTAAAAATAAACTTGTATACAGTTTTACATGTTTGTCGTCCATTTAGGACCCGGTTAGAAGAGCCGGTTTAATAAGATTAATAGACACACCACATGGTATAATACCCACAAGAAGATACCCTTCTTGTGGACTACGTTTTTACATACGCACCTGTCAGGTGTATGCCTACACCTCGTGCTTAAGTCGTGGCCATTTCTAATGAATGAGCCGAGGATATCCAGGACACGGTTATTAACCTCCCAAAGGCATTGCATCAAACAAGACATAATAAAACGGGTTATGCATCTTTTTAATCAATATCCGATTGTACGACTTCATACCCGACCAAGCGGTATTATAATACCGTACCCCAAGCCCGTATAGGGAAAAATAAGTTAAAAGTATTTACCTGAGCAAAGTATAAATCACAACAGCAAGTGCACGTAGCTTTTACTGGGCTCCTAATCTGGAACGAAGGTTTTAATTAACCTATTAGATTCCTAACGGGTCTTTCTTAAGTTTAAACTTAGACCGGTTAGTTTTAACGAAGGTATACGGTTCGAACGCATGATTAAGCGAAGACCGGAATAGAATGTGATTTAGATCCGACAAGTTTGAATACTTGTATAATATGGGTAAACTAAACACATTCTGGATTTTGAGGTGAAAATGATAAGGTTCGACCCGTTCCGGCTAATTTATGCAAACTAGTTACATAGACCGAACCGAACGCGAATAACGCATAACGGGTAACCGAATGAGTCACGAACAGGTTTCCTAAGTTAATATGCATTAAATATGTTGTGATCTCAGTGGGATACCTTCCATTATGCCCAAAACGAGTTTAATCTCAATTTAAGCCCCGTAGGGGTATTTTGGTCATTTAAAAGATTATAAAAGGGATTAATTATGATTCTGAGATTCGGGTCTGAAATAATCAGCAAAACAACTTAATTCAATAGGTTATATCAGTTGGTGATAAGTCTTATATGCCAAAATGGTTTTAAACCTATACTATGTGTTTAATACGCGTAAAAAGCCGTTTTACGCGATTTCCGGGTTTAATAGGAAATCTGAGTTTTCTGATCAGGTTATAAAGTTCAAAATACTTCATTTATCATATAAAATCAGTGGCCAAAGATTTGGTATCAATTGGCTATGTAAAACTCATTTTATAAGCAAAAGGGTATAATCGGTAATAACCGAATCAAGGCAATAACCTTAGGTTATGATCAGGTTAAAAATAATTAAAAATCTTCAAAAATCCCAAAATATTATATTACATCATTGGGTAAAAGGTTTGGTGTCAAAGATTGGGTTTAGATAGGCTTTACGCTAATTATGTCGTTTAATTAATAAAAGGCCTTCTAATTACGCTATTGAGCATAACTCCTAATCTAGACCTCCAACTGATGTGAAATTTTAGGGACATGTTTATAAATCAGTAACAAAGATTATTGTAATCTCACATTTTCAAAATTCTCGTTTTAAGGTTGAATGGGCATATTGGTCAACATTAGGCATTTAACGGAAACGTCGGACAAACAACGAGTCGAGTAGTATAATCGCAGAGGGTTATACTATCATACAAGCTGGTCCTAACGGAGCTCTAAGGAATTTATAAATCCATCTAAATCGGGTCAGAACTGAAGTCAAAGCAAAAGTCAAAGTTTTGCGACTTTCGGTTCCGAACCGAGCCTAAACAGAAAATTGTCGGATCAAACAAGCTTAGACCAGTTCTTATATTAATTACCAAGTTATATGAGTGATCAAATAGGTTGCACGCCTTCTACATTGCTAATTATGTGTTAATTTGAAAATTATGTTTCTGTTGACTTTTTATAACAAACTTTGACCCGACAATTGATCTAGTTAGAGCGGGAATCAGAGGGTGCCCTTTTAAGGGTTTATTGCCCACATAATTACCAACTTATAACTACCTTAAGTTTGACTAATCACTGGACCATTAGTGATTAATCGATAAGTCAAACCTTAATTACGACGGTTTGACTTTAAGCTAAATAACTAAGTAAAACACGATTAAGGAAGGTTAAGGAAGCTTACCAAGGTCCAATGCACTACTAATGATGCTTAGGGGGTGGCCTTGTGCTCCAGAAATCTTCAGAAGTGAAGTATGGAATGAGTGATCAAAAGTTGCAACAATGTGGGTCTTTATATAGTGATCTTGATTGATCAAGATGGTGCCAAGCAAGTCTAGGATGGATCCTTGATCAACACAAGTGTCCCTAATGCCTAAAAACATGCTAGTGCAGCCCATGGTATTGAAAACAAGTGATATAAGTCGGTTAAACGGGCTGGAAAGGAACCTGCCACGTTTTTCTGCATCAGAGGACCCCTCGCGTGACGTGTAGGTCTCCTAGGGGTCCTATGCGTCCCGCGACGCCCCTTCTGACCGGATTTTCAACTTTCCAAGTTTGTTGTTTTGGTCCCTTGTCCATAAAATCTTTATTTAACATGGTTTCTTGTATTTTTAACCCCCACACTTGACTTTTAAGGACCCCAAGTCATAAACCAACTTTGTTAAGTCCCCGGTTATTCATACGATCACCGAAAAGTCTTAAATTTCAACGTTGACGCTTTTAACCCCTCGTATACGAATTTTATCATAACTTCCTCATACTATAACGAAATTTGGTGAAATTTTTATCATGCATTCTAGTGAGCATAATTTATCGTTACAAAGCTTCGGGTTTGCTAAAAGGTCACTCAGAGGTATACTTTGAACATGTTGACACATTTAACCCCTGTAGTTTGTAATCTCTCACTTTCTTTCACAATTAGCTTCGTATGATCCATGATTCATTCATTTAAGGGTATAAACATCATGTAGGGTTATTGTGAAGTATATTTATCCATTGTTGACATTTTGAACCCTTATGTTCACATACTTTCCTTGTTTGTCAACTTTTACACGTTTAAAGTTCATGACACGTGTTATATTGGACATGAAATTACGAGGTGTTACATTCAAGCTTCCGTATTACGTTTCGTCGTTGCGCGATTAAACGACGAATTTATGTTGAAATGTTTTAAATTTCAAGAAGTTTTAAGAAACTCGTATTTTCAGATGTATGTGTATTTGTATATTCATATTTAGAAGGGAAACTTACATGAAATTTTGGTAAATAAACTAAGGGTCTTACATTTTTAGTTGGTTTTCCTTCAGACATAAATTTTGTTTTAAAACAAGTTGGGTCAAATGTATTACGTTTTCATTAGATGGTAAACTTCAACGTATATTCTAGGCCTGCAAACAAAACCCAAATGGGTTATTTTGGGTAATTTTAAAAATGAGACAAGTCACAGTAAGCTAAGAAATAATAATGGATGGGTCAGGATCGGCTTTTAGATATCAATTTAAAATGTGTGATAGGTCAGGATGAATGGGTAAGTGGGTAACCCTAACCACTTAATCAGAATTGTTCATACCTCAGCACCAGCAGCAAGACGACTCTTCTTCTTCTCCATCGACTTCCACTCTCAAGTGACTAGGGTTCTGATCAACTTCCGATAGGTTTTGGGTAAGCCCCTTTCTATTGCAAATTATTAATATTAAACACGACGGCCGGAGTACACCACCCTTGATAGGGTTAAAACCTTGGGGAAGAAGAAAACTAAGAGATAGAGAGATATTTGACTCAAATTCTGGCTGATTTGCATTCCATACGTAAACCAATTAAATAAACAAGACACTTACACAAGACACCCCCAAACTAAACCAAAATAACATCCTAATCCCTTGACCTAACAATAGTAATAAAACTAAAATAAATAAGATACGTAACAATACTCTCCCCTTAACCTACTTTTTGCCCTCAAAAAGTAAGCTCTTCAATTCAATCCTTAACCATTGTCGTCTTGTTCAGTCTCCTCATCGCCTTCCACATTAATCACAAAAAGTTGTTTCTTTTTGCACTTGTGTCCTGGAACGAACTTTTTAGTGCACCAAAAGCATTCTCCTTTTGACTTTTTTAACTCTAGTTCCTCACCTGACAAGCGCTTCGCGTTAATAGTTACTGGTTTATAAGCTGGTGGCCCATGGACTCCTGTTGGATCTGGAAGCAACGGAAGTTTTGAAGCTTTAACCGGAGGTGTTATTTTGACATCTTCGGGTTGTAGCCCATCCTCCACATCTTCACCTGAAAACCGAGGAAACTCAACCTTCCCGACCCGCATAGGCCGAGTACCCGTCCGCGAATCATCGCTAAACAGGCCATTATCAGGGCCGTCTCCGCTGAAGCCGCCCCCGCCGCCGCTAAAACTGCCACCGCTTGAATGCTCCTTGAGTGCTCGTAAGATCTCTTCTTTATGTGATTGATATGCATATAAGCCCCCGATTTTAATGTATTTTTTAGGTCAGTTATGGCTTTCAAGTTGAGTTAGAACTGGTGGTAGATTAGTAGATAGGTTATTTGACCACATTGGAATCTAATTTATTTCTAATTTCTGAATGTTGGATTCAAATATTAGCAGGTTAAAAATCATAATGTAGATTCATTATCCAGATATAAGCATACTCAAAAACCATTAAACAATAGTTATGTTACTGCTACTTGTTTGTGAACAAGGAACTTCCTACGGCGGAGTGGTTTTGTATATGCATAATAGATAAAAGAATTTAGTTACAGAGTTACGTTTATTTGTGAATTTCTAGATGGTTGATTTTATGCATGTATTAGGTTCTGTAACGGGAATGTTGAATGCAAACTTGGGGTGTATTGTGTAAACGAGCCAAAAACGCTCGTGAACTACTTGAGAAGTGCTTGCTAAAAACTCGAGTTGAGCCGAGCTTAATTAAGTTGAAGTCCAAGCCTGAAAATGAGTGTGTTAAATAAAATAGGGTGCTCGAATATGAAAAGTAAAGATAAAGCAACCCAAAAGAAGACTAATATTAATAATTTACGTGGTTTTTAAGAAAGTAAAATAAGATTTTCTTTTTTTTTTGATTTTTTAAATTTTTTTGATTCTTTTATTTCTTTTTATTTTTTAATTTTTTTTATTTATTTTATTTTTATTTTTTTGATTTTTTAATTTTTTTTTGATTTTTTTTATTCATTCATATTTTTAGCCTGTCATGCCCAAATCCATTTTGACAAAAACTCATCTTGACCTAAGTCATTCTAACCCATTTCTTAATAAACCCATCTTAATTCCTAACTCATTTCTTAATAAACCCATCCCAACTCGTTACCCAAAACCTGCCCAACCCTCCCATTTTGCCACCCTTACTATATTCTCATACTCTCATCATTTCTTCATATATTCTCACTCTCTCTCTCACACACGTAAATAGTACTTATATCAAAGTATTTTTTTATATTATTAACTTACATAATAGAATTTAATTACATTTACAATTAACTTATCACAACCTCATAAAAGAACATTTACAATAGAATTTAATTACAATTACAATTAACTTATCACAACCTCATAAAAGAACATTTACAATGTTATCATCACTATTTTTATTTTTTTTAGTGTTATTGTTTTACAAGTGTGTATAATAAGATGGGCTATAATGACTCAGGAGAAAACTAAAAACTTATATAATTATATTTACATAGCTGAAAATGTAACTTATTTCTTTGTTTTACTAATTTATTTAATATAATAAGTCATTTTTCACTAATAATAATTATATACAAGTTCATGATTTCCATTTTTTTTGATATTAGTTTAGAATATATAGCCAATAGCCCATTGGAAGAGAGTGCCTAGCCCAAATGCCCAATTTTAAATGTTTCTTTCTTTCTTTAGTTGTTGTTTAATGTTTTATTTTTATGGGACGTTCGTGTATTGGAGCGGCAGTGACTGCCGGATTGATTGGGGTTGATGTGTGTCGACAAGTTAAGATCGGAAAACCCCGGATTGTGAGTTTTATAAGTATATATATTTTCGTTTCAGTTGTTCATGGCGGCAGTTGCTGATGTGATTATTGTCCCTGTTAGTGCATAAGGAAAAATCCATGTGTGGGTTCTTGTTTTTTTTTTCATTTTCGGTAAGTGTAGAATGCAAGGGAAAATAGATCCTAATTTGGGTATTCTAAATGTGCATATATAAAAACCTATTGTGTTGTCTTTCATCTGAATCGTTCCTTTTACATCACTGATATAAAAATAATAATGTTGTTTCTCTATTGAGATCGGATATATATACCAAGTGTGTAAAGGAATATGTCAATGTGAATATAATAATGAGAGTGTTTTGGTACCCGGATTGATGAATAAATGATCTGAATTCTTGTGAAGATCGATGGATGTTCCCGGTGAAGAGCAAACGTGCTGATAACGTCGTAGAAAACGATCGGAAAATTGTATTGAATCTGATGAAACAGTGGTTAACCAAGAGAGGTTAATTCACTGGTCTCGTCAAGTAGGGTTAATCCCTTCTTAACGAGGATCGGTGGCTGGATCGTCCGCTGATCTGTCTCCTGCACAAGGAAAACACACCGTGACTGGTAACAAGGAGGAAGGGGTGGGGGGGGGGGGGTGCTCCTTGTTACCACTCTGCGGCGTGAGAATCAGTAATTTGTTTGGGAAGCAAAGTGTGTGATAGTAGTAGTAGTGAGAGAGTTGATAAGCGATACCTCAAACCTGGTCCGGGATGGGTATATATAGCCGAGGAGTGAAGGAGGGTAATTGAGTGGCTAGACTAACAACGCGCCGCCCTTATGCAGGTGTGTCAGGCTTGTCGGTTGTGGAGGTGAAGCAACGTCCTACTGCGGTGTCAGTCTATTGCTCACGTAGACAGGCGACTGTCATTGGCGCCACTTGCTCTGTGGTGTCAGTCCCACTTGCCTCGTGGGCAGGATGCGGTGTCGCGCCGCATCGCTGCTTGTGGTAACTGCTGTTGTTTCCGTGTTCTCACTCTGGCCAAGACTGTGGGATGCGGTGCTAGGCCGCATCGCCACTTATGGTGACTGTTGCTGTTGTCCAGATCCTTTGTCGTGACGAAAATGTTCATAGGATGCGGTGCCAGGCCGCATCGCTATGTGTACACCCATTTTCATTCACAAGGTAAGTCTTCTCATCACTTTACAGATTGGATTCGACCGCTGTGTTCGCGCGTGCCCGCACGGACACAGATAAGTTTTTGCCGGTGGTGGTTTTTGATAAGGGTAATGGTCACTCGCGGCCATGCTGGTGCAAGATCTGGGACCATACCCCAATCTTAGTCACCAACGGAGATAAAGTACAAATATTATTTATATGTATATACAAATAACTGACAAACACTTACACGAGGATAGAAGTTAGGAGATGTATATTTATGTATATCTGATTCATAACAATTTACAATTTTTTTGATACTAGTTTAGAATACATAGCCAACAGCCCAACGGAAGAGAGTGCCTAGCCCAAATGCCCAATTTTAAAACTCATTACAATTAAACAAAGAAATAATTATATATATATATTAAACCCATTAAGTCTAACCACCATCTAATTCAACCTTGACCATTGGATCTTGCTGAAACTAAATCTCAGCCATTTAAACTCTATTTTTTAACTGCTGTCAATGCAGTTCTCAGCGGGTTTTTTTAGTGGCAGTTAGCTCCACTTTTTTCTGTCCATCTTCCTCACATGTCACGACTCCTACAAAATAGGGTTGTGGGTTCAATTCAGTTAAAAAATGTAGACGCCTACTTCCAAAAATAATTCAGTTATAAAATAATTCAGTTATAAAATGTAGACGCCTACTTCCAAAAATAATTCGCACCTACAGTTGAAGTAGAGTTGTGGAAGCATTCGATCATTGGTTGAACAGAAGATGGATCATGCGTGTTCGTACAACAATCACTATTGCTTCGTTGATCCTTCTCCATCTCAATTTGGCAAGGTACTGCTTTTGGTTTTTTTAAGTTTGTTATTGACATATCTGTAAGGTTTTTTTAAGTTTGTTATTGATAGATCTGTAAGGTTCTTTTTTGAAATGGGTTTCTAAAAAGTTGTAGGAAACGATGAGAAAAAGTGAATCTCCTCTTAATGTGACGTATTTGAAGACTATGGTTGAATGTCGTTGTATGCTTGACAAAGTTGCAGCTATTGACGGCTTGATGCATTCACTTTTTAAATTTTTTTGTTTTAAAAGATATTACACCAATATTGAAAGTTGTTATATATTTCATGTACAACCAAAGATTGAGACCAACGCTTCATGTAATCATCACATCGAAGACCATAACTCGGGTAGAATATGTGAATTCTTCTAGGCCTGGCGTGGTGCAACAACAGATCGTCAATATGTAAGAGAACAACACTCAAGGTATGACTCGCTTCAATTATTGTTAAAAATTTTTTTGGCTTTTAGGCTTTTTGCCAGCTGAGGCAGATTTCTCAACCAATGGGCACTTTCATTCAGTAACTTGATCTCTGTTTTCTTTAAACAAATTAGTGAAGGAAAAGGTCAATCTATAAGGGATCTATACAGGTTAAAGCAAAGGGTTGAAGATCAAGGCTGCTGTCACTAATGCCCCTAGACCAAATGCTGATGATCTCAACTCTCGGTCGGTCTTACTGACTTCTTCCATCATGTTATTATTGGTGATGAGCGTGAGCATGTCAGTCTAGCACCAGACCCTTACTTAAAGGCTCTTGAACTTCTCAATGTTTCAAAATATCATGCTTTCACCGCTGAGGTACTAATTTCCTGTTTTGGAACTTTTTCATCACAAATTTACATTATGATTGTATATAACTTGGCCCAGTTTATTTGTTTCCAAAAGATTCTTGCATTGAAAAATTTATCCTAAGGATTTTGATAAATTGTAAAGAGTGCAGATGGCTGGGTTGGGAAACTTATTAAAATGGGCCCGGGGTAAAAATGGTTACTTTTGTACATCTCAAAGTGGGTTGGGTTAGTGTGGGATTTGAATTGGTTTTCACTGAAAGATTAAACTGAATTGTATTGGTGTGGGATTTGACTAATCGGATATTAAAATTGAATTAGTTATTAGTGAAAAATGGGAGCACTTTATTAAAATTTTAAACTCATTACTTATTTTTGTTCCTGGTAAATAAAATCGTTTAGGAATGTGTTGTTGATGAATACATTTGAGCTTTTTTAATGTTCTCCATTAGGATTGAAGGAAGCTTAACCACATAGTTGGGAATAACAAATACAAGTATGATTGGTAACCTTTTCATATATGTATGTTTTTGTATTAAGACAAATGTTTCATCCAAATGTTGTTGAAGATGCGAAGATGCTAAACGAGAAGTTAAATCTTACAAGTTACAAGCTTTAAATGGTCACTAGAATGTGGTTAAATTCTGTAATGCATTTTGAAGATGATTCATTTTTATATACTGTCATGGAGTAAGTTTTGTTATACATTTGCTTTATTATTAGTTTTTAATCACCTTTAATGACATTATATCTTTGTAAAATCAAATCAATGCAGAAGTCGACTTGAAGGCTATGTTTCATGTTATGCGAGGGCGGTGAGTTGCTGGAACGGATTCTGTCATGGTAAGAATTCCGATCTTTTGAACATGAACTACAATCCCTTTATTCTATATGTTGACTTTGAGGTCATGACCAAGCATATCTTTTAACTTTTAGCATAATCGAACTGAATTTTGTTTCATAGTGATACCAGGTGGAGTACATGAGGCCTTTTTATGGAGCATGGCTCTGAGGTATGTTGTTCATTACTTTCACATACACATACTGGCTTTTGTTATTAATATGTTCATATAACGGATTTTATCTTATTCAAAAATCAAAACCACATATTTTCAATGATTTTTAAGGTAAGGAAAGGATTCATACGACTGAGCAACGTCATGCTTACAAGCTTGAACTTCAGGTAAATATAGAGCGGCTATAGGATTCATGCTCTTATTAGTGAGTCGATATGGATTGTGTTGCATCTTAAAAGCATAGAACTGGTCATACAGGTGAAAGTCACCATTTATTTATGCATATAACCTTCCTAAATCTTTTTCATTCAAAGATTCAGATTGTTCTTGTAATTTTTTTTTTTTGAAATCCTCATGAACTAACTTATTATTTATAAATAACTGCAATAGTCAACTTAACTAAATTCGTTTCAACCCCTACCAAAGAATGACCAGTTCCAACACAAACCCGTTTTGACCCATTGCCAATCTCGCCCATCTTGCCATCTCTAAGTAATTATTAATATATAGTTCGTGGCTCACTCTTTTATTTTCAATGAATTCTGAATTTTTATACTCTTCTTTGCATTGTGATACTACTTTTGGGAGGTGCGTTTTCATTTACTTTGATCTGTATTGCTTGAATTTTTGATGTTATCTGTTTTGTATATACATATTGAATTTTGAAAGCCTTAAGTGATCAAGAGAATGAAACTGGGTGGGCTTTGGGGACATTTAGAGGTGAAAAAGGGGGCAATTCCATTCTATAGTTTTCTAATTTGTGTGTCCGAGGGCAGTGCAAGAGGCGAATAAAATTCTACAGTCACTTTTTGGTTTAGAGTCTTTCTAATTTGTGCAAAGAAAAATTATTGTTCGTAGCTATTTAGTTGTTCTACGTTATTGCTTTTGGAATAATTTGGGATTTTGCATTTTTGTTGGCAATGATCGGAGCAGAGTTATCAATACACGCTCCAGTGAAATTGGGATTTGTCTCAAAGTAGTTTTGAAGAACCAACGATCGCGATGTTGTGTTCATCGGGGACGATTCAGACCGACTAGGGCAAGAACCGGCAATCTGCCCCTCGCTTCCATCTGGAGTTTCAATTTCGAACGTTAAGCCAAAACACTGCAAGATTGTGGATTTGATGATTTATGTGAAAACGAACTTACATTGATTTTCGACAATGTATGTCCACTCATAAGCGATGCCTTCAGAGGCCTCTTTTGAGGATTTGGAGGTGAAAACGACTAATCGTTGGTTTTGCTTCACCATATCGGTGATAGTGGGCCAATCGCTGCCATTTTTAGGCATTCGGCTGACAGGAAACATGTATTTAGTGAGACCAGCTGCATCAAAAACCTTTGTTAAATCTCTTGGGGATGTAACGTAATCCTCGATGAAGATGGTGATGATTTCCGATGGATTTGCTTGTAGAAAATTTTGAATATCGCGTAGCACATTGATAGCGGGTTGCTGCAAGTTTAGCTCAAAACACCAAAGATCAGTTAGAGCAGTTATTAGAGCATAAGTTATTAATGTCTGTTGCTGGTAACAGACTCTAGAATAACTGCCATAACAAATACAAATTCTTTTGAATTAAGGAACATACATATGCTGTGATATTGTAGCATTTGCCGCCGAAGGAGTGACACAGCCATATATCGTTGTTGAAGTCGTACATATCCAACATTAGCCATCGAACTCCATTCTACATCACATTTCAATAAATCTGTTACATGAATTATCTTTGTGGTTTATATATTTTGTTATGAATTTGGTGTTTAAATATTAGTAGCAAATATTGAAGTATGTAACAGAGAATGACATTATATATGTATGGACTCATCAACATACATTTAAATAATCTTATTAATAGATATGATGCAACATGGTATATGCATGTTTTTGATGTAGTGTCGCAGTTCCTATGATACAGAATGCATGTCATGTCTGCGTTTGTCTAATTCAATCTCTTTTTACAATTAGTTGTATAAAACTGTACATTATTTGTGATTGATTTATAGATCATCTAAATAAAGAAAAAAAATACTAATTGACGCAATACAAGTACCGGACATAATTTAGTTTGGTCATTAAAACGTCAAGAAGGTCATTAGACTTATCATCATCATCATCATCATACTCAGTATATCCCACCAATAGCAAAGCTAAGGTAGGGTCTGAGGAGGGTGAGATGTAGACAGCCTTACCTCTACCCCGTAGGAATAGAGAGGCTGCTTCCAATGAGACCCCCGGCTCGATTGTGGTTTTGCATCAAGCCTTGGACATAAGGCACATAACACTCAGCAATTGAGACAAACGCCGATTAGTGCATGCACCCCCTTGTCTTTTGGCTATCAACGCCACCACATGATGCATGATTAACCGTCCCCCTCTTTTAACGTTATTTTCACGAAATTAGTAAAATAACGTTAAAATTAGTGCACTTTCACTTTTGCCCCCCGAGCGCCCACGCATATATACATTATATGAGCATACCGCAAGCGGGGCGTGTCATTAGACTTATGTAATCGATTTAATTTACAATAATCATGACCAAAGTAGCCTTAAACATTGTTTTTATATGTTCGGATGATGTTTGTTGTTTATTTATGTTTTTGTGTTTATTTTTTCATTTTTTTTAAGCAACATGATTTTTGTAGCCAATATGATTTGATGTAGTGTTTACATTATCACGTTAATATTCCCGTCCACCGGACGGGTAAAGTACAATTTGATGTAGCACTTTCATGTTTGAATGTTAAAACACTTTCCCCCAATGTTGCTTATCATTAACTTTTGCATTAAAATGATACCATTTCATATTTTACCACTCTATCGTTTTATTTTACATTGTTTTGTGATTCTACACTCTTCACGTTCGTTTTCCTTTTATAAATTAAAGAATGGTGCTTTTGTTTGTAGTGTTGTTTAGATTTGTGTCCACTTACTTAATGTGGGTGTCTGGGATTGCTTATTTTGAGCTACTTTTAACCTTTTGACTTCTTATAAGTTAATAAGTCATTTTTGTTGTGTTTGGATAATGTGTTAAGGAGTTTTTATGGTTTGAAAAGAAGAAAATGAAAAGGTAGATGGTTGTGATTTTTTTTTTAAAAAGGAGATGAAAAAGGAGAAAAGGAGAAAAGAAGAAAAAGAGAAGCAATCCCAAACACCCTCAATATAGATTATTTTTGTTTGTTACGTTGTTAACGTAACCCGTTCACCGGACGGGTATTAAACTAGTTGGTTTTGACAAGAGGCCGGGCCTATTGTAAAAAAGTGGGTTTGGGATATTTAAAGTTTTCGTGTTGAACAAGTTGGGGGTTCGCATATATATAACTAACTATGATTAGGGTTCTTTCTGGATCACCGATCGTCGAATTGAAGGAGGGAGATAAACACGTAGTACAGGTACGATTCATTGCCTTATTCCACGTACAACAAGAAGGGTGTGTATTGTATTGCGTTTTTCAGATCGGTGATATATAAAAAATTTCGTTTCGTGCGATTGATACAACAAGATGTCTGAGAGAAAGGTGGTGAATAAGTACCATCCACCCGATTTCGATCCCGCTAAAATTCCTCGAAGAAGAAGCCAACAACAGCAGCAGATTAAAGTTCGATATATGCTCCCTATGAGCATCAGATGTGGCACATGCGGCAGCTATATCTACAAGGGTACTAAATTCAATTCACGCCAAGAAAAACTCATTGGGGAGACATATCTTGGAATCATCCCCATATTTAGATTTTATATTAAGTGCCCCCACTGTTGCGCTGAAATTGCTATCAAGACGGATCCTCAACAGTCTGACTATGTTGTTGAGGCTGGAGCTCGAAGAAATTTCGAGCCTCATGCAGCAGAAGCACAAGATGAAGTGGGAGATGCCATGGAGACCTCGAAAAGACAAACGGAGATCCTTTCTGCACTCGATGAACTCAAGTCCATGAAGTCAAGGCGTGCGCATCTAAGTGTGGATTCAATGCTTGAAGCCTTGCAGCCGTTACCCCTTGAAGAAGACGACAAACAGCAGCTTGACATTTTCCAAAGATCACGACGCAGCAGGCAGCATGCGCATGTAACTGTGGATGATTCAATGCAGCCGCCATACGTTTTCCAAAGATCACCACATGAGCTTCATAAGAAGAGGAAGCCAACATATTATCACTTAACTACTGTCCCCAAGAAGAAGTCGCCTAAAACACAAGAAATTAAGAATAACGGGCTTGTATTATTATGTCAGCAGTATGACACTTAACTACTGTCCCCAAGAAGAAGTCGCCTAAAACACAAGAAATTAAGAATAACGGGCTTGTATTATTATGTCAGCAGTATGACACTTAACTACTGTCCCCAAGAAGAAGTCGCCTAAAACACAAGAAATTAAGAATAACGGGCTTGTATTATTATGTCAGCAGTATGACCAAGAAGCCTGACTCGATCATCATGTTTTCCAGCCTCCTTTATGTTTGGATTTTGACCCTGTTCCTTATTAACTCATTCTATCATTTATTTGCACAATAGTAAAAAAGGATTTATGAAGCCTTTGATAACATTACAGCATGTTCCATCTTTCTCATGTTTTTTTACAAGGCTTGTTGATTTCATTTAGAGTAAATTACCCATTATTTCTTTTTTCTTTTCAAACATGTTTACAAGGTTAATTTGATCATCATTCACGTGTTTTAAATTTGATGAAATACCAATAACTTTTTTTTTGAACGGCTAATTTCTTTAATCCCATGTCGTCTGTGGGACTTGAACCCAAGACCTTCTCCTTCCCAACCTACGTGTTTTAAAGGCTTTGTCTTATGAAATACCAATAACTACCAGGACTGTTTTGCATCATAATTTGAATCAATTCACCAAGACTCGAACTAGAGACCTTGGGGGGAAAACTCACCCGGGCCCACCATAAGTGGAACTTAAATACCCATGGCCACCACTAGAGCACTAGTGATGGTTGAAGCCTTAACTTGTTGATGTTGATCTTTTAGTAGTTTCATAAACTCCACAACTTTATCTGTTACTTCGATGTTCCTTATCAATGCCAAATCACGAACTGAAGGGGTAGGCATTGCAAGCAAATGCCTTGACACTTGATCTCGTGTTAGCAAACCGATTTGAAACCATCAAAACATCTTTTTCATCTCTTGTGCAGTAACCTTATCGGCATAATATTGTATTTCAATCTCTTTAACAAATTTCTCTTTCAATTCACCTGCTTGTGTAGAGCTTGATGGTATTGTATTATGTGAATGACTTTGTGAGTTTAATCTGTAAATATTGGAAACTATTATTAGAATGGTGTATTTATAGGCAATACAAGTTAATTTCTAACTAAGCGAAAGTCCAAATTTATTACATATATTAAAGAGGTGTCACGCCTGTTTAACATTTAATAGATACACCTAATATGTTAAAAAACGTGCATATTTAATCATTTGGAAGGGAAACAATGTAATAAAGAAAAGAGTTAATAGCCAAAATGGTCCCTGAGGTTTGCTAACTTTTGTCACTTTAGTCCAAAATCCAAAATTTTTAAATCTGGGTCCCTGAGTTTTGCATTTTGTTGCCATTTTAATCCAAATTTCAAAAACCCCCTTTTTTGACTGTCGCAACCAGCCTATTTTGTCTTTTTGCGCAGGGGTATTTTGGTCATTTTTATGAGTTATTATAACAAACCCAGATCAAGAACCCAAATCATCTCTCTCAAAGCAGATCAAGAACCCAGATCAACTCTCTCTCTTCTCTCTCTCTATAGCACCACCACCACCACCGCCAACAACTCTCTGCACCTCCTCTCTCTCTCTAAACACACCTGACTCTCTCTCTCTCTTCTCTCTCTCTATAGCTTTTATCCTCTCTTTCTCTCTCTAAATCTCGCCGGAGGCGATGATGATACAACAGCAACGATCAGAGGGTTTTGACTTGATATGAGGTACAACAGCAACCATCAGAGGCGATGATGATTTTTTCGTTGTCTGAGTGAATCGAGTGAAGCTTGAGACTTACCGTATCTTGGCGGGGTAATATCCAGCTGTTGAAGCAGCCGCGATGTTTGCAGCCATGGCGGTTGGTTCCTCTTTGTTTTGATTATTATTAACAGATCTGAGCCTCTTCTAATTCTTCTTTTCATATTTTCGTTTTTTTATCAAGGGTTTTGACTTGATATTTTCGTGAATGGAGGTAGAAGGGGTGTTGATGATGGCGGTGGTGAGAAAGGGGAGGAGGTGGCGGTGGTGGTGGTGCTTGTGGCGGCAGAGAGGAGAGAGGGAGAGAGAGAGATGGGGTTAATTAGTGTTGTTGATTCGTCATAGTTGCAGGTGTTGGTGTTCAGTTGTTTGAGAAGATGATGATGATTCGGTTGTTTGATGATCTGCTTTGAGAGAGATGATATGGGTTCTTGATCTGGGTTTGTAATTAGCTGTTTGTTATAATAACTCATAAAGAGGCGATGATGATTTTTTCGTTGTCTGAGTGAATCGAGTGAAGCTTGAGACTTACCGTATGTTGGCGGGGTAATATCCGGCTGTTGAACTAGTCGCGATGTTTGCAGCCATGGCGGTTGGTTCCTCTTTGTTTTGATTATTATTAACAGATCTGAGCCTCTTCTAATTCTTCTTTTTCATATTTTCGTTTTTTTATCAAGGATTTTGACTTGATATTTTTGGGGTTAATTAGTGTTGTTGATTCGTCATAGTTGCAGGTGTTGATGTTCAGTTGTTTGAGAAGATGATGATGATTCAGTTGTTTGATGATTTGCTTTGAGAGAGATGATCTGGGTTCTTGATCTGGGTTGGTTATAATAACTCATAAAAATGACCAAAATACCCCTGCACAAAAGGACAAAATAGGCTGGTTGCAACAGTAAAAAATGGGGTTTTTGAAATTTGGACTAAAATGGCAACAAAATGCAAACCTCAGAGACCTAGATTTAAAATTTTTGGATTTTAGACTAAAGTTGGAAAAGTGAGCAAACCTTAGGAACCATTTTGGCTATTAACTTTAAAAAAACATTAAATGATATGATATTTTTTTGGAAATTAAATAACCAAAAAAAAAAGTCAATCATTACTTTTTTTTGGAAACCGAAGAGCCGAAAATATGTCAAATTAATTAGGGTAAATTACTTTTTGAGTCCTTGTGTTTTATGGGTTTTAACTAGTTGAGTTAAAAAGCAAAAAGTTTAACGAACTGAGTCCCCATAAGCATTTTCTTTAACCATTTGAGTCCAAATTTCTAACCCAGTTAGAATTTTGTTGTTAAGTTTTGTTAAATGACCAAATTACCCTTATAAAACATATAAAGTAATAAAACACAAGGACTAAAAAAGAAAAAGAATTATTATTATTATTATTATTATTATTATTTAAAAATCATATCATCATCTTCACCAAATGGATCAACAAACCCAACATCTTTTCAACCATATTTAACTCAAATTTCAATTTCCATAACAACCTCACTATCATCTTGTACAGAATTCAAAGAAGTATCAAATTTAACATCAAAACCCTTACCCAATGCTAGTACAGAATTCAAAGAAGTATGTAAAGCTGTTGTATTTTCCTCCATCTCCACCACCACACCACTATCATCCACCACCACACCACCATCATCCTCACCACCATCCCTACCACTACCTCTCCCTCCGCTGTTTCCTCTTACCTCCCTTTCACACACGCCACCTACCTCTGTCACCGTCACCATCACTTCCCTACACAACTACTATTACAATCAGATCTAATTGAGTTCATTCGCTAAGGAGTTGTAGCAATTGAGACCTGATAATCATTCCAGTGACAACTATCCTTTTTTCGGTCAGACTCCCGCCGGAAAGTCGCAAAAACACTTAAAACCGGATAGAATTTGACACATATGACTCTAAATTACTAATCGAATAACCCTAACTAATCATTTCTGACATTATAAAGCATTTTGACCCAGATTGATACCAAACACCAGCTCGTGATGAACAAAAGCCACGATTATCACAATTTCATCAAGTTTCCCCAAATTAAAAAAAATTCACAAGCTCAGTGATCTAATTCGATTGTTTAGATCAATTAGATCTGACCTTGATACCACATGTAGGGCCATTATTTTCGGATATAAATGATTATAGGGTTTCCAAATCAGACACCAATTCTCCACCAGAATCATCCGAAATCGACCAGGGAATGGACGCTACTGGTTTCGCCGTTTTTCTTTTGGGGCACGGCTATGGTGGCTATGAAGGAGGTTTTGCCCAAATTGCGACCATTTTTTGTTTTGTCATTTCGATTGGTTCCTTCGTTTGTTGTTGGTTACGTTTGCTGGTTCTTGTGGTAGGAAGGTTTGTTGTTGTTGGTTGTTATTATGCAGAGGACAAGTAAAAATGGAGCCTGATGTGTGCGGTGTTATATAATTTTTAATGTATATTTTAAGCCCCTTGGCCGGGGGTTTTAGCACGGGCGTTGGGCGGGGCTATCAAGATGACATGGCGGGATTTCATTGGCCAAGACAAGTAGCCGTTTGAGCTAGCCGTTGGCCAACGACTATGTTTTTAAAAAAAAATATTTTTTCACTATAAATACTCACGCTTCTGTTCATTTTTTACCACAACTACTCCACCTCTTCTATAATCAACTCTATCTTATTTTTAAAAAACAATTCTCATCCAACAACAATACGAAAAATGAATCCTCATAATCGTGGTTTTAACCCGAACAATCCGTGGGCATTCCAAGAAACACCTAGCCCAGCATCCAATCGTCCAATTACTCCATTTTTAATACACTCCACGATGCCGGATATGGTTTGTTACACATCGTTTTTCTCGAATCGTTTGAAGAATGATGTCGGTCGAAAACACCAATGCCTTTCGCGCAACGCGCGTCATTGAAAAACACTAGTTAACATTATATATAGAGGTGGAATTAACAATATACATGGAGGTATACTTTATACGATTATAAGTTCGATAACGTGTCGGTTTTTGTTTGATTGTGTTCGATAGTTCATTAGTGTTTTTAGTTTTTGTATTTTATTTAATCACTTCAAAATTTCCAACAAATAAAATATTCAATAAGTGTCAAGGTATTAAATATTTTGGTTATGAACGTTTGTTTGTGTTCGTTTGTTTCCATTTGTGTTCATGAATATTAGTTTGGATTGAAATGTCAATAAAACACAAACCTCATGGACCCAGATGCACAAAAAATCATTTTAGAGGGATAAGCAAATACGTCTAAAACTCAGGGACGATTTTGGCATTTTACTCAATTAAAATAATTTAGTTTTGTGGAAATCTAGGACGACACCATGCCTAGAGTTGGTTCAATTTCGAGTGGTTTACAACCAATCCACTTTCAAGCCATTTGTTCTTAAACAACACTATTTTTTTGTTAACATTTAAATTGAAATTTATTTTTAATAGTCATTTAAAGTTTTCGGAAGAGATACAAAAACCGTATTATCAAATATCAATCCTTTATTAAATTGTGCTTTACAACAAGTCTCATTTTGGTTTCAATAAATTTAAGCGTTTTATTTTGTTAACAAAATCATTTATACACTTCTCAACGAAAACCTAACATGCATGTGGCGTAACGTTTTTATTCTGTTAGAAGCACTTCTAAAAGAAAATGTTATAAAAGAAAAAGCAAAACGTAACACACACTTTGCATAGTTTTTATTTTGTTAAATCAAATTTACCTGGTTCGGGAACATATCCAACATATCCCCTGATCCTGTGCTGGATTTTTTCACTTAGAGTCTTATATTAATAGTTAAAATACAAATTGAACACTCTTGGTTTGATTTCTTTTCACTTAGACCTTTATATTAAGTGGTAAAATACAAATTATAAAATCAAACTTTATTCATATATTTTCTTATAACTATAATTATTATTATTGATTTATTTACTTAGTATTTTAAAATACCATATTCCATCGCTTAGTTTATTTATTATTTGATGTTATTTTAGTTTTTCTAATTAAAAATGAAAGACTTACATGATATAAATAACTGAAATTAATAAGGTTCATATGTTATTAATAAGGATTAAATAAGAAGAAATCATTTTCATGCATTGATAAATTGTACCTTAGACATTAAAACGTGTGTTAGGTAGGGGTGTTCAAAACCGGATATCCGGAAATTCGGATATCCGAATTTCGGATATCCGAAAATTTCGGATAGTCAATTTTGATATCCGAATCCGTATCCGAAATTTCGGATATCCGAAAGGATATCCGAAATTTCGGATACGGATTCGGATAATAAAACGGATATCCAAACTTCTAAAAAAAATTGTTTAAAAATAAAGATTTATTTGAGGTTCATATAATGAAGCAAATGTGAATCTGGCATAAATCGAATAAGTAACAAATCCAATAAACAAATGTGAATATGTGATTTGAAGCAAAGGATTAGTGATTCATATAATAATCTAACTGAAACATAACAAATCGAACACTAAATCGTGTATTCAGAAAAAGGGTAAAAACAAAACAAGGACAAATAAAAAATTAAAAACCAAGCTTTAATCAACCTAGAAGCTTCGAAGCAAAACAAGAACAAATCTGGAAGGCCTTGACTGTTGTTGAAGTTGATTTTTCAGAGAAGCTCTCGATGTTGAGGGTCGAGTGAAGCTAGAACGTGTTGACTCATGACCAATCGGAATCAAGCTTGAACGTCGAGTGAATGAACCTGCAATATAATCTTGCATCCAACGAAGAAGTAGAATGGGGCTGCGATGTGAGGGTTTGCAATTAGTGGTGAGGGTGTAAAGTTTGAATGAAGGGGGCGACTGCATTTTAGAATGGATTAGGAACAAGTAGGGTTTTCATTTTATTGGAATATATATATTTAAAAATAAAAAAATAGTACTTAATATTTCGGATATCGGATATCCGAAATATCCGAAAATTTTCAGAATCAGTATCCGAATCCGAATCCGAATTTTCAGATATCCGAATTTCGGATATCCGAATTTTCGGGTATCCGAAAACTCGGATAATTCGGATTCGGAATTTCGGATATTTCGGATTCGGTTTCGGATTAGGATTTTTTTGCACACCACTAGTGTTAGGTGTCTTAATTTTTTTGTGAAATTACAATTCAGGACAAACAGATCCTTTATATAGTAAAAATGGCAAAAAATGGGTACTGAATTGATAACAAAAATGGCCCAATACACTTCGGTACGGGTACCAGTACGATGCTGGTTCGGTTTCAGTATTGAATACCATTTGCCCATCCCTAGTTTGAACCGGAAAAAAACAAGCCTAAGGCTTCGCCCGCCTTAAAAAGGCTTGAGCCAACTTGTGCTTCCTTGTTTTGAATTGGCTTCCTTTTATAGTCATCTCACTTCTCAAAATTTATATAATATTTACGTTATGCAATTCTCAAAATTTATATAATATGTATGTTATGCAATGTTGTTGTTGTTTGCATTTGGTTATGTATGATAGGGTAGGGATAGTGTACATTAATTCAGAAATATGAGAAGTGTAAGAAGTGTATTATAACACTATATATGACACTATATAACACCATATAAACACCGTATAACACTATGTAACACCATACAACACTATGTAACACTATATAACACTATATAACAATATATAACACTATACATCTATCATAGAAATGCTATCAGACAAAATATAGTGTTATATTTGTTATATAGTGTTATATAGTGTTACATAGTGTTATATGACGTTATATGGTGTTACATCATGTTATACGGTGTTTATATGGTGTTATATATAGTGTTATAATACACTTCTCACACTTCTCACAATTCTGGATTAATGTACAGGATCCTCTACCATGTATGATATGCAATATTGTGTGTTAGGTTTGGTTGTCTTTGGGCTTTGCCTTGGACCGTTATGTGTTAGTTGGAGGCTTTTAGCCCACCACACATATTTAATATGTGCAATCCTTTTGTTCGGTTGATTCCTCATTTTATTTGTATCGCACTTGTTTTGTATCATTCTTATTCTACCCGTATCTTTACTCTCTCCCTCTCTAGAACTTGCTCGCTTATTTGTGCTTTAGTTGTTGTTTCGATCGTTATCAGGTATGGGTTGATTTAGTGTTATCTTGGAAGTGTTTACATTATAACTCTTTTAAGGTTTAACATTCCAAATGCAGAATTGATGATGTGTTTCTGAGCCTTGGAGGCGATGGTCTGTTGGTGAGCATTGTCTTACCTTTACATTTTTTGTTTTGTTTTTGGCTTTAATCAGCCTTTTTTAAGGAATAAAGCGGCGATGATATGAACTTGAGCCTTGTTTATGTTGTGTTTCCAAAAATGGTTTAGCCAGGACTTTCGATCTGTGTTTTTGTTATAGCTAAACCTGTTTCTGTTGTTGAATGCAGTGGCAATGATAATTAGTTGAGCCCTGTGTATGTTGCGTTCCCAAAAAAGGTTTAGCCGGGTTTTTGGATATGTGTTTGTGTTGTAGCTAAACATGATTTTGTTGTTGATTGAACATTTTTTGATTAATGCAAGGATGTCGATATGTACTTGAGCCATTTGTATGTTGTCTTCCCAAAAAAGGTTTAGCCAGATCTTTAGAACTCTATTTGTGCTGTACGTAAACGGGATTTTTTGGATTTCTTAATGTCGATGAACTTTGTTAAGCCTTTTTATTGTTGTTTATCGATTTTATCAGACTCGGGTCTACTAATATTAGGCTATGATGATAACCATATTTTGGTGGCGACTATGATGGCTTTT
Organism: Helianthus tuberosus; assembly: GCA_030545235.1. Taxonomy (NCBI): domain Eukaryota; kingdom Viridiplantae; phylum Streptophyta; class Magnoliopsida; order Asterales; family Asteraceae; genus Helianthus; species Helianthus tuberosus. Next base: position 28,415,650 of record CM060367.1, read on the forward strand.
AACATGCAACCACGCCAACTTTTATCTGATCCTATGCTCACTTGTAATGTACAATGGGTGATAATTGATACTCTATAAATTACCAACTTTTTGGACAAGTGACATTTAGTTGGGTTTTAGATCAGATGAAATATAAACTAAACATTGGAGGACTTAGTTTTCTTAGCAATATGCTATACTCGTTAATATGATATCAATTATCAACCTTTGTGGACTTTGTTTGTCCGTACATTATGCAATGTTGTTGTTGTATACAATAGGTTATTGTATGATTTTAATTATTATTTGTTTGGTTTCGTGTTTGGGCTTTGACCTAGACCGACACGTGTTATTTGGAGGGTTTTTATTCTAACACACTTATTTGATCGGTGGATTCCTCATTGTGTTGATATGTAGGCAAATGCCTATATAATTGTATGCTTACAAAGCCTATTGTATGTTACGAAGGTGGTGTTTCTATTTTTTGCAGAAATGGTGATTATACATAATCGACGTTCGTGTAATGGCTTGGCGATTGCATTATTTGTAGCTACAATAACCCGTCTTGTCTTGTCTAAGCCTCGTGTTTAAATTACATAAAACAATACACTGCAATATCGCTACCTGACATGGCTACCTGTTGCAGCTAGGAAGATATTTCTACAAGCCTATCGGAAACATTTATTTCATATGGGTCATAATATTATGCAAACCAAATGAAACTTATAATAATAATAAATATTTTCCATAACCTTTAATTAAGAAAATTTTTGGCATGTTTATACGTCGACTACAAACATTTGGTCGATAAGGTTATTGCGTGCGATCCACACATAACGGATAAACTAGACGATCTTACTCGGAGGATCGCTGATATTCGTGCAAAACAACATCTACTACAAGATGAAGTGGATGCGCTATACGCGCGTCATGCAGTGAAATTGAAGACCAATGTTTAGATTAGCTATTATTGTAAACTGATATGTTATTAAGTAGTAATCGTACGTTAAATTGATTGTAAATTTTGTATAAAGTAGTTATACAAATCAATCGGATATTTAATAGGTGTCGAGTATATATGTTCAGTCACCATGGTGCCTGCGACACAACAAAGTAGTGCTTCATACTAGTTAGTTACATAAAGCAACTCTTGGATCAAAACCACATCGAATAAACACTTGTTTAGACATGTTTCATATTTTAAAATAAAACTAGTGGTATCTCCCGCGCTTCTATTGTTATGGGTCATTTTCTGAATATACATATCCTGACTAATATCCCGCTTTTAATTGTTTGTTTGTGACCAGGATGCTGGACGGGGATATTGCTAACATCTTGGGCGATATCCTAAGTTTGAGTGAATTAAACACGTGCAGGTTAATGGCTGTAAGTTACTAACGGTCATCAGAACTTCTTCTCCTCAAGACTCGGGCGTATTTGTTATGAGGAAGCCGTTGAACCCGAAAGACTTGGTCCTCAACGTTCAAGTGGGAATATTCGCTGGATCCCGGAAGTTTAGGATAGTTTGTTACATTATCTTTACTATAAATAGATGGGGGCGGATCAGTTTAAGGCACACAATTTACACTGACACTCTCGAACACTTTCACTCTCTAGCTCATGGCAAACACCACACTTGTATTCAAATTTCATTGTAACACATAGTCGATCCGCACCACATCCTGCACTGTATCCTGATATTTGAAGCAATAGAAGAACAAGGCAGCTGCGATTGTCAGCTCCCGAGGTTTTATGCCGGCGATCTAGATTGATCAAGGGCTTTCCTCGTATATCACGTGTCCACCTTTACATTTTTGCTCATTGTTTGATCATAGATACAGCTCTATATCCTGAGCCGTATCCTGAAACCGTTTTCATATCTAATTTTGTTAATACATTTTTCACACATATTTCTAGCACACTACCTCACTTAACTAATTTGATCACTAAATTGCTTAGGTAATTTTTGACCAAAACAATTTGGCGCCCACCGTGGGGCAAGTGGTGCTACTTTTACTAAAAATCTTTGCAAAATCATTAATCGGTTTTCTATTTTCTAAACTTTTTGCCACATTGTTTACAATGGCCTCAAGATCAAACATGAGCTCTTCCACTATGTCTGCTACAACCTCTGCTACCACTGGTTCGGTGCTTCCACCACCTCCTCCAAGGATGCCGTTTTCTTCACAACCTCAAGATGTTATCCCTACTCGGAGTGTCCAGGGATCTGCTCATGTTTTAGCCTCTAATGATGAAATTTTGACTTTATTTGGAAGTGTGCAGGAACAAATGAGGCAGCAACAGGAGACTAACCAAATGCTATTAAGAGAAATACAACTCTTGAAAGCTAGCTCGAGTAGACCCGCTGAAGAAACTGTCACTCCTATACAGCCTAGGGCTTTGAACTTCAGTTCTGCAGTTTACACTGAGGATAATAGGGGGAATATCGTCCCAAGCCATTCTCAGAATCATACCCCTGAGATACCCTCTTCGGTCAGAATATCGACTGTGAGAAGTTCAGGATATGCTTCAGGATATGGCCAAAATCCTCAGAATGGTAATGTGTCAAATAATAATATTCTTGCTACTAACAATAATGGCTCTTTGCAGGATGCAGGTATGACGTCAACATTTACCAGGGAGCTGCAGAAATTGAAGGACATGATATCCAGTGTGCCTGGAGTGGTCCAACCAATTCCGGAAGTATCCCAAGATAGCCACAGGATATCTCGCTTTGCATATCCCATCTGTGATGTTGAAATCCCAAAAATATTTCAGACTCCCAACATGAAGCTGTATGATGGGACTACGGATCCTGAAGAGCATATTGCTCAGTATAGGGAAAGAATGGAGATTAACTCTATCCCTCCGGAGCTCAAGGAAGCATGCTTGTGCAAGGGATTTGGTTCTACTCTAACAGGATCAGCCTTAAAATGGCTGTTAAACGTTCCTCCTCACTCAATTACTTCGTTTGCTCATTTGGTTAATTTATTTAACAGTCAGTTTTCTTGTAGTCGGAGTTTTGAGAAACTAACCAGTGATCTTTACAGGATAACTCAAGGGCCTCAGGAATCCTTGAGGGGTTATGTGAACAAATTCAGTCGAGAATCCTTGGATATCCCACATCTTGATGTTGCAACAGCTGTGCAAGCTTTTAAGATGGGATTACAAAAGGATTCTCAGTTTTATCAGGATCTTGTAATGAACCCATGCAGGAACTTAGATGAAGCTCGAAACAGGGCCCTAAGATATATTCGGTTGGAGGATGATAGGAAGATGCAAGAGAGAATGAACTCATCCAACACCTATGAGTCGACCAACAGGAAGTCTGAATCCTCATTCAAGCCATATCGGCCTAAGCCATATGGTAGAAATGAAAATAAGAGAGTGAATGCTGTCGAAGATGAGGATCCTGAAGAGTATCCTGAGTTTTCTGAATATTGCTTTTCTGTTAACATTCCTGAATTAATGTATGCCATGCAGGGTCTAGGAGACAAAGCTAGGTGGCCTCGAAAGAACCAGCAGAAAGCTGATTGGAAGGATAAATCCAAATGATGTGCCTTCCACGAAGACTTCGGACATATGACTGAGGATTGCATTGCTTTAAGGAAAGAGATAAGTCACCTATTAAGCAAGGGGTATTTGAAAGACTTGCTGGGAAAAAAGAAGAATAAAGGGCAGGATCCCGAGAAGGATCCTGAACGAGCAGCATCACCCCCAGCAGATGCCAAGATAATTTACTTTATTTCAGGAGGATCCGACATTTGTGGGACTTCGTATTCGGCGGCCAAGAGACATGCAAAGGAAGCTAAGAGCGAGAGGGGAGACAGACCAGTCAGAATGACTACCCTCACAACTGATAAAGTGATCACTTTCGATAGTGATGATAGGGATACTGTTCAGGATCCTCACCATGATGCTTTAGTAATAACATTATATGTGGCTAACCATTTTGTACGCATGATACTGGTAGACAACGGTAGTTCTGTCAATATAATTCAGCTGGAAACGTTGAAGAGGATGAATGTATCTCCGATGGACATCACTTCGAAGTCCACTGTGCTTGTTGGTTTCAGTGGAGAAGCTAGAAATACCGTAGGGGAGATAAAGTTACCAGTATATGTTGAAGGGGTCAATTCAATACAACGTTTCTGTGTGATGGACTCCTTATCCTGCTATAACATCATACTGGGAAGACCATGGATTCACGATATGAAGGCTGTGCCATCAACATATCACCAATGCATCAAGATCCCTACCCCTTGGGGAGTTGTCAAGGTTGAAAGTGATCAGCAGGAAGCGAAGGAATGCTACTCATCCTCAATGAAATCCTCAACTAAGCCTAGTACGGCATAGCAATTAAAGATGCGGGCCCAGGATATCGCGGAGGATTCGGGGCAGGATGTGAAGAAAATCATCCTGGATCAGGATAAGCCTGATATCTCGGTGCTCGTAGGAACCAATATCCCTCAGGATATTGAAGAACAATTAACAAACTTTTTGAAATGCAGGATGTCAACGTTTGCATGGAAGCATAAGGATATGACAGGCATATCCAAAGACATTATCACTCACAAGCTTGGAATTGACAAATCATTCAACCTGTTCAACAAAAAAGAAGAAAATTTGCTCCTGAGCGGAATGCGATTATCCAAGAGGAAGTTGAAAGGTTATTGAAGTCCAGGATGATCAGAGAAGTCAAGTTTCCAAGATGGCTAGCTAACGTAGTTGTGGTACAGAAGAAAAACGGGAAATGGAGAGTCTGTGTAGACTACACGGACTTGAACAAGTCTTGTCCTAAAGACCCATTTCCTCTCCCTCATATCGATGCAATGGTAGATGCTACTGCTGGACATGAGATGTTAACGTTCATGGACGCATCCTCAGGATTTCAGCAGATTCAAATGGAGCCTTCGGGTCAGGAGGATACTGCTTTCATGACACCAACAGGTATATATTGCTATACTGCTATGACTTTCGGTTTGAAAAATGCAGGTGCAACATACCAGAGATTGGTAAACATGATGTTCAAGGATAAGTTGGGGGACACCATGGGGGTATATATCGATGATATGGTGGTGAAATCTAAAAAGGCTGAGGATCACCTCCAGGATATCAAGGGAGCATTTGATATCCTGGATCGATACAACATGAAGCTGAATCCTGCTAAATGCCATTTCGGAGTGGGGGCAGGAAAGTTTCTTGGATATATGGTGACAAAAAGGGGGATAGAAGCAAGCCCAGAGCAGATCAAAGCTATCCTGGATATAAAATCGCCCTCAAATATTAAGGACGTACAAAGGTTGACAGGCCGAGTAGCAGCTTTGAATAGATTTATTTCAAGATCCTCAGAAAAATGCAAGGAATTCTATGATATCCTCAAGAAGAATAAGAAATTTGAATGGGGAGCAAAGCATGAAGCAGCCTTGCAGGATTTGAAGCGATATCTCTCAACAGCACCTCTATTGATGAAGCCTGAAAATGGTGAACCACTATCCCTATACCTTGCTGTATCAGGGAATGCTGTAAGTGCCGTTCTTATAAAAGACCATGAAGGTCAGCAATATCATGTTTATTATGTTAGTAAAAGTTTGTTAGATGCTGAAACTAGGTATTCTCATTTAGAAAAAGTTTATTATGGCATCGACAAAGCTTAGACATTATTTCGAGACACATAGGATACATGTTAAAACGAATTATCCTGTCAAAAATGTGCTTAGGAAACCAGAGATGTCAGGCAGGATGGCCAAGTGGTCAGTAAAGTTAAGTGCTTATGATTTAGTATATGAACCTAGAAATGCCATAAAGTCTCAGGCTTTAGCTGACTTTGTGGCTGATTTCAGTAGTGATATTCAGGATGAGGTAGACCTAGAAGTTCAACAGTTAGAAGAATCTTCAGGATCCTGGACATTATATACTGATGGTGCATCCAATATAAGAGGTGTAGGTTTAGGTATACTACTAAAATCGCCACAGGGGGACATATTACCCCAGGCTATTAGATGTGAATTTCCTGCTACTAATAATGAGGCAGAATATGAAGCTTTAATTGCAGGATTAGAATTGGCTAAGAGTATGAGTATCAAGAATTTGCGAATATATGTTGACTCTTTGTTAATTACTAACCATTTTAATGGATCCTATGTAGTCAAGGGTGAGAAATTAATCGAATACCTCGATATTCTCAAAAAATTAGCAGGATATTTCGATGTTTTTACACTTGAATAGGTACCAAGGGAGGATAATGTTGAAGCAGATGCCTTAGCAAATCTGGGATCATCGATCAGGATACCAGAAGGAACCCAAATACCAATATTACATGTCTTATATCCTGCAACGAATCCTCGGGATAAAGAAGTAGCGGGTATTCAGGATCCTGGAGCAGAGCATCCTGAAGAGGATCCTAAATCCTGGACGGCTCCAATCATGAGATATCTCAAAGAAGGACACATCCCTGGAAATGAAAATCCTAAGGCATTTAGGATGAAGGTATCACGATTCACTATTATAAATAATATTTTATACAAGAAATCTCTTGCAGGACCGTATTTGAGGTGCTTGGAGGATCCTGAAGCCAAAGAAGTACTTCAGGATATACATGAAGGGGATTGTGGTAACCATACTGGGGGCAGGTCGTTATTCTCAAAAGTATTAAGGACAGGATATTATTGGCCAACAATGAGAAAAGATGCCGCAGAATATGCTCGAAGATGTGACGCATGTCAAAGACATAGTAACATACTGCATCAACCTGCTGAACCATTATATCCTATTGTTTCCCCTTGGCTATTTATGAAGTGGGGTATGGATATAGTGGGAAAGCTACCAAAAGCTCCGGGAGGAAAAGTCTTTATGCTAGCAATGACGGATTATTTCTCTAAGTGGGTTGAAGCTGAAGCATTTGTTCAAGTTAGAGACCAAGAAGTAGTATCCTTCATAAAGAGGAATATCCTGACCAGATTCGGAGTACCAGCCGAGATAATCTGTGACAATGGTTCTCAGTTTATAAGCAAGAGAACTACTGACTTTTGCAAGAGTTGGGGAATCAAAATGATAACATCTACTCCAGTACATCCTCAAGCGAATGGACAAGCAGAATCCTCAAACAAGATAATTGTCAATAACTTAAAGAAAAGGCTTGGAGCCAAAAAAGGAAGATGGGCAGAAGAATTACCCTTTGTTTTGTGGGCTGATAGGACAACGGTAAAGAATGCAACAGGACAAACCCCATTTTCCTTGGTATTTGGAGCAGAAGCAATGATTCCAACGGAAATGACAATACCTACTGCAAGATCTACCCTAAGTGATCCTGAGCAGAATCCTGGAGCCTTGAGTCAGGATTTAGACACTATAGATGAGAAGAGAGATGCGGCAAGGCTAAGGATGGCAGCATATCAACAGAGAATATCCAGGGCATATAACAAGAATATTAGGACCAGAAGATTTAAGGTTGGAGATTGGGTGTTAAGAAAGGCTTTTCAGAATACTACTAATCCTGCCGATGGCAAGTTAGCTCCAAAATGGGAAGGACCATACGAAGTTGAATCAGAAGCAGGGAAAGGAGCATACAGACTCAAGAATATGGAGGGGGATATGCTACCGAGATCTTGGAATGCTATACACCTTAAGATCTATTTCAAGTGAGTTTAGAATTTAATTTCTAACTCAGGATGGTATGAATTCTACCTTTTTTAAATATGTTTGGTTTAATTTGTAACCCAATACTGACTTAAGCATCGGAGGGGTGTTAGCCAAGCTAACACCCACCTTAGTGTAAGGATGTTTTGCAGTATATGCTTCGAGATATAGCTCCGGGATGCTCACTCAGGATATTTCGGAAGATTAGAGGATTGGCCCCCTCTCTCACGTACAAGGGATCCTGATCCCTTCACAGGTTTAAAGGTATTCACCTTTCTTCCGAATTGGGTTTAAACACCCCACCTGGAGCGCAAGTTATTCAGGGATAGTTCAAGGTGGCGGGACCAGTCCATGTAAAAGTGGCTGACAATTTCGTTACTGTTGGCTATATCCTGAATCCTAAAGGTATATGAGGATTGATCAACCTCTCTCACGAAAGGGTATTTTCATACTTTCTAAGGTTTAAAGGTTTTCTCCTTTCTAAGTCTTGGAGTTTATACACTCCCGCCTGTAGCGCATGAAAATTTGGGATTTTCCCCAGGATACAAGGGATTTATCTCCAGTACATCCTTGGGTTTTACCCTTGGGACGTAAAAAATTGCCTATACAATGGAAACTGACATTCAGAAGATTTCTAAAGTATTTGAAGACATTGTACACAGGGGACATTCCTACCAAGGTGGTGATGTAAAGCTAAAAGGATAAGGCTCGGAACTAATTCACTAAGTACCTCGCACAGGGGACATCTTCATTGAAGAAGTTGCAAAGGGATTGAGGCTTGGTAATAGGGTTATATACTACTCCGGGTATGATCTTTCCTTTGTAAACATCGTCTAAGTTTTTAGTAACACTATGTTTTATAAAAGGTTAAGTATCCTGATATATTCTCAAAGTCCTTTTCAGGATATTTGATTAAGGTGTTTGAAACTCGTATTAGTTTGGAACTTTGATCATTTAAGTATTATCGAAAACTGGTTTTGGAAAAATAGATTGTTTTTCAAAAGCTTTCTACAAAGTTGAACGAGCATTTGGGAGTCCTATCTAATAAAAAAGTTTTTGTAATATATTGCTAAGTATACTGATCAGGATATTTTCATAAGATAACAAGATAAAATTTTTACAAAGCTAAGAGTTACATTAAGTAATGCAAGGCAATAACAAACAAATCAAAAGATAGTTATATTATTAACATGTCAAAAGTTGTGCTTTTGGTTTCACCTTAAACCAAGGCCCATCCGCCAAAAGCACAATTAGTTTTTACCATACTTGTGTAACGGTTGCAGGATATATCTCAAAACAGGACCTGTCCACCTACAACCGTTACCACATTCAAAACAAGTTATACTAATTGATGACCAAGGGCTTCGTCCTAAAACCTAGGACCCATCCACCTTTGGTCATCACATTGTTCTAATGCAGGGAATATAAATTGTTTGAAGACAGGAAAAGTAAATTGTTTACATAACCACAACCATGAAACTTAAAAGTGGGCTCTGGCCTTGGCACGTATATCCATCATCGCCCACTTCACCACTTAAGAAGCGGTACCTTCTTGATCAACAGCTTCCTTCCCAGCATCTGCACCAGCATCGGCCTCAGGATTCTTCTCGGCATCACCATTGTCAGCATTGGCCACTTCCTCTGTCGCCTTAGAAGGCTCTTCACCAGCATGCTTTGCAGGATGAGCAACGGGATGACCTCCAAGATCCTTTAGTTTCGCCTCCCAAGTCTTTATGTTCCAGGAGGGACATTCGAAACCCAAATCCCTGGCTTCGAAAGCCATCCTTATCCTGGCTTGGAGAAGAGAGACGACCACGGATGCTTTGAGGCTATCCCGATAGGAACTCATATTCTGCTGGTACTGGAGAAGGGCAGCATCTAGTTTGGCTTGGGCATCCTCATTGGCTTTGTGGAGGGTAGCTTGGTGTTCCTGGATCATGGCCTTATATTTGTCTTCGTAATGCTGGGATTTGGCAGCTGCAATGGTTCCTTGGTCAGCTATGGTGGCTTCAGCTTTCTCCAGCTTGATCTCCAACATCTTGTTAAGCCCGCAGGCGTCTTCATACAAGTGCATAAGACGATCCAAACCCTATCGATAAAGACACAGGTATCGATGTAAAAATAAGCAGGATAAGGACTAACATACTTGTGCAGGATATTGAAAGGAAAATTTTACCTGTTTGAGGAATGAGGTGGCTTCGTTGAACCCATGGTTCTCGAGAGAGAATGTTTCAGAAACAGTTGGAGAATCCGACTCCTTTCTCTTCCGAGAACTGGATGCTTGGGTCCTAGATGCCGGAGGGGCTTTAGGAGCAGAAACGGTCCTTGAAGAGGTAGGTTTTGGTGTAGCAGACGACTTTGGCTTGGATTCCTGTTTGATGGGTGCGAGGCTGGAGTAGCAATCCAACTCGTCAAGTTGGAAACCTTCAAGGTTGACAACTGGTACTGCACAAGGGAATATATTCTTAAACTCATCATACTTTTGAAAAGTAATTAATTTAAAATATATGCTGAGAATGTGCTTACCAGACATTTCTGAGCTTGATTTCTGGCTTGAATCTGAAAGAGACAGGGAGAAAGTTCTTTCACTGGCAGGAAGTCGGTAGATTTCCTTGATCTTGGATTCGGATTCTGCATTGGGAGGCACTAAATCTCTGAAATTCGCTGCATAAAAACATCAAGATATAAGTCCGGGATACAGTTTGAAGATATAATTGGGGATATTCCTAAAACCCTAAATCCTACCCTTGGTTAACCATTTAACCGGTAGATCGAAACCCTTATCAATAGAGTCTCTTTTTACGAAAAAGAATTTTCGTCGCCATCGATCCTCGTTCTTAGTGGCTTTAAGAACCAAAGGGTTCTTGGAGGTAGAAAACAGGAGGAAACGGTGATTGCCGTGGGATCTCAACCGGTATGCTATAGGGAGGTCCTCAACAAGTAGGTCAGGAAAATGACGAGATTTGATTTGATCCAGCACTATTAAAACTCGCCAAACCATTGGCATAATCTGGGCATAGCTAAGGCCGGTGAGTTCGAAAAAGCGAGGGATAAAGGGTGGAAATGGGTACCGGAGTCCAAGAGAGAAGGGGTAGGCGAAGAAACAAACCCACTCATCGGATAACGCATCTGATCGGGCTTCCCGATCAAAAGGGCGAAAGACTGTTCCGGTGGGGAAGGCGCCGGAATCTTTAAGAGCAGCGATGTCGGCGTTGTTGAAGCAGCAGATCTCCTTTGCTGGATCAACAATGAAATTTTGACTTACGAGGCTTGAGGCCGGTCTGTCCAATTGGGATCTTGTTCGTGATGCCATGAAAGGTGTTGAGCAAACTGAAAGAAATTTAAGAAAGAAGGATAGAGGATAGAGAGAAAAGTGATTACCTAAAAATCGCTTGAAGAAAGATAAAAAGAAGCAGAAATGATTTGGCTAAATATAGGCTGAATATAGGGGGGTAAAGAGTAAATGTTGCATTGAAAATGGCACACTGTCATTTCAACCATCGTTTCATTTTAATAGCCTCGATCGACGAGAAAAGGTTTTGAAATATATCCGTTGGATTGGTATACCAACCGATATATTTGGGGACAATTGTTATGGGTCATTTTCTGAATATACATATCCTGACTAATATCCCGCTTTTAATTGTTTGTTTGTGACCAGGATGATGGACGGGAATATTGCTAACATCTTGGGCGATATCCTAAGTTTGAGTGAATTAAACACGTGCAGGTTAATGGCTGTAAGTTACTAACGGTCATCAGGACTTCTTCTCCTCAAGACTCGGGCGTATTTGTTATGAGGAAGCCGTTGAACCCGAAAGACTTGGTCCTCAACGTTCAAGTGGGAATATTCGCTGGATCCCGGAAGTTTAGGATAGTTTGTTACATTATCTTTACTATAAATAGATGGGGGGCAGATCAGTTTAAGGCACACAATTTACACTGACACTCTCGAACACTTTCACTCTCTAGCTCATGGCAAACACCACATTTGTATTCAAATTTCATTGTAACACATAGTCGATCCGCACCACATCCTGCACTGTATCCTGATATTTGAAGCAATAGAAGAACAAGGCAGCTGCGATTGTCAGCTCCCGAGGTTTTATGTCGGCGATCTAGATTGATCAAGGGCTTTCCTCGTATATCACGTGTCCACCTTACATTTTTGCTCATTGTTTGATCATAGATACAGCTCTATATCCTGAGCCGTATCCTGAAACCGCTTTCATATCTAATTTTGTTAATACATTTTTCACACATATTTCTAGCACACTACCTCACTTAACTAATTTGATCACTAAATTGCTTAGGTAATTTTTGACCAAAACATCTATAACACCCCATAATTTGTATGATAAAATATTTTGATGCTTAAATGTTTTACATAATTAGTTAAGTTTTTAAATATAAAGAATGTTAATAAACCTTGAAAAAGTGTACAAAGAGACAACAAAAGGTAACTTGGGGGGTTGAATGTGCAAAGTTAGAAAGTTAACATAAGAAAAACAAAAACCCAGTATTTGGGTGGGTCTGTAGATCGCGACCAGAGGGGAAAGAAGAGGAGACAAACCCTACTCCATCAATTGAACTCAAAATTCAGCAATTAGTAGTGATTTTAGACACAATTCGAATGCATGTGCTTAATTACTCCATAATCCAAGTGTCTTGAACATAAGCTGAGTTAGAATTTTATGTTTTGATGCATTTTGATGAAGTGGGTTTTTACCAATCTGTGAAATAGTATGAAATTGAGTTCATATATGAGTTAGAATCATCAAATAGAAGGTGTATTATGCTTGAATTAGATTGTACTAAAGATTTGGGGGAAAACCCACTTGTTCTTGTAGGATGATGATTTTGTAAGTTGAATAAGTAGAGTAATTTTTATGAATAAATGTATGTGTACAAGAACAATGATAGATTATTATGTATAGGATGAGTGATTTATGCAAGAGTGGTTGATTGTGTGAATTGTGAAGATATCTAGTGAAATTATGCATAGGATACATGTACATAATGCATAAAATGTTGTACGCACACTATGTGTTTGATGAAATGACTCAATGACAATCTAAGTAATTTTAAATGAAATATGAACAAATGTTTTGCATAAGGGAATTACGGAAATAGATATATTGTCAATTGTGATATAAAATACGAATGGTACTTGAATGTAAGTGTTATGGAAACAAGTGATATAATCTAAATAAGAAAGAACTATGTGTAGGATTGAAAGAAGAAGGAGCTAGTTCCGGTTCGCAACAAAAGGCTCAAGAACGAGGTAAATTCATTTACTTACAATTTTATGTAATGTTGATAGTAATAAACTTTTGTTACAAATCCATGTATGTTGTTCTAGGCTAACAAAATTCTATTGTAAATTGTCGTTTGTGCTAAAACCACAATTATGATAGTTTGTGATAGTTAAGTATGAAAGGAATGAATTTGTTCGTCACAAACGAACCGAATGAAAGTTATGTTACGAATGTTATTATCCGTTAATAACGGATAAGTGATGAATGAATGAAATTTACTCGATCCGTCACCCACGGGTTGGAGTGTATGCGTATGAATGAAAGGAATGTATTCGTTCGTTATAAACGAACCGAATGAATGTTTATGTATGAAAGTGAATGCCCATTTCAACGGGATAAGAATGGTATGTTATATTTCAATTATGAGATAGTATGTTTTGACCCGTTTTATCCGGTAAGAAAATGCATGTATGAGATGAATGTATAAAATGGGTTAATTTTGATTTACTAGACTAGAAGTATCATAACTGACGAATTTAATTTTGATGCTTGATGTAGGTAAATCCACAGTTTATACGTTATGGCGAACTTGGAACGAACACACATGTTACACCCACCTCACGCTTCCGGAGTTATCTACGAATATGGGTCTAAAATTATGATTTTGTTTATAAAACCAAATACGTGTAGTCTTTTGGTGTTCGTATGAACTTTAACTTAGTTATGATTAGTAGACCTTGTACCTAAATGTTGTTTAATATGACTTATATTGTGTTAGAAAATTAAAGTTTTGCAAATGTTTTTAATTGCTAAAAGCAGGGAATCGCCTATTTTACGAACGGGTCACGCCTAAATTTCATTAAAACTTGTATTTTATTACTTTATTTTTGAATGTGGAAATCGGGTGTTTCAAGTTGGTATCAGAGCCGAGGTTTGAGGGATTCAAGTATTAGAGTTAAAATGCTTGAACTCAAAACGAAAGCTCGTATGAAGGTGTGTTCGTTCCGAAGCGCTATGCAAGTAAGTAAATCGTAAATTTGATTATGTTTACAGTTAGAAATAAAAGACGATTTATAGGCTATCAGCTTATAATCCAAATTTTTGATGCAAATAAATATGATAAACGGATGCGTATTTTTTTACAAACGCGTAGGAAAAAGAATCACCTAAAACGGATTTGCGAAACAAAAGTTATGACAGTTTTAAGTTGGATTTTTGTTTAAAATTGGAACTGGGCAACTGTAGCAGCAAACAAGCAAACCTTCTGTCGAAAACGAGGCGTAGCGTCGCGCGACGCCCGCCCCTTATACCCGTCGCGTAGCGCGACACCCTTAATTTCCGAAATTTGTTTGAATTTTGTTGTTTTGACTCATGAAACTTGTTTTAACTAGTTTTTAAGGCCTCATAATCAATGTTTAATATAATTTTTATATTAAGAGTGATGAGGGAAAGTATATACGAAGGGCGAAAAGGTAAATCATTGCGATCAAAGATTTTGATCTACACGATACGACATGATCGTCGATGACGATAATGCATGAAGTATGAAATGTAAAAATTGATTGTAGTATGATAAAATGAGTTAACTGTGATGAAGGAGAGTATGAAAAGAAAATTAATAAATGAAATGAATGTTTTATGTAGATGGCGGACAATGTCAACGTGAATGATAATGTAGCGGCACGAAATGAATGACGAACGTAAGAGGTTGAGTTTGAAACGTATGATTATGAATAATGAATGAAGTAAATATAGATTAAAGTACTTTGATGCGTGAAAGAACATGATTTGTTAATAAATGAAAATGAAAATGATGAGATTAGTGGTAAAATAACTTGAAGAATGTGAGCTAGATGGAATTCGTATGAGAATTCGAATAAATGTATGCTTGATCAGAATTATGCATTAGAGGCTTGTACCTTGTGCTTGAATGGTGTGATACTGATGTGTATTTAATGATTTGCTTTGTTATGATTAAGAGGCAAATATGTGCTAAATGTGAATCATACGAGCTTATTAGTAAAGGATATGTTGGAATTATGTTATATAGTTACCTTGAATGATATTTACTATTTGTACAATCATGAAGCATTAGCATGTGAAAGTACGTGAATGTGAATGTATATGTGTATTGTTTAGAGGATCACGTAAATTGTATATATCATACAATGCGAGTACGAAATGCGTAGGATATTAATATTATGGCCTATCATATTTAGATGAATACATGTTCAAAAGTTTAAAGTGTGTAAGCAAGACAGTTGACTTTCTGAAAGTCAACAGTATAGGGATATCATGGAATGGCCATTAGACACAAATGTTAAAGTAAAGAGTTAATGTGTTATGTATTAAGTGATTTACGTGTTATGCTTGATGATAGTTTAGTTGTATGCATTGGAAATGAGATAATTATTAATAAATGTCTCATTTATATGAAATTTGACTAACGAAAGTCAATTAACGTATGAATAGAAAGAAAGTGAATAGTTGTATGTATGCTCACATAAGCTAACAATGTTATTAATGTAATAATATGTAAGGATGGAAATCTTGTCAATTGACTCAAGCATGCATGGCAAACGGGGTAAGAGGAAGCAATGAGGCAAGTATGAACATGGACGCTAAAGGTAAGTGATTTCGCAATCACTTCGAATTTATTTACATGAAGATGTATACGTGTTTGAATATTCGAAATCAAAGTGAAACGTGTAAATAAATGAGAAATGTTAAGGTGCGTTTTGTTGAAATGGTTGGCATAATGTTAAACCGGTAAGACCTCATTATAGGGGTAAACCGGTCATAAATTTTAGTTGAGAAGTTTTAAGACGGAAATGAGAACTTGGTAATGTTGATGACAGGTATGGAAAGAATATTAGTAAAGATGTTAGCTAAAGACATTTTGTAAGTATGTTCGAATTGAAAGTAAGTACAACGCGTACTACAATACTTATATACAATAAGTAGTAAGTGGTGATTGCCTTTGAAAGGTTAAATTGCAGAAGTCAGTAAATAATAATTATTTACAAATCTTGGAAGTATTACGTAAGAAATGCAATGTGTAATGTAGGATACTCATTAGTAAGGGATATGTGAGAGAACGTAGGTGAATTAACACCAAATACAGTGAATGAACAAATAGAAATGGTATATTAAGGGATGGTCATGTATTGACCGAAGCTCGAGAAAACACGAGAATCATCTCACTTATGTCCGGTCAAGCTAGTAAAAAGGGGTCTAACGATTCTTAAAGGATCGGATCAAATGTAAGAAAGAAAGATAAGAATGAAAAGTTTAAGCTTACGATTGAATGTGAATCAAACTTCAGAAAGAAGGGTGGGAACACCACTAGAAATAGGATGTAGAGTGTCGCGTCGAGACGCGCTACATGAATTAGGACATGGAATACAGTGTTAGGAAAGAACACTTGAAGTTGAATTTGGAAGATTAATACGAAAACGTATCATAAGAAATGAAATGGTAAATGATACGACAGAAGAAAGAAAGGTACGGATGAAAATGTTTGAATATGAGAAATGGATTCAACCATGTAAGGAATGAAAGGTTGGATCCGAAAGCAAACACGGAGCAAACCAGTAAGAATGAAAGGTAATAAATTAAAAGTTTGAATCCGTAAGTGAAGACGGATTAAACAAGTAAGAATAAAAAGTAAGAACGAAACTCAAATGAGTAAATATTTTTAAAAGCGGATATTATCTAAGTTATGTTTTAAATCTTGCGCATATATATATATATATACAGAAACGGGATCGGGAGAAAACAATCAAAAGTGTGAGAACGGTGAGAACGCTTCCTGGCCCAACACGTGTCACGCCGCTTAGAAAAGGGCGGAGGGGCTTTTTTGTCCTTTCATCTTCTGCTTTTCCTGTTCCGCTTTTTCCCAATGTTGTTTTAATTTTTGGTTTTTGATATTTTTGGCGTTAACCAAATTCAATAATTAATGGCGTTTTTAATGGTTCCATTGTATCAACATTTTGGCGTTTATGACGTTTATGACGTTTATTCACAACGTATGCCATTGGAGCCCGGGGGGTAGGAAATCTATTTGAATGGCGTTTTTTAAGGGGTTTTAAACAAGATGGCTCGTTGTTCTATTATTTTTTTATAAACATTTTGGCGTTTGGGTTATCTTGACGTTTTACAATTGTTGGATTATATTTCAGCCACAGTAAAAAAAAAAAATACAAGCGAAGAAAATAAATTAAAAATGCTAATCGGATCTCTCTTCACAATATTCACTGTCATCAGTCTCTCTGTTCTTTAATAGTACAAGAACTGACACCAAAATATGGCGTTTTATGTAAAACTTAACAAACCCATCGGTTTGATTATTTTGCCTGCTCGTCTGTTGTAGTGGCTTTTTTTCTGGATGTTTGGGGACATAAATCTATGACGTGTGGGTGGGTTTTTCGTTTTTTCTTCATGTTGATCTTCATCTTTATCATCATCCCACTCTTCAGTGTCATTGATCTCTTCTCCTCATCCAAGCCTTCTTCAAGAACAAAAAATACAAAATGCCATATGACTGGCATTAGTATATTTTTCTTGAATTTTGTCCATCTCATGCAGCAAAA
The DNA here is from genome assembly GCA_030545235.1 of Helianthus tuberosus. NCBI lineage: Eukaryota > Viridiplantae > Streptophyta > Magnoliopsida > Asterales > Asteraceae > Helianthus > Helianthus tuberosus. The sequence continues at coordinate 28,433,117 of CM060367.1, forward strand.
TCTTACTGAGTTACTTGCCTCCCTAACAATTCATTCAGTGAAACTTGACGAATAAAAATACTGAATATCCAAGAAAGCATATTAGCCATCTTGATTTTTTTGGCGTTTTACAGTGAGTGGTATTTTAGTAGTATTGGCGTTTTTTTTTTGTTTGATCAAATGGAAGTTGCTGAGATGTATCATTTTATAGGATCTCTTTCTGGCGCGTAAGTTAGGCGGTGCGTTATTATAATAAAGTATTCGTCTTTTCAGTTACTGTTTGTAATTATTGTTTTTGACAAGCTTTATCTCTGAAGTCTGTTACACGTCCCATCTTTCAAGTTTGGCGTTTTAGATTCTAATATAATAAATTTTCCCTATCTTCACTTTTTCTGATTTGAAGTTACTGTTTCTAGTTACATTTTCAAGTTTGTTTTTTTTTTTTTGTGTTTTTTATAATACTTTTTTAAACTAATTTTATTATAGTTTGGGAGTTTTTGGTGGGGCGTTTTAACTGGATGATATCGTTTAAACAAGCATTTTGGCTGTTTTGTTGTTTTTATTATATATGGCGTTTTATTATATACAACAATCAACTGAAAAAGAAAATAAAAAAAAGAATACATAAAAAAAGTTTTTTTATAATACTTGTCCAAAGTCATTTTATGATAGTTTGATAAACGCCAAAGGTGTAAGACATTTGCTTTTTTTGGCGTTTTTATTAGATATTGCGTTGTTTATTAAATAACAATCAACTGAAAAAGAAAATTAAACAAAATAAATATTGATCTTCAAATCTTCACTGTCACCAGTCTCTTTCTTCTTTTGAAGCATCTTCACTGGCTGTTTCGACTTTTGTATGAAATCAGCCTCTTTTTCTATAATTTTTGTCTATCTCATGCAGCAAAAATGTTATTGATTTTACACTCTTTCAGCTAAAATGTTAACTTTTTTGGCGTTTTACCGATAAAAAGAACGCCAAAAATAAATCATCTTAAAACTGTAAATTTGATCATGCTAAAATCAATAAAGTGTTGCTGTATGGTGTTGGATAACATTGTTAATCCTCAGTTAAGAAATATAACTGACAATATTGTCCACACCATACAACTACACTTTATTGACAGGAATATATTTGATGTTTGGGGTTTCTGGCGTTTATCAGTCTTATGGTATATATTAAATATGGCGTTTGGGGTTTTTGTTTTTGTGTTTTTTTTAATTGAATGTCTGAGTTGTTGTATATATAGGATTTTTTGGCAGTTTTTTTAGGCGTGATTTTACTATAATTAAGTTTGGCGTTTTATATCTAATGGCGTTTTTAGCAGAATGCTGTGTGATTTTTGTTTTGGCGTTTTATTTTCATGAGATGGCGTTTTGTTTGGAGTAGTCAAAAGATGCTTTTACCCTTAATGAAGCGCGTCCACGTAATAAAATTGATGTTATTTACGAAAACGCCATCGCGCCAATCTAGTCCATATATTGTTTTGATCGGACGATCGATAAGCTTTCTCACCGTTCTCACACTTTTGAGCGTTTTCTCTATATCCCGACCCTATATATATATATATATATATATATATATATGCAAATATGTTTGTATGCAAGAATGGTTGAAAGGACAAATGAGTCATACGGGTCAAATGGCGATCGCCATTTTAACCCGGTATTTAATGTTCGATTTGTCAAGTTTTATACTTATAGGTAAGCATAATGTATGGGCATGCATTGTCACAGATTGGAAAGAAATAACCGTCGCAAAGTATGAATAACGAGTCAAGGGATTTGACCCGCGCCAGGTATGTATAAAAAGGCTATATTTTTAATAGGAGCTTAGGGCTCGACTAGAGAGGGATGTGTCAGAATAGGATAACTGATACACATATGTAAGAATGTAATTACAATTAGACTTCCGAAAAGTCAAACTAAGTAAAATGAAGTCCTTGCAAGTATGCAAGTATAAAAAAAGGTACGAACGTGTACCTCGATACGTCCACGATAAGTAAGAGGTGTCAGTCTGACCTTGAATGGTCAAACTGCGAAAGTTGGCGAAATGACCAACAAAATGAAAGGATTGTATGTAAGAAATGGAATGTATAATATGTTTTAGCATGTACGTAAGAAATTTGTGAAAGAGACATAGGCGAACAAACACCATGTAGGACGCAATTATGAAAGGTTATGTGCTAACCGTTTATTTATAGATAAGAATGATGGAATTCTTAGTGAGAAGATAGTAATAAAGCTGGTGGAAGGATGCTCACGAGTGGGAGCATATTTCATGAATGAATGAGACCAATTCTGGTACGGAAGGTACATATAAAGAAGCGGATCGATCCGGCACACGGATAACTGATTTATGCAATGAAGGCGAGGTTAGTAAAATGTTTAATTCTTGATTGATGATTAATAATCTGTAGATTTATTTGTAAGTGTGAATAAAATGAATGGTAGGATAATTATGGTATGGTATGCAATAATCGACTTGTAATGGTCAGCGTAAGAAGGTATGTATGTCATTAAGAGGAAGATCTAAAGGCCTTAAATGAACATTTGAACTGATTTGGTTAAGCGCTCGTATGATGCTTGTGCACAACATACTTGGTTGGTATAATAAGTAGTTCATGCAAAGAGCTAATAATAAAGTGTTGCGAAGGATTAAATTTAAGGCTAAACTCGAAGTTGTAATTAGTTCACGTAACGGTAGTAACTGTAGAATGATGCTTTATACTCGTATTAAGTATGAAAAAGTAATTAGGAAGAGGGTAGCTTTGTTTTAGTACCAATAAGTCATTAAATGTTTATAGTATGCGTATAATGATATGCTAAGCCCTCATATGAATAAGAAAGTAATTAGAAGAACGTTAGTAATGGGATGATGGGGTTTGCTCATGGTTACAATAATGAATTATATCGTGTATGATACGTCAGTGGAATGAAATAAATCGATTTATTTTTATTAGCAAATGTATGAATATGTTACCCTTAATTAGAAAGATAGAAACAAGCCGTATACATAGGCTTGTACGACCAATAGTATATATTTGGAATAAATTTCAATGAACGAAGCGCTAGTGATGATGTATGCTAGGAACTAGCATTATAAAATGAAAACGACACTAATAAGAGCTCTGGATCAGATTCTGACTTATATGTGATTATGAAAGTAATTTACCTAATTTAAGAACGTAGGGACAATGCGTACAAATATGTTTATGCAGGAATGAAACTTTTGCCAAGATCCCGAATGAATTTATGTTGTAGTAAGCATCGTGAATGAATAGATGAAAAAGTAAGAGTGAAATTGGTCTGGTTGGAATGAGAAAGGTTTCGGGGACGAAACCTCCATTAAGGGGGGTAGACTTGTAACACCCTATAATTTGTATGATAAAATATTCTGATGCTTAAATGTTTTACATAATTAGTTAAGTTTTTAAATATAAAGAATGTTCATAAACCTTGAAAAAGTGTACAAAGAGACAACAAAAGGTAACTTGGGGGTTGAATGTGTAAAGTTAGAAAGTTAACATAAGAAAAATAAAAACCCAGTATTCGAATGCATTCCTTTCAAGAACGAGGTAAGTTCATTTACTTACAATTTTATGTACTGTTGATAGTAGTAAACTTTTGTTACAAATCCATGTATGTTGTTCTATGCTAACAAAATTCTATTGTAAATTGTCGTTTGTGCTAAAACCACAATTATGATAGTTTGTGATAGTTAAGTATGAAAGGAATGAATTCGTTCGTCATAAACGAACCGAATGAAAGTTATGTTACGAATGTTATTATCCGTTAATAACGGATAAGTGATGAATGAATGAAATTTACTCGATCCGTCACTCACAGGTTGTAGTGTATGCGTATGAATGAAAGGAATGTATTCGTTCATTATAAACGAACCGAATGAATGTTTATGTACGAATGTGAATGCCCGTTTCAATGGGATAAGAATGGTATGTTATATTTCAATGTACGCGATGAATGTATAAAATGGGTTAATTTTGATTTACTAGACTAGAAGTATCATAACTGACGGATTTAATTTTGATGCTTGATGTAGGTAAATCCACAGTTTATACGCTTTGGCGAACTTGGAACGAACACACATGTGACACCCACCTCGCGCTTCCGGAGTTATCTACGAATATGGGTCTAAAATTATGATTTTGTTTATAAAACCAAATACGTGTAGTCTTTTGGTGTTCGTATGAACTTTAAATTAGTTATGATTAGTAGACCTTGTACCTAAATGTTGTTTAATATGACTTATATTATGTTAGAAAATTAAAGTTTTGCAAATGTTTTTAATTGCTAAAAGCAGGGAATCGCCTATTTTACGAACGGGTCATGCCTACATTTCATTAAAACTTGTATTTTATTACTTTATTTTTGAATGTGGAAATCGGGTGTTTCAGCTGATACCAATTGTAGGTCCCCTTGTTCGTATGGATCTTAACAGAATTGTCAATCTAATCAAGAGTGCGGAATCCTCTTGATCAGAATATAGCAGAAAACGTGTAGGAACAACAATTCACAATCAAACCGGGTTTCTATTGATTATCAATCAAACTGAATTACAATCAATCAAAACCCTAACAAACACAATTTCGTCCAAGACACTAGTCTCTCACGAAATTCCTCACAAACACTGTTCTTGCTGATTAACCTAAACCCTAAAGCCTAACCTTGTTTATATAACACAAGGTTTGCAACTTGGGCTAGGATAAACCTCATGGACTCCGAATTGGAGTAAGCCCAATTCGCCCCCATACACCCAATCTAGTGGGTTTGGTTAGCCCAAACATTACAACTAACTATTACAAAGCTAAACCCGCTAACTGTTTATCGTTTAACTAATTACAAGATATCCAAAGACCAAATCTAAGATGTTGTCACAAATATGCACCAACAAACTCCCCCTTGACAATAGCTTCATAAAATAACTTTAGTCTTCTTGCAATCTTCATGTAGTCTTGCACTGTCTTTGGTCTTTGGATAGCTTCAGCTTTAATAGCTTCTGTCAGCAACAGACTCCCCCTAAGCTGATGCATCCACTCACCAAATCTTCAAAACGTTAGCACTTGAGTAAACTCTAGTTCAGCATATGTATAGCAATCTTCAAACTCTTCAATCTTGTCTGCAATGTAGAAAGGAGGTTCTACCATGCATCCAATCAAACTCTCATCTTCACAGCAACTTCTCAGTAACATATCGCTTCAATCTGTATACTATAAAACAAACATCTTGAGAAACCATAAGAATTTTTCAACAAAATTAAATAAATTATTATTGTTCAAGAGATAGTTAAACTGTATCACAGATTAAGCATTTTCAACTTATCATCAACACGCAAAACTTTTTAATCACATACCCTATAACCCGCATGATTTAAAATTTTCAACTCACTTTCCAACACCGTCTCCCCCTATTAGTAACAATTCCTCCAAGAATAACAGTTTTCCGTACGTTAAGAATTTTAAACAGAAAAAGACTCTATTTTTGGATTTTTATATTTTCTGAAAGCAAGTAAATAAAGAACAATAAACACTCTATATTTGTGAGAATCACTGGTAAGAAGATCATATCATCAAAAAATCAAACTGTTTCACACTATTAGATAATTCTTTATTTAATTTTTCGTGAAAAACAGTCCAAGACGATTACCAGTATGTTTGTCCACTTAAACAAAATGCATGAACATTTCAAGTACCATTACCGTATGATACGTTAAGGTAATTTTATTCTGATATATTTAGTGTGTCCCACTTCAGGATATACCCCCGCGATCAAGGTATGCACAAATATTCATCGTAGTAGGTGAGTATACTGAATTCATCCGTTTTGTTTTTCAACGTTTAGATAATTGGTGATCAGGTCAGTACTTCCGTACAGCAAAGAGACCAAAATATCTAACGAGGGCTATGACAAATACAATTTTTGGTACGATTTATGCTTTTTGCACATTTGAATGACTCTCTATGAGAGCTTCTTCATTTATGGGTTTTGACATTTTTAGCTCTTTTAAAATATCCTGGTTGTGCCTAGGTCAGCATGTATCTGGATGCAGCAGAAGGACAACCCTTATATTCCCAGATGAAATAACAATATAAAGACCCAAAACCTCAGATTTTGGCAATCTATCAACGCAAGATTTAAGGTCATTAAACCATACACCACTGATGTGTTCCCCACTCATACTCAGTTGTATTTAGGTTTATGTCACTTGGTAAGTTGATTATTTCATGCTTTTTGCCTACTGGTACATCATATGATGAAGCTGCTATCACACTTAAGCATTTTAATTCAGTTTGAGTGTGACAGTCTAATTCGCTGATGTACTATCATTTCTTCTTTTTCACATAGTGATAACTCATTTTTGATTTTCTAGTTTTTTTTTATGTTTTTGATTTTTCAATGTTTTTGTATTTTTTAGTTTTAAGAAAAGCAGTAAACTATTTACAAAATTCTTATGAAAAATCAGTTATTCAGGATTCCTCATCCCGTTGAGTTCGACTAAATGTTCAAAGCGAGCCCTGTCAGCACTTGTGTGTCGACTCTATGAAGTTCACTTAGTCTCTTTTCAGCACTTTGAACTTCATTTTAAATCATTTAATATTCACATGTCCATCATTATAATTTTTAAACTCTGTCAACAATCTCACGCCCCCCTTCATGTGCCTGAAGCAGCCACTATCAACATAAGTTGATAATCCTCCTTAGCAGCTCCTGCACACACCAACTAAGAAATTAGTTAGATTGGGGGACCCAAGCCTTAATGGTCTTGGGTCGTCCAAATTCACCAACCACTTGAACATCCATCCAATATTCATTACTCCTAACAAGAGTCTTGGATCTCAGACCTGTTGATGGAATTTGATTTTGATTTCCATAAGGTCACTGGTCCTGAGGGTTCCTATGTGTGTTTGGACTATATGACCTTTGAAAATTTTGATTTTGATACCATGAGTTTTGATTCCAAGAAACTTGATTGTTATAATTTCTAAAGCCATTGTTATAAAAAGTTCGACCACCATTATTTTGGTATCGATTTTGATATTGACCTTGACTTCTGAAATTATTAGAATGATAATTATAATAGTTCATTCTTGGTGAACTGCTTCTAGGTCTCTCATATCTTCCTGGTGGAGATTTAGGCTTAAATCTTGGTTGATTTCTTTGAAAACGAGGAACTTGTGGAGTTCCTTTTTCAGCCCTATGTACACCAACAACAACACCCTCTGGTTGCTTGGGAGTAGATTTCTTTGGAGAGTTGGACTTTCTCTCCTTTTTATCACCACTCTTCTCTGGTTACTTCTCTCTCTTCCTCTAACTAACTTGTGCTTCACTCTTTTTGTTAGGACAACAGCTAGCTACATGTCCCTTTGTGTGACACTTGAAGCACGATCTCCTTTTCAAAGACTTCTTAGCTGGAGTCTTTGAGGTAGATCCCTTATCAGATGGTGATGATCCCTTGGATGAATCTTGTTTAGTTTGCTTGGATTCATATATTTCTTTGTTTTTATTTTTAGCAAACTCTATATTCGATTCGTTTTCAATAATAGTGGTTTCGTTTTTCATATCACTACCTTGAACAAAATTAATCTTTTTAACAAAAGCTTGATTTTTACTCTTAGGCGGTGAATTTTTCCTTTTCAAAGGTTCCCTGTTATTGTTCTTCTTAGCATCATCACTCTCAGACCCCTCACTTTGACTTGATGCGAAACTACTTGGTGCGGTTGACATAAAGTCTATGAGGTCATCTTCATCAGGAAAGAAAGAATAGTCATGACTAACAGGAGGTGGAACTTCATTGAAACCATGGAATCCCACACTGGTTTTGTCATTACTTTTCTTCAAGCCACCCATCATATGTTTCATTACAAAAGTAGAGTCCCTGAATTGACCTAATTTCTTTTCAAGTTCAACAATTTTGAGTTGTGCATCTGACAACTCTTTGCATTTATCAGAAATCTCTTTTGTTTTCTCAACCATCATGTCATGAGCTAAATCTATTACTTGAAGTTTTTCGTTTAATTTGCATGTTAAAGCTTCGATTTACTTTCATAACCTTTTATCTTCTTCAAGTATAGAGATTCATTTCTTTTAGCAAAAAAGTTTGACTCTTTTACGTTCGACATCTCGCTTACCAGACTTTGGTTTTGTGTTCTCAACCTGTCAACCTCACCCTGTAATTCACGACACCTCAAACACACAGAATTAGATTGTACCTCTTTCTCATGAACTTCTGTAGTTTGATCAGCAATAACCTGTTCAGCTTCACTCTCTTTCTCTACTTCAGCATCCACTTTTGCTTCAGCATTCTCCACTTGAGCTTCAGCATCATTCACAGTAGTTTCAGCCTCATCAACTGGCACTATCTCTGCCATGAATGCCTGAGTGGCACTCTCATTATCTTCCAGATGAACACTACAATCATTTGAACCTTCTCGTGCTGTAGAGATCATAGCTTTATTCCTTTTGACATCTTCATTTCCTTGATACATCTTTTCTAATGCATCCCACATATCCTTTGAATTTGTGTACTTCTTGAAGGTATGCTTGATGCTATCAGGTAAGGATGTCTTTATTGTAGCCAAGGCTCTCTTTTCAGCCTCATACATCCTTTTATCATTCTCTTGCATGTTCACATAGTTTGTTCTACGTGGTCTGCCCTCATAATCGTGTGTTGGGTTTGTGTACCCATCCACAATACAGATCCACATGCGTGCATCCTGAGATTCAATGAAGGATTGTAAGCTGTCCTTCCATGTAAGATAATTCTCCACCTTCATCATCTTAGGTGCATTCAAATTTGTCATGTTCGACATTTTAACGCAACAGACTGGTAAAACCGTATAAAATATCTCCGAAAACAGTGGTTACCAAATTACACCATTAGAATCGTCTCGAAAAGACGAATCCAATGATATCTAATGTCGAAAACCGAATTCGGGATTTTCCAGAGGTTTTTTTCTTTTTTTTTTTTGCAAGGAATTCGAAGGTGCCGACGGTTTTGTCAAGCGAGCTACGGATCAATTTTTATTTACGAAAACTTGAAAATTTTCTTACGCTTGCCAGAAAATATTCCACCCTTTTAAATTTGCTGTTAATTTTGCTAGCCAGTCAAGATTAATTTCGCTGATCAGTTAAGGTAATTTCGCTGGTCAGTTAAGGTAATTTCGCTGATCAGTTTAGGTTAACTTCGCTGGTCTACTTCCCAGGTCTAGTTCACTGGTCTAGTTCGCTGAAAGGTCAAATTCGCTGCTTAATTTCGCTATAACGACGACTGGTAAAGTCGCCGAAACCGTGATAATTTCGCTGTGGAAAATTATACGGTTACCAAAGTCGCCTTTGGATTTAATTTCGCCGACAATTATGCTGGACAGTTAATTTCGCAGGTCTGTTAATTTCGCAGATCCAGTAAATTCGGAAACTTAATCTGTTTGAAATTCTGAAGATTTTATCTCCTCTCCAACACAAATCTGCAAAATCAGAAAACCTAATCAGCACAATAATTTCGAAAATTATGAAGAACTGATCGAAAAACACGAAGAACACGAAGAACAGTCTTCGAATCTTCAAGTCTTTCAACCAAAATTCTACAAAACAATCAACCAGAACTATCTCTAAAACCTGAAAAACAGCAAGCAAACAAACAATGCAGAAGATCAAAACAGCCAAAAAATTCGAAAATCTGTATCAAACCAACAAAAAATTTCGAAACCCTAATTTTATCAGGTTTCAAAAATTTCGAAATCTCCCTGTTTCTGCCAAGAATAATTCTGAACCGAGCCTTCAAGAGCCTAATGTTCTGATACCAATTGTAGGTCCCCTTGTTCGTATGGATCGTCATAGAATTGTTTATACAACCTAGAGTGCGGAATTCTCTTGATCAGAATATCACAGAAACAAGTAGAGGAACAGAATTCCAATTCAAACCGGATCTTTATTGATTATCTATCAAACTAATTACAATCAATCAAGATCCCTAACACACACCAAATTCGTCCAAGCCCTAATTGCTCTCACGAATTCTCTCTAAAAACTGTTTTGGCTGATTAACCTAAACCCTAAAGCAAAGCCTTGTTTATATAACACAAGGTTTGCAACTTGGGCTAGGATAAACCTCATGGACTGCGAATTGGAGTAAGCCTAATTCGCCCCCCATCACCCAATCTGGTGGGTTTGGTTAGCCCAAACATTACAACTAACTATTACAAAGCTAAACCCGCTAACTGTTTATCGTTTAACTAATTACAAGATATCCAAAGACCAAATCTAAGTTGTTGTCACAAATATGCACCAACAAGCTTCACGGCTGGAATTTGATCGGTATTGATTCGGCATGTAACGTTGTTGGAATTCGGACGTTATCGGTTTGGTTCGTTGCGATTTCGGCACTTTAACAATCGAAAGCAGATAAAACCCAAATGCCCAACACGATTATTATATGGGGATGTTATTCAGCCGGTTGTGTTCAGTTCATCACCGTACCTTTAAAAAAATATATATAAAAAATCGTTGTTCATTGAGGTTACCAAAAAAAACACAAACCAGATAAAAACAAACACGAAAAGACAAAATAAAAAAAAACACATATAAGACAAAAGTTACTATTCATTTAGATATTATCATAACTTATAACACAATATTATTTTAGGTTATGACCATTGTGTATTTATTATCAAAACCTATAATACAATGAGGAAGGTGTTATATTTGAGTATTCTATACATTGTGTTCTTAGCTTTGATTATTGTGTTTTCAACTGGGTGGGTTTTCTATAAATTGTGTTATTGGCAATGTTTTCAAAACCGGACCAGACGTCGAACCGGTCTTCTTACCGGTTCAATGGTCCGACCAGTCGGACCGGGCGTAAGAACCGGAAGGTATCGTAAATATTATAAAAATTAATAGGGTTAAATATGAAAAAATATATGTGGGTTCAACCGTATTAACACACCATAAAATCCGACTACAATTGATTTCTCAAACAACTTTGAAAGTATCTAAAGAGTTAAAAAAAAACGTACGCTCAAATCACATTAGTAAAAACAGCCCCGCAACGCGGAGAATCAATTCTAGTTACATAAAAATTAGAACTCACGGTAACATTTCAAATATTTATTAAATAAATAAAAAGTTAATTAAAAGTCAAACCCTACATCTACTAGTACTAGCTTCAAAGTTAATTAAAAAGTTAAGCACTTCTCCTTCTGCTTTCTCTTTTAAAATTACAAAAACTTGCAGAGCTCCTACACTTCATATCCGATGGAGGCTAGGAGGTTTCAATTTAGTGTTTTTGTTTGAGAAATCATGTTTCTTTCCATGTATGGCTGTAACAGAAGGTTAAAAAGAGAAAAAAAAATTTGAGATCTACATGAAGAACCCCACCGGCCCGACTTCCTCTTTTCGCCGGTTTTCCGGGTCGACCGCCGGTCACCGGTTCGCTGCAGGACCGTTTTAACAACAAGAACCGGACCGGCTATGTAAGCGGTTCCCGGTCCGACCGGTTGGGCCGGCCGGTCCTGTCCGGCCACAAAAACACTGGTTATTGGTTATGGTCATTCTTTTAATTTGTTAACCATTGTGTTTTAGTTTGTTTGTCCATTGTGTTTTTTGTTATGTTGTCTATAGTGTTTAATCTACTGTCTATTGTGTTTTAGTTATTGTTTATTGTGTTTTTAGTTTGTTGTCTATTATGTTTTAGTTTACTGTCCATTGCTTTTTTTTTATCTGATGTCAATTTTGATTTTAGTCTATTTTCCATTTTGTTTTACGTTATGTCCATTATGTTTTACACAACTGCGTTCTCAATTTTTTTTTCCAAAAGTATAACAATCGGCTACCTTTAACTACTATAATTAATATGTTTTGGATCGATCAATATGTATAAATCCAAACAAGAGTGATCGACGTTAATAGTATAAAATGTATGAAAATGACCCACATGAAATTTAGAAATCAATCTCTTAAGAAAATTTAAATTTAAATTTTATATAAACTCAAATTTATATAATATTAAAGATAAATGTCGGTGGCTGTCAGATCAAAAGCCACCGACCTGTTCTTTGATATATATTATAATGGCTACAAAGTAATTAGCTAAACAAAGGTTTGATGGAATAGATAAGGCTTTGGTGATTTCACTTCATTGCTCTGGTTCGAATCCCGTCAGATGCACCCTTTCAAATTCTTTTTCCATTTAATACTTACTAGTTGATTTTCCGCCCGCACGATGCGACGGGGATCCAATGTCTGCAAAACGCTTGCCGTTGCCGGAAAGCAGATAGCGAATATCAAATATCAAAACATAGATAAAAATGACGTAGTAATGATAGTCAATCTGTTCTAAAAACAACGATTTTAAACAACCTAATATATAATAATAGGACCCACACATCCTACACATTGGAAATTCGGTTGTTTTTAGTTCAGTTATTACGGTACTAATACGTTAAAATATGGATGAGCTCGGTACCGTAACGACATCGAAAGTACCAATCCCAAAAATCATCGAAATTAGGTAATCGCACTAAAAATGCTCATACGGTAAGGTATTTGAAGGTAAAAATCAGTAAACACCGGTATGGTGCCAGACCTGTGTCGAACCGAAAGTAATGATTCTGAAAACATCAAAAGGTGGGTACCAAATTGGTACCGAAAATGATATGGTATAGTAAATTTGGTACCGATACAATACCAGTTTGATTACAGGATTTGATACCATTTGGTCATCAATACTCTAAATATCCAAGTTAATTTTACAAGCTACAATTCATTCATTACAAGAAAAAGACAAAAAAGAAAGCAAAAGAAGTTGTTGTGTATATAAAACCTCATTCAAACGAAATACATTTTACTTACCACGTGTATGAAAATCAATCTAAACAGTGCAATTACTTGCGTTGGTATGTGACATAAGCTCAAAGGTGATATTAGGGATGAGCTCGATAACAGCCGCTACTGAAAATCCCCAAAAGTGGGTACCGACACCAAATATACCCGGTACGGTACCTGTATTTTAGAGTAAAAACCGGTAAATACCAGTACGGAACCGGTACCGAAAATGTCAAAAATCGGTACCGAAAATATACCCGGTTTGGTAAATTCAGTACCGGTATCGATTCGGTACAGGTACCCGGTACTATTTGCTCATCCCTAGGTGATGTTACTATTAATAAGTTCTATTTTACTTACCACGTGTATGAAAAGAAATCTAAACGGTGCAATTATTTGCGTCAGTACGTGACATAAGCTCAAAGGTGATATTAGGGATTAGCTCGGTACCAACCGCTACCGAAAATCCCCAAAAGTGGGTATCGGTACCGAATATACCCGGTATGATACGGTACCTATAATTGAGGGTAAAACTGGTAAATACATGTACCAAACCGGTACCGACAATGTCAAAAGTCAGTACGAAATCGGTACCAAAAATGTACCCGTTTTGGTAAATTACCGGTACCCGGTACCATTTGTTCATCCCTAGGTGATGTTACTATTCATTAAGTTCTATTTTTAATGCGTTGGTACGTGGTATAAGCTCAAAGGTGATGTTAGGGATGAGATCCGTACCAACTGCTACCGAAAACCGGTACCGAAAATTCCCAAAAGTGGGTACCGGTACCGAATATACCAGGTATGATACGGTACCCGTATTTGAGGGAAAAACCGGTAAATACAGCTACTGAACCGGTACCAATAATGTTAAGAGTCAGTACCGATTCGGTACTGAAAATATACCCGGTTTGGTAAATTCAGTACCGGTACCCGGTACCATTTGCTCAACCGTAGGTGATTTTACTATTCATTAACTTGTAATTTTACCGAAAATATATCCGGCTTGGTAAATTCAGTACCGGTACCCGGTACCATTTGCTCATGCGTAGGTGATTTTACTATTCATTAACTTGTAATTTTAATATATAGGTAATTTGTTTTTTCTTTTTCTATTTTTTTCGTCTTTCCCCCCTTTTTGTTTTCTCTTAGATAGCGTTTGGTATGCAGGAATGAGAGTCGGAATGGAATAGATCATAACGAGGGAATGAAGAAAGGGTGTTTGGTTGGTCAATGGAATGGAATCACCTATTCCATAAGGCCATCCGTAGTCATAAAGCCCCTTTGTGGGCGTTATGCGACACGTGTCGTGCGTAGTCATAAAGCCCATACCCATCATTACCTAATTATTAATTTTCAATTTTATTAATTAATAATTAATTATAAAAACCCTCAACTATTTTTGATTGGTCAAAGTTTGAAAACCAAACACACATAGCTCCGCTATGTGCATGGCGCCACCCACAAAAAAAAAACCAAACACACATAGCTTCGCTATGTGCATGCACAAATCGCGCCCCACTATAGGGGGTCTAAGACATTTCATTCCCTTAAATCATTCCATCCACTCCCCATGTTTTTTTTCATTCCATCCCATCTAGCACCATTCATCGCCAACACCACAACCCACCACCTTCGCCACCACCCACCACCACCCACCACCACCACTGACGTCATCGTCGCCTCCACCCACAACCCGTCAACGCCTCCACTGCCACCCCGACAGCCACCACCGCCGCCGCTACCCACCCGCCACCATTGCCACCCGCCAACGTTGCCACCCACCGCTGCCACCAACCACCATCGCCGCCAACGCCAGTCGCCGCTGCCACCCACCACCACCGTCGACGCCACCGCCACAACCAACCACCACCGCTGCCACCACCCACCGCTACCTCTTCCTCCACGCACCCCCATGTCACCACGACCCGCCATCGCCGCCTCCACTGCCACTCGTCGCCCCCGCCACCATCCACCGCTGCCGCCACCCACCACCGCCGCCCCACCCACAATCACTAACATCGACCACCACCACTCACCGCTGATTTTATTCCTTCGTTTTTCTTGCCTACCAAACAATACACAATAATAATTCATTCCATTCCCACATGGTAACCAAATAAGACATGAAATGGTAATGATCCATTGCATTCCCTTGTCCATTCCATTATCTCGTCCATTCCATTCACTCGTCCATTCCATTACCCCGTACCAAACAAACCCTTATTTGTTTTTTCCTTTCCTTTTTTTTTTTCGTGTTTTTTCCCTTTTTGTTTTCTTTTATTTCGCGTATACGCCGTAAACCTATTTTATGATATGGTTATTATTACGTACATGTCGTTATAATTTCACGTTTCGACATTATTTTTTTACGCAAACAAGTCGAGTCAAATATAATATGTTCTCATGTTTATTATTATGTGTAGGTGTAAATTCACGTTTCAACGCAAACGGCATAAATTCAAGTTTCGACATAATTTTTTTTGAAACGAGTATGGTCAAATATAATACGTTTTTATACTTATTTTTGTGTACCTTTCGGTTGGTCTACGTTTTTTACTTAAATTGTTCTCGGAAACGAGCGAGGTCAAATAAAATACGTTTTCATTCGACAGTATAAATTTGAGTTAGTGTACATTTTGAAGGCGATAGGTCTTGATACAAATGTAAGGTTGATGTAGTGGTTAAGTGGAACCCTCACTAAATGAACCACCCTGGGTTCGATTCTGTTTCTTTTGTAACCGCAATGCTTATATAGGTTACATTGAGTTAGATCTAGATCGGATACATCGAAACACGCGTTTTCATATAACTAACGATTACATAACGTGTCGGCAACCATAAACAACTAAGGCGTCGCCGCCGCAACGCGCGACCTAGGGCAAAAATCTAGTATAATTATATAAATAAACTTTAACACTAATATAAATAAACTTATCAATCTCTAAGAAAATTTAAATTAGAATTTTTAAAATATTTAAATTTGAATTTAAACTCAAATATAACTAGTTGGATGCCCCGCCCACGTTGCGGGGCCATAAGCCTTATATGTCTTAGTTTCATAACATGTATTTTAGTTATTTGTGCATATTACTCATAACACGATCTCAAAAAAATTACATCAAGTCAACCAATTAAACCAAAACACTATCATAATTTTGCTAAAAAAAGATGGCAAGCCTGAGCTGGGGCAAAATAGTAAATTGTCAGAAACAATGAGCGAGTGTTAGACACCTGGTTGACAACAAAAGTTAGATTAAGTCAACCAAGTAAAATAAAAACTGCTATAGTTTTGCAAAAAAAAAAAAAAACCCAACTAAAACGATGGCAAGACTACAGATATTTTAACTGGGGGCAAAATCATAAGTTTTTAAAAGAGGGCAACTTATAATTTTAAACAGATGGCAAATTCGTAATTTTAAGCTGGGGGGCAAAACCAAAATTTTGTTTTGAACCGGGGCAAAATCATAGTTTTGAACGATGGGCAAAATCGTAATTTTTAGTTGGGGCCAAAAGCATAATTTTATTTTGAACGGAGGGCAAAAACGTAATTTTCAACTCAGGGCAAAATCGTAATTTTTGAAAAGGGGGGAAAATCATATTTTTGAACTGGGAGCCAAATCATAATTTTGAGCTAGGGAAAAAACTAAAACGATGGAAAGACTACAAATTTAACTGCGGCAAAATTGTATTTTTTTAAATGAGAGCAAACTCATAATTTTAAACCGAGGGCAAATTCGTAATATTAAGTTGGGGGTAAATCCATAATTTTATTTTGAACTCGGGCAAAATCATATTAAGAATGTAAAAAGAAAAAAAAGGGCAGCCGCCCATTTTCCACCAATGGGTTGGCAGAACTATTGTCGCCATCTTCTTTGTATTACACTAGAGTTATGCGCCGCCCGCGTTGCGGGGCGCTAAACCGAATATTTCTTAGTTTAATAACATGTACGCATTTATTTCGATTAGTTATACATGCTAATTATAACAGAATATCAAAAAAGATACATCGAGTTAACGAAGTAAAGAAAAACACTATCATAGTTAAGATAAAAAAATAACTAAAACGATGGCAAGCGTGTAATTTAGAGTTGGGGGCAAAACAATAATTTGTTCGGACCAATTAGCGAGTGCTAGCAGCTATTTGGCACGAATAAAAACTAAATTGAGTCAACCAAGTAAAATAAAACATTATCATAGTTTTGCCAAAAAAACATTGGTAAGGTTGCAATTTTTAGCTAGGGTAAAATCGTAATTTTAAACTGGAGGTAAAATAATATTTTGAACCGAGTGCAAAACCATTTTTTTATTTTGAATTATGGGCAAAATCGTAATTTTTTTTACTAAGGGCAAAATCGTAACTTTTAGCTGGGGCAAAAAAAATTGTTTTGAACTGTGGGCGAAATTGTAATTTTAAACTGGGAACCAAATTGTAATTTGGCAGGATTGTAGCTGGGGGCAAAACTATAATTTTTTTAAACCAGAGCAAAATCGTATTTTTTAACTGAGGGTAAAATCGTAAATTTAATTTTGAACTGGGGGCAAAATTGTAATTTTAAACAGGGGATAAAATCGTAATTTAACAGGACTTATAAATAACTACTTTATTCAAATGCAAAAAAAAAAAGTTGGCCGCCACTTTTGGCCAACCAAATGCTTTCACTATTCCCGCCGGCCACTTTATTTTGTATGCATTGTAAAATTGCTTCTACTGTTTCTTTCCTTCAATTATTAACATATAGGATAATTATATAAATAAACTTTAACACTAATATAATCAAACTTTAAATCTTTTGGATTTAACCTTATTGTCGAATCCCCAAAGTTCAGAGTCGAGTCTGGTTGCAGAGATTCATCTACGTCCAAAGAGGATCTTCGAAGTGATCTACAAAAAGAATATTGTTAGCCTTGCCACGGAGGACCCTGGAGGGGAATCCGTGACCAAGCTCCGGCGTGAGAGTGAGAAAGCTTGCCGGAGAATGAACAAGATTCCGGCACAGTGTTCTGGCCGGAGTAAATGGTGTGCATTCTGAATTGTGAGTATTCAATGAGTTTATCAGAGAATGTCTCTCAGTAAATGCTTCTTAAGTGTGTGTATGTTGTAGTTATGAGATATGAGATTGCTTACCTTCCCTTGATTGTTTCCTTGATAAAGCCTTGTGTTTAGGGCTGCAAACGAACCAAACGTTCGGCGAACAGTTCGTGAACTGTTCGGCGGGAAGTTCGTTTGTGTTCGTTCGTTTACTAAACAAACGAACACGAAAAAGAAATTTCGTTCATTTAGTTAAATGAACAAACATGAACAGAGGTCGTGTTCGTTTGTTTATGTTCGTGAACGTTTGGTAACGTGTTCGTTTGTGTTCGATACATCATTAGTGTTTTTAGTTTTTATATTTAATTAAATACTTCAAAATTCCAACAAATTAAATATCTAATAAGTGTCGGTGTATTATATATTCTGTTCATGAACGATTGTTTGTGTTCGTTTGTTTCAATTTGTGTTCATGAAGATTAGTTTGTGCTTATTTGTGTTCGTCAATGTTCGTTGCCTAAACTTAACAAACAAACACAAACGAACACGAACAAGTTCATTTCCTTAACAAACGAACAAGAACATAAAATCTCGTTGGATAAGTGTTCGTGAACGGTTCGCGAACACATATATTTCTTAACAAACGAACACCAACAAGGTCTTGTTCGTGTTCGTTTGGTTCGTTTGCAACCCTACTTGTGTTTATCGGGTGGCTTGCTTTCTACAGAGATCTAACGGTCTTCCATTAGTCAGAGGAGATCTCTCCCCCTTTAAGCTTTCTGCCCACTGCTGAGATATGAGAGGATCCTCGCATTTAATGGGGGTTGTCCTTTCCTCGTACTATCGCCGAAAAAACTCTCTTTCCTCATGAATTAAATACCATTGACATGTTTTATCAGCGGTTTCCATGACCGGAACAGTATCTTGATGTGATGATTTCTCTGATCATCTTATAGTACTCCATCTCTCGAGGCCTAGACTTTGTGTAAAACTTAATGGGCTTTGTAGTCCTTTACGTTGGAAGCTCAGACGAGGAGCCCAATCAGGGGCCCTCGTCGACACTTTGTAGTTAAATTTAGTATAAACTCAAATATAATTATATAAGTAAATTTTTACACTAATATAAACAAACTTTAAATAATTATATAAATAAACTTTTCCACTAATATAAACAAACTTTAAACCTTTAGGATTTAACCTTATTATCCCTCTATTAATTTGGAAAAAGCTTTTGTGAGTAGATTATACTGTTCAATTTTGTACAAGTCTTTAAAGCTTTGTACAAGTGACTTAAGCATGAGTGTCTTTGGTTTAAATAATGAAAGGGACATAATTACACTGGGAGCAAAATTGTAATTTCACCAGGAAAACAAACAAAAATGATGGGCAAAATGTAAATTTAAGTTGAGGGCAAAATCGTAACTTAGCTGTGAGAAAAAAAAAACTAATGGCAAAATTATAAATTTATACGGGGCAAAATCGTAATTTTGAACTGAGGGCAAAATTGGAATTTTTAGTTGGGAGCAAAAGCGTAAATTTATTTTTAAGTGGGGGTAAAAACATAATTTTGAACTGATGGGAAAATCGTAATTTTAAGGGGAAAAACTAATGGCAAAACTGTAAATTGAAACGGGGCAAAATCGTAATTTTCAACCGGGGGCAAAATTGAAATATTTAGCTGGGAGCGAAAGCGTAAATTTATTTTTAAGTGGGGGCAAAAACATAATTTTGCACTGATGGCAAA
Organism: Helianthus tuberosus; assembly: GCA_030545235.1. Classification (NCBI taxonomy): domain Eukaryota; kingdom Viridiplantae; phylum Streptophyta; class Magnoliopsida; order Asterales; family Asteraceae; genus Helianthus; species Helianthus tuberosus. The sequence continues at coordinate 28,452,715 of CM060367.1, forward strand.
TCGTAATTTTAAAGCGGGATAAATCGTAAATTTGTTAAGCCAATAAGAGAGTGTCAGGCAGCCTGGCACTATTCCTTTGCCGCTTATTTAGTCCAATAAAGGGGTAGGGCTATTCCCGCCGACACGCCGACTTTGTGGTTTGTAGTTGTTGATAATGATAAGAGTTAAATGCTTGGTTGGTCCCTGTGGTTTTCAAAAATTTTACACTTGGTCCTAGTGGTTTACTAATTACACTCGTGGTCCCAAAACTTGTCAAAAATGCACTCGGTTGGTCCCCAGCCCTAACATCAGTTAAATTTCTCAGTTAACTATGTGTGAAATGATTATATTACCCTTCAACAATTAAAAACCTAAAACTAAGAATCTTCATCACCATCTCTGCTCTCTCTCTCTAAAAATCTCTCTAAAAATCCTTCAACATCTTCATCACCATCATCATCTTCATCACCATCTCTGCTCTCTCTCTCTCTATAAAAATCCTTCAACATCTTCATCACCATCTCTGCTCTCTCTCTCTAAAAATCTTTCAACATCTTCATCACCATCTCCCTGAACTCTAACCCGTCGGACCAAATTACCCACAAAAGATCACTTATTATTACCATGAATTCAAAAATCAAGAATTACAAACGGAGATCCTTTCTGCCCTCGATGAACTCAAGTCCATGAAGTCAAGGCGTGCGCATCTAAGTGTGGATTCAATGCTTGAAGCCTTGCAGCCGTTACCGCTTGAAGAAGAAGAAGAAGAAGACAAACAGCAGCTTGACATTTTCCAAAGTTCACGACGCAGCAGGCAGCATGCGCATGTAACTGTGGATGATTCATTAATGCAGCCATACGTTTTCCAAAGATCACCACATGAGCTTCATAAGAAGAGGAAGCCAACATATTATCACTTAACTACTGTCCCCAAGAAGAAGTCGCCTAAAACACAAGAAATTAAGAATAACGGGCTTGTATTATTATGTCAGCAGTATGACCAAGAAGCCTGACTCGATCATCATGTTTTCCAGCCTCCTTTATGTTTGGATTTTGACCCTGTTCCTTATTAACTCATTCTATCATTTATTTGCACAATAGTAAAAAAGGATTTATGAAGCCTTTGATAACATTACAACATGTCACTACAAGAAAGTCGATCAATAGCGGCGACAAATGTCGCCGCTAATAGTCCCAAATGTCGCCGCTAAAGGTAATAGCGGCGACATGTCGCCGGTAATGAGTCGCCGCTAAAGGTTGGCCGCTAAAGGGTCTTGTGTCGCCGCTATTGGCTGATATCGCCGCTATTGGCTGATATCGCCGCTAATGATCAGGACTTTTAGCGGCGACAGATGTCGTCACTAAAAGCGTCTTCGCTAATAGGAATACTTAATAGCGGCGACATATGTCGCCGCTAAAAGCCAATTTTTTTTTTAATTTTTGCTGCATTTGCAGTATTTCCCGTTATTAACAAACCTGCCAATTTTCAAGTTTTACGCAACACAAACAGACTAAACAAACATATTGCTTTACATACTAAAATCGCATAAAACGTTTCCGTACAATAACATCCTAAAATATCCGAAAAATAACATTCTAAAATATCCATACAATAATACTAATTACTCCTCATCATCCTTGTCAAAAAGGTCGTCATCGTCATAGTCATCATCGGATGCGGCTTGCTTTCCCCTCGCCGCAAGATAGGATTCAAGTTGGTTTACGAATGCCAGAGTTTGGAACAAACTCAAAACATATTCCTACATTAACACATATCAAAACCAATATTATGAGTATTCAGAGCGGTAAAAAAAGAACCAAAACTAAAAGCATAAAGAGTATGTGATGTTTTACAATACCGAACAACACACTATCAATGCAAATTCTTCTTCTGCGTTTTAATAAAATAACCTTCTGTTCGACAAGAAATGGCTTATAATCTGCAATTATTTGACAACATAACTGAACCATCAGTTAGACACATTTTTCGGCAATTATTTGACAACATAACTAAACCATCAGTTAGACACATTTTTATTAACTAGTATTTAACCCGCGCTTAATATTAACTAGTATTTAACCAGCGCTTTGCGGCGGTGTCACAATTCACCGTTTCGACCGGTACCATCAAATCAAATAAAACAAACAGCAGTCACAGATTACAAAAACAAATTCAGATAAACTATCAAGTAGCAGCTAAACTATCAAGTAGCAGCTAAACTGAAACATGAATGCTAGGCTACATATCAAATTGAATGAAAATTATGTAATTCTAATCACAAAAACATTTAAACGAACAGTTATAGCAAACACCATGATGATAACATACAGTACCAGTCAATTAACACCTACACGATCATTAATTTAACGATCACACTCACATCCAACTTGAATTCAAACACATAGGCAGCATAAATTACGAGAAACAAACTATAGGTTTCAGCTAATTTAGAAATTAGAACACGAATACAGTGTTGCTTATCAAAAGAGTAAAAGCATAACCATAACAAGTTAAACACAGAGATTGTCCCTAACAGCATTAATAGATAAGATCACAAATTACAAAAAGGAATTAGGGAGACTATCAATTATCAGCTACATCTAAACATGAATAGTGAACTACATATCAAACTGAACATAACTGCAATCATAAAATCGCTAAAACGTATCAATTATAGCAAACAACATGACGAAAACGTACAATACTAATCAATCAACACCTACACGATCGTTAATTCAACAATCAGTCTCAAATACAGCCTAAATTCCTCTACAACAAACCTCACTCGAAGACATGAATGCTAAGCCACATATCAAATTGAACATAATTACATTATTCGAAGGTTACCAACCCGGACCCATTTTAACCCGACACAATTGCCCCTTGATGTACAATCACTTTTTTTTTAAAAGACATTTTTTAACCAACCGACCCGATCCGACCCGAATCCGTTTTGACCCATGACCCGACCCGTTTTGACCCATGACCCGACCCGTTTTGACCCATGACCTATGCATACAAATCTTGTTAGACATTGCTTCCGTGATAGCACCTAAGTGCGAGAAAACAAAGAACTATTAGCAACGAAATGAGAAAAACATAACAAGTCAAATATAAAAAATATTACCTCAAACATGAAAATTTTGGTGAGACGTCGCTTCCCCGTGTTCGCAACGGCTCAAGTAGAAGTTGCTATTAAAAAAACAATGAAAATATAAGGCGCTCACTTAAACTGTCATTAAGTGAAAATATAAAATGTTATGACAATGATAATATTTTGGTGATTCGAATCTTCACCACGGATATGACAATGAAGATAGAAAATGTTACCATAATACCCTTGAACCCTTTCATCTAACTTGTGACAGCATGAGCAAGCCCTTTATTTTGAAATGTCTGCAAAAAGGGACAGTCTTGAAACATAAGATGCTCACTTAAACTGTCATTAATTAATGTAAAAAGAAAAAAAACAGAGCAGCGTATAGAAAATCACCTACATGAGTGTGTTGAGAACATATTTACAAGACCTTGAAGAGGCACAAATAGGCTAATGTCAAAGTCCTTGAAAAAAAAACATATAAAATCAAATCGAAGTGTGAAAGATATATAATATAAGTAGAGCAGTGATTACCTTAGTTGCCAAACAAGATGCAAGCCTGTTAGCATACTAAATGTGTTTGGCCAGCAGTCCGCTTGGTGTGAAGCATTCTTGCAGCATAAATATCTTGTTGAACTTCTGCTCCCCTCCACTCGTAGCACCTACGTGCAAGAAAACAAAAGCTTATTAGCAACAAAAAGTCCAAAACATAACAAGTTTAACAATGAAGATATTACCTGAACATGATAATTCGGTAAGGTTGTCGCTTCCTCAAGTACGCATCAAGTTCATGTCACACCCCGATATCCACGTGTCACCGGTGGGCCCGGTGGGGGAGTATCGTGACGTGGTTGGCAACGTAATAGTCAAACAACACAATATAATAATGCACAGCGGAAGCAAATTTAAAATAAGATACAACCGAATTTATTTATTGTAAACAAAGTCACAATTATCCGGTGTTATCCACAGTAGGATCGAAACAAAATAACATTTAATTGTTCAACAGACTTCGGCATCTTAAGTGTGCGAGACTTCTAATGATGCTTAGGAGAATCCCAGCCTATTTCGCCTAGTACCTGCATTTAATCTTTTTGGGAAAATACGTCAGTTTACACTGGTAAATACATTCAACTGACTCATTTTATAAAATGATTGAAAATTGGTTTGGATGCACATGGCATAAACATTTTTATTAACTTGGGAGAATTATTTAATATTATAATCTTGTGAACGATTTACATGTTACTTATGCGTTCAGTAGCCCGGAACGTATTCCGGGTTAAAGATCAATAGACACACCACTTATGTGAGTTATACACGGGAGTACGCCTACACCCCGTGCTCAGGTCGTGGCTATCTCGTAAGATAATGCCAGGGATATCCGGGACATGGTCATTAACCCCCCAAAGGCTGTAAAGTAAACACATCTGTTTAAAACGAGCCGATCAAATTATTCAATTAACCACTAAGCGTGGAAGATTTGATGCTCGATCAAGCGGTACGCTATGTACCGTAACCCAAGCCCGTATAGGGAAAATAAGTTAAAAGTATTTACCTTTGCAAGTATAAATCCTTAATCGAATAAATTGCAGATAGCTTTTACTGGGCTCCTAATCTGGAACGAAGGTTTAATATAACCTATTAGAATACTAATGGATCTTTAATTAAGCTTAAGCTTAGACCGGTCAGTTTTAAAGATACGGTTCGTACGCACGATTAGCGAAGACCGGATAGAATGTAATTTAGACCCGACAAGTTTGAGGACTTGTTTAATATGGGTTTACTATTCACATTCTGGATTTTGAGATAAAAATGATACCGTTTGACCCGTTTCGGCTAGTTTATGCAAACTAGTTACATAAACCGAACCGAACGCGTATAATGCATAACGGGTAACCGAAAGGGTCGCGAACAGGTTTCCTAAGTTAATACGCTTTAAATATGTTGTGATATCATTATGATATCTTCCATAATGCCCATAACGAGTTTATTCCCTAATTATGCCCCGTAGGGGTATTTTGGTCAATTTAACGACCATAAAAGGGATTTATAGTACTTCTGAAATACGGGTCTGATTAAATCAGAAAAACATCTTAACTTAACAGGTTATGTCTAATGGTATTAAGTCTTACGTGGCAAAATGGTTTTAATACTAAACTACGCGTTTAATACGCGTATAAAGCCGTTTTAAGCGACGTACGGGTTAAAATACCAATCTGAGTTTTCTGATCAGCAAAACAGGTTCAAAATACTATATTTATTATTTTAGATCAGTGGCAATTGGATTGGTATCAATCGGATTCGTAAAACTCGTTTTATGGCCTAAAAGGGCATATTCGGTACTAACCGAATCAATGCGATAAGCCTAGCTTAAGATCAGTTTAAAAATAATTAAAAATCTTTAAAAATCCTAAAATATTATTTAACATCAGCGGGTAAAATTTTTGGTACCGAAAATCGGGTTTAGATAGGCTATGCGCTAATCGCGCCGTTTAATTAATAAAAAGCTTATTATTTACGCTAATGCGCATATCTCCTAATCTAGACCTCCGATTGACGTGAAAATTTACGTACATGCTAAATAATCAGTAACTAAGATTTTAGTACTTCCACATTTTCAAAATTCTCGTTGTAGGGTCATAAGGGCATTATGGTCCAATTTAAGCGATTAACGGAAACGTGTGCATGCATCGGATAATCAATGAAACAAGTACAGAGACTTATACTAGCATGTAACCCAATCCTAATGAGACTTTAAGGCATGTCTAATTCCAACTAAAACGGGTCAGAACCGAAGTCAAAGCAAAAGTCAAGGCTTTGCGCCTTTCGGTTCCGAACCGGGTTTAAACAGAAATTTGTCGAGTCGGGCAAGCGTAGACAAGTTTTTATACTTATTACCAAGTTATATTAAGGTTAAAACAGGTTACACGCCTCTCGGATCATTAATCGTGTATTAAATCATAATTTGCAATTCTGTTGACTTTTTCGGTCAACGTTTGACCCGACAAACGACCTAGTTAGGTCTGGAATTGGTACTTGCCCTTATAAGGGTTTAATACCCATATTATTACCTATCTAACGGTACTTTTAATTTGACATACGACTGAGCTATCGTTGCTTAATCACAAAGTCAACCGTTAAGCTCGATATATTGACTTTTAAGCTAATTACTAAGCTAGAATTAATTTAGAAGGGTTAAGCAACTTACTAGATGATTAATGGATGATTAGGAAGGCCTTCAATCAGATTGTAAGCTCCTCCAATGCTCAGATTGTTTGCAATTTGATGTGTGGAATGGTTGTGAATGAATGGGTCTTTATATACAAGAATCAAGCACCACAAGAGAGTGACAACCAAGTCTAGGGCCATCCACAATTGATCAACACTTGTAAGTAGTGTGTAGGGATGTCTAGGGGCCATGTATATGCAGGAAAAACCGGCCAAGAGGGTCACAATTGCACACAACAGCCAACAGCAAGTCATCTGTCGCTGGGCACCCCTCGCGTCGCGCGAGGGGCCGTCGCGCCACGCGACGCCCTTGCTGAAACAGAATTTTGTTGTTTGTTGGTGGTTTGAAAGGGCAGCCGTTATAAACGACTTGTGGACTTATTTTATCAGTAGGGGGCCTCCCATAAGTGTCTATATGTTTGAACATACCCTACCATTATCCAATGTTTCAAATGAATGCATAAACAAGACCCGAAAACATCGGTTTACCATTGCTTTTCATCGTGGGATCACCTCATACTTTTGCAATTCCATTATTGGCAATAATTCCCTGAATTGAGGGTGCATAGATGTGTAAAATATCATATCGGGTCTTGGGATTTATAATTGAGGTGTTCAGAGGTAATAATTTAACATGACGCCACTTTAAATCCTACCGAAAACATCTTTATTAAATCCGGGTTTTCAACGCGTTTTTGTCTTACATGACACGTGTCGTTTTAATATTAAACCCGAAATTTGCGAGGTGTTACATCCTCACCCCCTTAAAATAAATCTCGACCCGAGATTTACTGAAACAAGTAAGGGTACTTTTCTTTCATGGTGGATTCTAACTCCCACGTAAACTCGGGACCTCTTCGGGCATCCCATTTGACCTTTACAAAAGGTATGTGCTTTCTTCGAAGCTTCCTTACCTGTGGATCTTCAATCGACAAAGGTTTTTCTACAAACGTTAAGCTCTTATCTATTTGCACATCTGTATGTGGCATGACATGTGAATCATCAGCGGAACACTTCTTTAGATTGCAAATGTGGAACACATTGTGAATTCCACTGAGCTCTTCTGGTAAGTTCAACTTGTAGGCAACTGACCCGACACGTTCGATAACCTCGAAAGGTCCTATGTATCTCGGGCTTAGTTTGCCTTTCTTACCAAATCGCATCACCCCCTTCCAGGGTGACACTTTAAGTAGGACTTTGTCACCTACTTCGAAGTGAAAATCCTTACGACTTGGATCCGCGTAACTCTTCTGCCTATTCCGGGCAGCTTGGAGCTTGTTACGAATCTGGACAATCTTGTCCGTCGTTTCGAACACGATCTCTGGTCCTGATAATTGGACTTCTCCAACTTCCGCCCAACAAACTGGCGATCTACATTTTCTACCGTATAATGCCTCAAAAGGCGCAGCCTTTATGCTGGTATGGTAGCTATTGTTGTAGGAGAATTCGATCAAGGGTAGGTTCTTATCCCAGTTACCTCCCAATTCGATCGCACATGCGCGTAGCATGTCTTCCAACGTTTGAATAGTACGCTCACTCTGACCGTCTGTCTGAGGATGGTAAGCCGTACTAAAGTTCAAACGTGTGCCCAAAGATTGCTGGAAACTCTTCCAAAAGTGTGACGTGTACCTAGTATCCCGGTCGGAGATAATAGCTACAGGTATGCCGTGTAGGGCTACAATCTTGTCAACGTATAACTGGGCTAACATATCGGAGCTATAAGTCTCCTTGATGGGTAAGAAATGAGCTGACTTAGTCAGTCGGTCAACTATAACCCATATCGTATCATTGCCTTTTCTTGTCTTGGGTAACTTGGTAATAAAATCCATAGTTACCATTTCCCACTTCCACGTAGGAAGTTCAGGCTGTTGTAGCAAACCTGACGGTTTCTGATGCTCGGCTTTGACTTGCGCACATGTCAAGCATTTTGCTACATGGGCGGCTACAGACTTTTTCAAGCCTATCCACCAATAATTTGCCTTTAAATCCTGGTACATCTTATCAGCTCCAGGATGAACGGAGTATTTGGAACTGTGGGCTTCTTGGAGGATGACATCACGAAGTCCTCCAAAAATCGGAACCCATATTCGTCCGTTTAACCGTAAAATTCCGTCCTTGCTAAGAGTTAACTGCTCCTCAGTTACTCCTAATTTTTCATTAGGATAGTTAGCTTCCAACACAGCTTCCTTTTGTGCAGCTAACACCCTTTCTATCAAACTGTTCTTTACCTCCATACGCTTGGCGTTAATTCGAATGGGTTTAACCCTTTCCTTTCTGCTCAAGGCATCAGCGACTACATTCGCTTTGCCGGGATGGTATTTGATTTCACAATCATAATCATTTAAAGTTTCCATCCAACGGCGTTGCCTCATGTTTAATTCTTTCTGGTTAAACAGATGCTGGAGGCTCTTGTGATCAGAAAAGATCACAAACTTGATTCCATAAAGATAATGCCTCCACAGTTTTAGTGCGAACACAACGGCACCCAATTCCAAGTCATGGGTGGTGTAATTCTTTTCGTGCACCTTTAACTGTCGTGATGCATAGGCAATCACCTTGCCTTTCTGCATAAGCACACACCCCATGCCAGTGTGTGATGCATCACAATAAACTACAAATTCTTCAGCGCCTTCAGGTAAGGTAAGCACAGGAGCGTTGCTCAACTTTTGTTTCAAAACATCGAAGGACTCTTGCTGCTTAGGGCCCCATACGAATTTTACTTTCTTCTTGGTCAAGGAAGTTAGGGGTGCAGCAATCCTTGAAAAATTTTTAATGAAGCGCCTGTAATATCCTGCCAATCCTAGGAAACTACGAATCTCCGTAGGTGTCTTTGGCTCTTGCCAATTCATAACAGCTTCCACTTTAGCGGGATCCACCTGGATACCACGCTCACTAACCACGTGTCCAAGGAATTGGACTTCTCGTAGCCAAAATTCACACTTAGAGAATTTGGCGTAGAGCTTCTCCTGACGTAGAAGTTTGAGAATACAACAAAGGTGTTTCTCGTGGTCAGCTTGGTTCTTAGAATAAATAAGGATGTCATCAATGAAGACGATAACAAATTTATCTAAGTAAGGCTTGCAGACACGATTCATGAGATCCATGAACGCGGCTGGTGCATTAGAGAGCCCAAAAGGCATCACTAGGAACTCGTAATGACCGTAGCGAGTCCTGAATGCAGTCTTGTGAACGTCTTCATCCATAACCTTCAACTGATGGTATCCTGACCTTAGATCAATCTTTGAGAAGTAACTTGCCCCTTGAAGCTGATCGAACAAATCGTCGATCCTGGGCAATGGATATCTATTCTTGATCGTGACTTTATTAAGCTCGCGATAGTCGATGCATAGACGCATCGATCCATCCTTCTTCTTGACAAACAGGATTGGTGCTCCCCAAGGAGATGAACTAGGTCGAATGAAACCCTTAGCTAGCAATTCATCTAGCTGCGTCCGCAACTCCTTCATTTCCGTGGGTGCCAATCTGTATGGAGCTCTAGCAACTGGTGCCGCTCCGGGGATGATATCGATCCTGAATTCGACTTGTCTATCTGGTGGTAGACCAGGTAGATCTTCAGGAAACACTTCTGGGTATTCCGAAATGACAGGGATGTCTTCTAACTTTGGTTTAGGCTCGTCAATGATCACTTGCGCCATGTAAATGACACATCCCTTTTTCAAACACTTTGAAGCCTTGAGCATAGTCACGTGCTCAGGCAGTCCGTACTGGGTATCTCCCCGAATGGTAAGTGATTCACCAGACGGAGTCTTTATCACTACTTGCTTCATGTTACAGACGATTTGGGCCTGGTTATGAGATAACCAGTCCATACCCAGAACTATGTCAAAACCGGCTAACTTAAAGGGAAGTAGAGATAGAGGAAAAGAATGGTTCTTAATGGATATAGCACATCCATCTAACTCAGTAGAGACGGCTTCAATGGTACCATCTGCTAACTCTACCTCATAATTCACTTTTAGGGTTTTGACAGGTAAATTCAACAATTTACAAAATTTATGATCTACGAAGGACTTATCTGCGCCGGAATCAAAAAGTACTCTTGCAAAAACATCGTTTACAAGGAAAGTACCTGTTATGACGTTATCATCCTTCACAGCCTCCTTCGCATCCATCCTGAAGACTCTGGCATTAGTCTTCTTAGCCTCCTCAGGCTTCTTGTTGTACTTAGGGCAGTTAGTCTTTATGTGGCCCTTTTCATTGCAACGGTAGCACGTTGCATCTTTCATCTTCTTGCAATCCAAGGTTTTGTGTTCCTTGGACTTGCACAAACCACAAGCAAAAGACCTTGACTCGTTATTCGAGTTTGATTCGAATCTGCACTTTCCAAAGTGCTGTTTCTTGCAAGTTTTGCATGTGGGCTTCTCTCCAGAGCGATGCCCATCCTTCTTCGAATCAGATCCCTTCTTGTGTTCACCGCTCCCACGGTGCTTCTTGTTCGACCTACGCGAACCATCATCCTCATGCTTCCTCTTCTCGGCCGCCTTATTCCTCTGCGATCTCTGTCGGACCGCATCCAGAGTGAGGGATAAGGAAAGGTCAGTCACAGACCTGAAGGTAACTGGCCGAGAAGCTTTTACACTGGACTTGATCTCGGGTTCCAAACCACCAATAAAGCGAGCAATTCTTTTTGGCTCCGGGGTTACCAGATAAGGTACCAACCGGGATAGTGTATTGAAGCTCGTCAGATAAGCTTGACAATCGAGGTTCTTCATTACCAGTGATAGGAAGTCATATTCTATCTTTTCCACCTCATGTTGAGGGCAGAAATTTTCCTTGATCAAGGCGATGAATTGATCCCACGTCATGCTATACAACGGGATCTTTCCGGAGGCCTCCATCAGAGATCTCCACCAAGCTAACGCCTCACCCTTGAAGGACTGTGAGACAAATTTAACCACATCACCTTCAGCGCATCCGCTGATGTCCACGACCGTGTCCATTTCATCTAGCCACGTCATGCAGTCTACGGCTCCTTTCTCTCCCGTAAAATCCTTGGGTTTGCAAGACACAAAGTACTTATATGTGCAACCCTTGTTACGGTGTCCCTGATGCAGTACCAACTGCTGAGATGGATTACTTTGGTGGTTGGTGGACTGGCGATCATCACCGTTTTTCTTTGGCACATCCTTTTTGGGAGGAGGCTTGTTATGAGCCTCTGAATGTGTCTTTGGCTTTGAATGGGATACAGAGTGAGTCCTACTTCGGGTACTACTGTATTCTTCATACTGTCTATCCAAAGCTTGAGTAACAGCACCGTCTATTATTGCTTTTAGTTCAGCGCCCGTTAATGTAATCTGGGCGTTCTCATTCGGCTCCACAGGATGGCTATTGACTTCATTAGAGTTAGCCATTTGTATTGAACTGTTGCAGAAAACAAGGACAATAATTTATTTGGGAGTTTATTATGGAATTACCCCTTAGGGTAACTCGTTAACCATGGTAAACAGAGACCATATTTGGTTAACTTATTAATCGTATTAATTTAGGATTTTAATTAAAATTTATCCTAAACATAAACTATAACAATATATATTAGCACATAAGGCTTGGTCACATGGACAATTTAAATTATAAGCTATGACTTCAGAGAATCAAAACTTTTAAGGTTTGAACCTAGTTCATTACCTTTATTAGACAGGGAGTCAAAGCTGCCATTGTCTTTTGGCTCATATGGAAATGAACAGGGCCCGTAGGCATTATATTACCACGTATGGTAAAATGTGATCATCTTAATTGATGATGTACCCAGGATTTAGAGATCATTAAACTGGGTTAGGAATCTTCTAAAGAATTCCTTTTTAAAATGACTTATGTGATTTTAACGAATCACTTCTGCCAGGAGTGTTAACATGTTTTAAGATGTTAACAGGGAATGGAATCTTTTAAACAGGTCTTACCATTTTGGCCCGGTCTTATATTTGACACGTGGCTAGGTTTCACACTTTAAGATCCTTAATTTAATAAATTTCATAGGCAGATTAATTTAAAAGGAATGATTTTAATTTATTTATTTCATTTACAATTTATATATGCACATAATGGCAAACATGAAATTTATAAAACAAACATTCCATTAATTTTACGTAGGTTACATATTGCCCTAAACGGGTCTTTTCACACAAACAATTTCCCACGTAGGGGTCAAACAAGTACTTACCCTCGCAGGGGTTAAATTTAAAACATAAGTCCTCGCAGGGACTGATTACTTAATTAGATGTCCACGTAGGGACTAGGTACAAAGACAAATGTCCACGCAGGGACTACATACACACATAAATGTCCACGCAGGGACTTAATTTTAAAGTAGACATACACACATAAAGGATTTACTGATCCTTCTTGCTCTTTCCCTTGATTAAGTTCGTCAAGGTCTTGAACATCCCCTGGTTACGCCTTCGGTCTTCCCGTGCCTCATGCCGCACCTCCCTAATACTTTGTAGGATTTCCTGATGCAGTGGTGGCGACATCTGTAGAGACGGCGGGGGTTGTTGGTAGTACGGGGGTTGTGTAGGCATCTGGTATCCCTGTGCTGGGTAGCCTACTCCCCAAGGACCTCCATACGGTCCCTCCTGGTTAAGGGCGTTGTAATTAGTTGCTACCAAATACGGGTCGGCTTCAGCGTATCCGAGGTTAGGGTGAGTCGGTGGCTCAAACGGGTTGTACATCGCAGGACCCGTGTATGCTGGTATCTGATTATCGAAACCCATTGGTGGCGGTTGCTGCGCGTAGGGGTTTGATGGTCCACCCATCTGTGGAACTTCTGGAAGCGGCTGATAATTTCTGCCACTTGATTGTAGAGGAGAGTTAAAGTGAAACTCTTCTCTTCGTGTGGACATCCGGGCTCCGGATCTCCTATGTCTTTGCGGCTGTGGAGGCGCCGGCTGAACTGGTGGCGGTGGAGGCGGTGGCGTAACTGCCTCAAACTGGTGATTCCCAGAGGAATCTTGATGATGCTGCTGCTGCTGCTCATGCGGCGGAGAATAGTGAGGCTGATGCTGCTCATGCGGCGATGAATGGTGAGAAGGTGTATAATACCATTCGTGCCGAGTAAAGATAGCCTGGAAGCTATCTGGACCATTATAGGGTGGCCCGTGATAAATGGAACTATCCGAGACCTCGATTGGGTGGTTGGGAGTTCCTGATGCGGGCTCTTCGGGGTCGTCTTCCTCATCCATATCGTTTCCTCCAGAAAAATGGTCCTCCGGCCCCAATGGGTTAAAACCCACTGGTTCTTGTATATAATCCGCCGGGTTAAACTGGCCTTGAAAGATTGGAGTGGGGTCTCCAAAAGGGCGGTGCGACATAGATCGCTGTAACGGTATGTGCGAATGGTGGGGGTCTCTAGGCTCATTTTCTGAGTGTGGCCCGTATGAGTCTTGAGCGGGAGTCGTAGAGCTGTTCGAAACCGACCGTCTTGCCGGTTGAAAGAGACCTCTCTGGTTCCGCCGAGTACCGTCACTCTCGGCGGGGATAGGAGCTCGTGTATTGGACGGCCCAGCTTCATGGTCGTTGGGGGCGGTGGTCGGCCCCTTTCCTCCTCGTCCTCGCATACGTAAAAATCTCGGAGGCATCTTTGTTATTCCTGTCAATAAAACATAAGATAACAATAACAAAAATATAAAGTTTTAAAGGACAACAAAAACCGAATAAGGTGGAATTTGTCCTATGTTATAAGTCTAGACTCGAAAGTTTAAATATGTGCAATTGCGTAACTGAGATTAAACACAAAAGGCTAGTGTTTAATTCACTCAGAGTTGGCTCTGATACCAACCTGTCACACCCCGATTTCCACGTGTCACCGGTGGGCCCGGTGGGGGAGTATCGTGACGTGGTTGGCAACGTAATAGTCAAACAACACAATATAATAATGCACAGCGGAAGCAAATTTAAAATAAGATACAACCGAATTTATTTATTGTAAACAAAGTCACAATTATCCGGTGTTATCCACAGTAGGATCGAAACAAAATAACATTTAATTGTTCAACAGACTTCGGCATCTTAAGTGTGCGAGACTTCTAATGATGCTTAGGAGAATCCCAGCCTATTTCGCCTAGTACCTGCATTTAATCTTTTTGGGAAAATACGTCAGTTTACACTGGTAAATACATTCAACTGACTCATTTTATAAAATGATTGAAAATTGGTTTGGATGCACATGGCATAAACATTTTTATTAACTTGGGAGAATTATTTAATATTATAATCTTGTGAACGATTTACATGTTACTTATGCGTTCAGTAGCCCGGAACGTATTCCGGGTTAAAGATCAATAGACACACCACTTATGTGAGTTATACACGGGAGTACGCCTACACCCCGTGCTCAGGTCGTGGCTATCTCGTAAGATAATGCCAGGGATATCCGGGACATGGTCATTAACCCCCCAAAGGCTGTAAAGTAAACACATCTGTTTAAAACGAGCCGATCAAATTATTCAATTAACCACTAAGCGTGGAAGATTTGATGCTCGATCAAGCGGTACGCTATGTACCGTAACCCAAGCCCGTATAGGGAAAATAAGTTAAAAGTATTTACCTTTGCAAGTATAAATCCTTAATCGAATAAATTGCAGATAGCTTTTACTGGGCTCCTAATCTGGAACGAAGGTTTAATATAACCTATTAGAATACTAACGGATCTTTAATTAAGCTTAAGCTTAGACCGGTCAGTTTTAAAGATACGGTTCGTACGCACGATTAGCGAAGACCGGATAGAATGTGATTTAGACCCGACAAGTTTGAGGACTTGTTTAATATGGGTTTACTATTCACATTCTGGATTTTGAGATAAAAATGATATCGTTTGACCCGTTTCGGCTAGTTTATGCAAACTAGTTACATAAACCGAACCGAACGCGTATAATGCATAACGGGTAACCGAAAGGGTCGCGAACAGGTTTCCTAAGTTAATACGCTTTAAATATGTTGTGATATCATTATGATATCTTCCATAATGCCCATAACGAGTTTATTCCCTAATTATGCCCCGTAGGGGTATTTTGGTCAATTTAACGACCATAAAAGGGATTTATAGTACTTCTGAAATACGGGTCTGATTAAATCAGAAAAACATCTTAACTTAACAGGTTATGTCTAATGGTATTAAGTCTTACGTGGCAAAATGGTTTTAATACTAAACTACGCGTTTAATACGCGTATAAAGCCGTTTTAAGCGACGTACGGGTTAAAATACCAATCTGAGTTTTCTGATCAGCAAAACAGGTTCAAAATACTATATTTATTATTTTAGATCAGTGGCAATTGGATTGGTATCAATCGGATTCGTAAAACTCGTTTTATGGCCTAAAAGGGCATATTCGGTACTAACCGAATCAATGCGATAAGCCTAGCTTAAGATCAGTTTAAAAATAATTAAAAATCTTTAAAAATCCTAAAATATTATTTAACATCAGCGGGTAAAAGTTTTGGTACCGAAAATCGGGTTTAGATAGGCTATGCGCTAATCGCGCCGTTTAATTAATAAAAAGCTTATTATTTACGCTAATGCGCATATCTCCTAATCTAGACCTCCGATTGACGTGAAAATTTACGTACATGCTAAATAATCAGTAACTAAGATTTTAGTACTTCCACATTTTCAAAATTCTCGTTGTAGGGTCATAAGGGCATTATGGTCCAATTTAAGCGATTAACGGAAACGTGTGCATGCATCGGATAATCAATGAAACAAGTACAGAGACTTATACTAGCATGTAACCCAATCCTAATGAGACTTTAAGGCATGTCTAATTCCAACTAAAACGGGTCAGAACCGAAGTCAAAGCAAAAGTCAAGGCTTTGCGCCTTTCGGTTCCGAACCGGGTTTAAACAGAAATTTGTCGAGTCGGGCAAGCGTAGACAAGTTTTTATACTTATTACCAAGTTATATTAAGGTTAAAACAGGTTACACGCCTCTCGGATCATTAATCGTGTATTAAATCATAATTTGCAATTCTGTTGACTTTTTCGGTCAACGTTTGACCCGACAAACGACCTAGTTAGGTCTGGAATTGGTACTTGCCCTTATAAGGGTTTAATACCCATATTATTACCTATCTAACGGTACTTTTAATTTGACATACGACTGAGCTATCGTTGCTTAATCACAAAGTCAACCGTTAAGCTCGATATATTGACTTTTAAGCTAATTACTAAGCTAGAATTAATTTAGAAGGGTTAAGCAACTTACTAGATGATTAATGGATGATTAGGAAGGCCTTCAATCAGATTGTAAGCTCCTCCAATGCTCAGATTGTTTGCAATTTGATGTGTGGAATGGTTGTGAATGAATGGGTCTTTATATACAAGAATCAAGCACCACAAGAGAGTGACAACCAAGTCTAGGGCCATCCACAATTGATCAACACTTGTAAGTAGTGTGTAGGGATGTCTAGGGGCCATGTATATGCAGGAAAAACCGGCCAAGAGGGTCACAATTGCACACAACAGCCAACAGCAAGTCATCTGTCGCTGGGCACCCCTCGCGTCGCGCGAGGGGCCGTCGCGCCACGCGACGCCCTTGCTGAAACAGAATTTTGTTGTTTGTTGGTGGTTTGAAAGGGCAGCCGTTATAAACGACTTGTGGACTTATTTTATCAGTAGGGGGCCTCCCATAAGTGTCTATATGTTTGAACATACCCTACCATTATCCAATGTTTCAAATGAATGCATAAACAAGACCCGAAAACATCGGTTTACCATTGCTTTTCATCGTGGGATCACCTCATACTTTTGCAATTCCATTATTGGCAATAATTCCCTGAATTGAGGGTGCATAGATGTGTAAAATATCATATCGGGTCTTGGGATTTATAATTGAGGTGTTCAGAGGTAATAATTTAACATGACGCCACTTTAAATCCTACCGAAAACATCTTTATTAAATCCGGGTTTTCAACGCGTTTTTGTCTTACATGACACGTGTCGTTTTAATATTAAACCCGAAATTTGCGAGGTGTTACAGTTCATGTAGAAGCTGTCATTAACCAAACAACTATTAAAAAACAAATAAACTTTGGAAAAAAGATTCATGTAGAAGCTGTCATTTTCGCTTCCTTGAGCTCGCATAGAAGTCTAGTGCATCCTCACTTTTAAAAAACAAATAAACTTTGGAAAAAAGATAGAAAAGAAAAACAAGCTTTTTAGTATTTACACCCGAACCAAAGCTAGTTTTTTCTCTTAAGAGTTTTCCCTCAATATAGATTATTATACACAAAAATCAATTGGTAAAACCCAGACCAGTTCAACTTCCACTGATTTGCTAAAGTCTCTTTTAGTCTTGTGCATATTGAATTAGTTATAACTAATTGGTTTAGTTGTGTTGCTTCGATTGTCGGGTTGGACTCGCCAACCTACTAACATGACCCGTTTGGAACCTTATGGTAATTTTTATTTATTCTTTGGCCCTTGTTTGTGTCAAATATCCCAATGTAATACTTCATTTGTTCCATAAAATACATGATCAACTAAGAAACTAAATATAACAACACTTTCTAACATATGGCATCAACATCAAAGATACACACTACACTGATCATATTATGTATGAACAAATACCTTTCTGTAAAAATTTCTAACATATATCGCATCATAGCCTTGTATAAAGAGTAACTCAAGAAATTTTGATAGCAGAACACCCAACTATGTTGTGTAACTCAAGAAAGTTACATAGTTGTGTACCCGGAAACCAAAATACCCGACCAGAAACATATCTGCAGCCACATAAAACTAGGGTTTCAACAGTTTCACATATTTAACCGATAACCGTGTCACAAACTCGCAACTTTTGCCATTACAAACACTAAACTAGGGTTCTAACAGTTTATGTACGAGCAGATTTAAAAAAAAACAAAAAAAAAATATGTATAAACAGATTTAAAACTAACCGATGGTGGCCGTGGAGACAAGGTGGTGACGGTGGTGGCCGTGGAGACAAGGAGGTGCCGGTGGTGGCCGTGGAGACGAGAAGGTGCCCGTGGAGAACCTATATTCACCAAGAACCAATAAATTAACAACCTATATAACAAAAATAAACAAAAAAATCAACATAAAACTAACCGATTTGAAGTAGGAATGAAGAGATTCGCCGGATTTTGGAGAGGAAACCGTGAGTCCGCTGAAGATTTGGGGGAAAGTAGGTGGAGGGAAGGAAAAAAGGCGCTGAATCTGATCTTATTCGTTCGACCAATAGGGGCGACACTATGTCGCCGCTATTGATTGATAATGTCGCCGCTGTTGATGTAATAGATCCGCAGCCGTTGGATCATGGTGACAATCGTATGGCTATCGTTCAACAGGGGACACCGGATTGCGGATCGGACCAATAGCGGCGACATGTTGGCTGTCGCCGCTACTACTCTAATTTCTTGTAGTGTGTTCCATCTTTCTCATGTTTTTTTTACAAGGCTTGTTGATTTCATTTAGAGTAAATTACCCATTATTTCTTTTTTCTTTTCAAACATGTTTACAAGGTTAATTTGATCATCATTCACGTGTTTTAAATTTGATGAAATACCAATAACTTTTTTTTTGAACGGCTAATTTCTTTAATCCCCTGTCGTCTGTGGGACTTGAAAGCAAGACCTTCTCCTTCCCAACCTACGTGTTTTAAAGGCTTTGCCTTATGAAATACCAATAACTACCAAGACTGTTTTGCATCATAATTTGAATCAATTCAAAAGCACAAATTAAGCTTAAAAATACAAGATTCCACAATACCAATTATTTTTAGATGATGAAAACACAAGATGCATAGGATAGAACTCGAAACTCATGGAATATAGCCACCATAACCGCCACCGGACCCATTTCCGCCACCACCACCATATCCACCGCCTCCATATTCACCACCGCTACCACCACTGCCAATGCAACCACTACCACCTCATGTACCTCCGCCATAACCTCCTGCATGCTGCCCACCACCTCTATAATATCCACCACTACCACCTCATGTACCTCCGCCATAACCTCCTGCATGCTGCCCACCACCTCTATAATATCCACCACTACCACCACCGCTACCACCTCCTGCACCTCCACCATAACTTCCTCCATGCTCCCCACCACCACCACCACCACCACCACCACCACCGCTACCCCTACCACCTCCACCATAACCTCCTCCATGCTCCCCACCACCTCCATAGTAAAAACCACTACCACCTCCACTCCCTTTACCGCCTCCATACCCACCACCATTTTCTCCATAGCCAACACCACCTCCTCCATGACTAGGAACATATTCATATCCACCACCGTGTCCCCCACCACCACCAGACCTTCCTCCATACCCACTACCACTGCCACCTCCATACGAACCATACCCTGGCATTACATGTTCACCTCCACCACCACTTTCATAATTAAAAAGTGGACACAAATCTAAACAACATTACAAACAAAAGGACCATTCTTTAATTTATAAAAGGTAAACGAATGTGAACAGTTTACAACCACAAAATGATATAAAATAAAACTGATAAAGTGGTAAAACATGAAATTGTGTCATTTTAATGCAAAAGTAAACGATAGGCAACATTGGGAGAAAGTGTAATAACATTCAAACACGGTTTACTGCCTCAACCACCATTTTGATCAATATAAAACAAATTGATGCACTTATCTCTAAACGGGTTAGGTGACGCGGGAGTGCGGGCTTGATTTAATTCTAATATTATTTGAATTCATTATGTAATTAGTTTACAACTTAATACTTAGTTTGTAATTAATGTTTTGGACTTAATATAGATTTTATATTAATATTGTTTAGTTTAAATTCCATTAATTATTAAAACTGTTATATTTTGAATGGGCCTCATGATTTTAGATAAGTCTTATTAGACTTAAAAAAGTTCAAATGAAAAGTCCAAATACGCGATTTGGATAAAGGCCTAAAAAAAGTCTGTTTAGACTTGGAAAAAGAAAACTCTCGATCGTCATTTTGAGATACACCAAAAGAAAACCTACGGTTACTACAGTGGGTATCACAATTCAACATCACAGATTCATCAAATCTCAATTCCTTCCAGAGTGATCTCTGTCTAATCCGATAAATCATTGCGTGCAACCCGCAAATAGGTTTATCTGATAGTTCTCATACGATTCAGAGATTAATCCAGGTTTTATCACAAACTTTGCAATTTCAATTCGATTCCAGGTTTGTTTAGTTCTTCGAATTATTTGTTATAGACCAAATATACAACAAGCTCAAACCATTTCACTCATTTGCCAGATCACCTCATAGGGAACTTAACCTCTATGCAAATCTTGATTGTTGAAACAAATGATCTTGACGAATTTCCTTACACGTGCAATTGGATCATGCTCTTAAACTAGACTTTAACCTACTAAAAGCACTTCCTGGAGCAATAGGAAAGTTGCCTTACTTTGCACTACAATAGGGTGCGAAAGTTGCCTACATCAATGGCAAATCTTACAAAATTAAGGGAGCTTGATGTTAGTTTCAATGAACTAGGAGGGATAGCAGAAAGTCTTTGCTTTGCAACCAATTTGGAAACACTCAACAATGGTAAAAACTTTGCTGACATGACAGCTTTACCGTGGTCAATTGGTGATCTTGAAAACCAGCCTGCTTGATATAAGTGGTGATCAGATAAGATCTTTACCCTAATCTTTCGGTTTGTTGTCAAACTTCGAAAATATCCAGAGCTGAAGAGACCCCTCTAGAGGTTCGTCCACTTGAAATCACCAAGGTAGGTGCTCAGGTAAGATGGTTCTGTTTAAGTTGGGCATTTTAACACATTTAAATGCAACGTCACATTTCCCACATTTAATAGATTATTAAGAAACCAGGTATTTACAAAAAAATAGAATACAATTTTGCTTTTACCTATATTTGTTCCAAACAATCCCAAACAGGGAGTCTCCATTTTGTATGTACATATTTTATTGAGATATTGTTTATTTTTTCTATAAATTTTTAATTGTAATGGTTTTTATCTTATGTTGGCCCATCATAACTTTATACCGCAAAAACAATAATCTTACATCTTTCTAGATATAACTTTATACCTCAAAAACAATAATCGTACATCTTTCTAGATTCTATAACTCTCAATTCTCTTGTAATTTAAATGAAAAATTATACCTCAAAAACAATAATCGTACATCTTTCTAGATTCTATAACTCTCAATTCTCATGTAATTTAAATGAAAAACAAACACCTTTTTTATATTTTAGTTAAAAGTTGAGCAACGATGAATATCATGAAATAAAAGTAAGATAGAAAATACAATTCACGTTTCTTGTAATTATTTACTTTATATGTTGTCTCATATGCGATACAATCTCCTCTCCGTCTCTTGAACCCCGTCTTCAGCGGAGACCACCATCTAAGCACCGCCACCACTACCACAAAGGTTAAGGTTTCTTTTATGGAGTTTAATCCTCACTAAACACCATTGGCGGTAGCGTCGGTGGTCGCGAATATACTTCCTACGAATGCGGCGACTTCAGTTTGTGGGTTTAAATCCTCACCACAACTCATGACCTAACCACCACCACCACTACTGTCATCGCTGAACTAACAACACCCCAAGGCCTTCCCTCCTCTTTAGTTCCAGTTTTTCAAATCTGCGAAGAACCACCCAACCCTCTCTCCTCTAACCACCGCTCCAAACCTTTCACCGTCGTTCGATGAAATAAAAATAATAAATCCGGCTTAAATCCACGGCGATTAGTCTGATTGCCAAAAGATTATTACCATCTCTTTGTCTCCAGCGAAGTAAAAAAATGACTGTGAGTAGTTCGGTCATCCGGAGAAATCCACGGTGAGTTGTCCGATTGGCAGGAGATGGTAACCTTCTCGTTGTCACTGGCAAAGTGAAATTTTTTTTGACTATTTCCGCATAGCATCATCTGAATGGATCTGTTACTATTCCCGACATTAGTTTTTTCATATATAGATAGTATTTAGAGTTAACCACAATATGCAACATAGGTTACTGGGTGGGCGGGCGGAGTCAACTTAGGTCCTTATGTAAAAAATTTCACTTCCTAAGTCCTTGTATTAACTATTTCGCAACCCTATGCGTCCCCCTCTAACATCGTCAAAGATATTAGTTAAGAACTTAACGACATGACGGCTAATTTTACTTTTCACACAAAACAAAACCGCAATTACTGTCTTTGTCCGTCATTTTCGTTCTTTATACTCGATTGCATCCCCTCGTTTACCCACCCACCATCTCTGGCCACACGTCTTCCCATCCCACCATCGCCGACTTCCCGTAATCGTCACCCACCATCATCGGCAACGGTGTAACATTGAGACACACGGCATTTAGTCGATCTAACGCAAACAACGAAAGGACGAAAGGTGCTAAACAAATGTTTGTCTCGTAACAACCTTACTCATTTAGGTTGAATTTAGGAAATTCTAGCGGTGTAAACTCTTACTAATTTTAGCGATTCTTAGCTTTGCAACGGTTTTCAACGAATTCCGAAGATTTCAAGTTATAAGAAAGAAAGAAAAGATGGCAGAGAGAAAGTTCATCAACAAATATTATCCACCGAATTTTGGTGCGACCAAAATTCAAAGAAAACGTATACCTAAAAACCAACAAATTAAAGTTTAAATGATGCTTCCAATGAGCAATCAATGCAGGCCATTATATTAACATAGAGACAAAATTTAATGCATGTAAAGAAAATGTTATTAATGAGACAATACACGGGATTTAAATATTCAGGATTTATTTCAAGTGCACCAAGTGTTCCGCTGAAATAACTATGAAAACTATTCAGGTTTTATTTCAAGTGCACCAAATGTTCAGCTGAGATTACCATGAAGACCGACCCTCAAAGCTCCGAATGTGTTAGCAAGTCTGGAACTGCAAGAAATTTTGAGCATTGGTGTGCGGAAGATGGACAAAAAGAGATGCTGAAGAGAAGAGACGGGAGATGCAATGAAGTCTGACCATTTATGTTCCCTGTTCCTTAGAATCTGATACTTTGTTTTACAATTAGGTTTACTTGCTAATGAACTGCTGAAATGTTTTGCCATTCAACAGTTGTAGCTTATATATTATGAATTTGTCTATTCGATTTGGTAGCAAGCAATATCACCATGCAATGCATTAGGCTTGAATGTTAATTTGCTCTTAGGACTTGTTTTAATAGCACATGGCTTCCAAGGTTGTCATTAAGAATGAATTAGCGGCTAATCCACTAGAGAACGAGGCTCTAAACCTTTTTTGACCACTAGGTTACAAGCCTTTTTTTTCATTATTATTATTATTATTATTATTATAATTATTATTATTATTATTATTATTATTATTATTATTATTATTATTATAAAACACCCTTTAAATCTGAATTCTAAATCTACATCTTTGTCCACAATGTGTATGAAGCCTTGGTATCGTCAACCTACAATCACTTGATCCAAACTTATGTCATTTTTACAACATGTTCCATCTTTCTCGTGTTTTTAATTCTTTTCACATACGTTTACAAGGCTTGTTGGTATCATTTAGAGTAAATTACCCATGATTTTTTTTCTTTTCATACATGTTTACAAGGTTTATTTGAACACGTGTTTTGAACTTAGAAATTTAGAGTAACGGGCTTGTATTATTATGTCAGCAGTATGACGAAGAAGCCTGACTCGATCATCATGTTTTCCAGCGTCCTTTATGTTTGGATTTAGACCCTGTTCCTTAGAATCTGAGACTTTGTTTTACAATTAGTACCATGAACCTACAATCACCAATACGTCAAAAGTGGGCTTTAGCCACATTTTTTCAAAAAAGGCATGCCACACATTTTAATAAATGTGTGGCTAAAGGTCATTTATAATCTTTTAATACACTTTTAACCACACATTTTATTATTAATGTGACAATTGTATAACAACTCAAAACCTTTAGCCACACTTAAACAAAAAAATTGTGACATTTACTAGCCACATTCGAAAAAGTGTAGCCAAATGTAACCAACGGCCATAATACTCGTTTGATTTTTTATTTATATGACCAAAAACACATCAATTCGAAACATTTAGCCACACTTAAAAAAAGTTGTGACATATATTAGCCATGTTAGAAAAGTGTTACTAAATGTGATCTATCACCATGGTATTTTTTTTAAAGATGTGGCTAAAAGCTAATACATATGGTCATTTATGTTGGTTTATGTGACCAAAACGTATTTTTTATTAGTCACTTATAAATTTTTATTTTTATGTGTAACTAAAAATGATCAATGGTCATGACAAAAAAATTAAAATATATGACTATTGCTGGTGTTTGGTCACTAACTTAATTGCTTTTTGTTACCATCCACCCTCCCATCTTCACCTGTTAGAGAAAATTTTGATAATATCCAATTTTCGCAGTTCATCAACGTCAATTGAATCTCGTCTTGGTTTGGTATTTGATTTACACCAAAATTTTGAGAAAATTAGGTTATAGTAATCTTACAACTGGAATTTTTGGTTATGAATTTAGTTCTGTTCGTATGTGGTTTTGTCCGTTTTGCCTTTGTAGTCAGATCTATACGAAACCCTAGATTTGAAATGTGACATTTTCGCAGAGAAATTGTTGTTCTTACGACAGCCACCATTGTTCTTCATTATTACGACCACCAATCTGCCACAATTCCATTTAAACGGTTTTCAAGGTTTTTCCACAATTGTGAAGATGAGGGTATGCTTGTTGCAAGATATGGTAAGGACGAAGATAAAGTGGCAGTAACAAAGACAAACTCATATGT
Source organism: Helianthus tuberosus (assembly GCA_030545235.1). Taxonomy (NCBI): domain Eukaryota; kingdom Viridiplantae; phylum Streptophyta; class Magnoliopsida; order Asterales; family Asteraceae; genus Helianthus; species Helianthus tuberosus. The sequence goes on from CM060367.1 coordinate 28,477,786, forward strand.
ATTGGACTTGTGTCAAGCATCACTACATGTAGAGCCAATAGCGGGAACATGTATGGAACTATTAAGAAACTTTAACAGTCCAAGAATCTTCAATGCGGTAAGAATTTGGTGCTTCCAGTTTAGATAATTGCTATCATCTAGTTTAATTTTAACAAATTGAGTGATGTTCCACAGGTTTGATGATGAAGTGCTAGTTGTTGCCATGATTACAATAGCAGAAAAAAAGATGAACACTGAACAGAGGAAAGAAGATAGAAGCGAACAAGTATTGGGTGTCTAGGAGGCCAAAGGAGCCTTTAGTTGTTGCTACCTTTAGCCTAGTTGTCCACAATGGTGGAGATGTGGAGGAAGCTTTTAGCATAGCTAAGAAAACATCCAACCCACATGTTACAACTTACCATGAGCTGTCAGAGCCTAAAAACCTGTTTGACCCATTACCCAACCCCTGATCCACTAACATAAGGGGTCTTACGTATTTGCTACAGGAGTAGGTGTGTGATAGCAGAAGCTCTTGTTGAGAAGAACTTTGACCTGGCTTTCTAAGTGATTTGTGAGTTTAATCTTTCCGGTAACAATCGCATTGTGAACCATGCCATTCAATACACTCTTGTTAAGAATTTAGCTACAATGTTATCATTTTCTATGTTAATGTGAAAATCCATTTGTTAAGATATATGCTGGTGTGGCGTCATCACTTGCTAAGAGAAAGAAAGGTGGTCAATTGACTGAATTTTTTAGAAATATTCAGGGCACTATTGAAGATGAAGATTGGGACCATGTAACTAATCATAAGTTTACTCTTAAAACAGTGAAGATTACTGTTTAAGTTGGGCATTTTAACACATTTAAATGCAACGTCACATTTCCCACTGTTGCTACAACAAATACGAGACCAAGTATAGTGGAGAGACTGGTTGGGCAAAAGGCTTCACAAGTCTTGTTTTGCCTAACACAGGTTACGAGTCCCCCTACGTATGCAATACGTAGGGTTGGATCACTTCTCTTATCGATTGCTTGGAATTCAAGGCCAAGGATGACTCAACCCAGATTCTATGCAAGCAATGTGATAGTTGTATTGAATGTGAAGAATAGAATATGCAATGTGTAGATTCTAGAGAGAGAGTCAGAGATTTCGGAATGTTTTGTCAAATGACCAGGAGCGGTCATTTATAGAGAAGTATAATTCTTAAATGGGAAACATTTGACTAAGTGATCCAGGTATGCAGAGAGGGGGTTGTCCGTTTTGGAGGGTTGAAGGCTTTAACCTGCGGATAAAAGAGTGCTTATCTTCACGTGTGTGCTTTTGTGGCTGAGTGAAGGAGTCACATGTAAAGTGTGATGGGACATATCACTGTCCCATGCTTTTTGCTGTTCACCACAGCTGTCCATCCTCCTAAACCTTTTAACCCTTCAACCCTTTAAGCTATATTTGTTCTTATAGTTAGTTTATTAAGCTTGAGCTACCCACGTCATCAGCCCCCGAGTCAGAGGTATTTGTGGTGTAGGCCCAAAGGCTTCTGACTTTTTGTGCAGTTTTGATTAACAAGCTTAAGGGCTTCAAGGCTTGAATGGTTCAAGGCTTCGTGTATTGGGTGGCGAAACTGTCGTGAATTTGAATTTGAAAAGACAGTTGATTTGTCAGGCTTGACGGTTTTTGCAGACGTCAGTTAATGAACCCTAGGTTAATAATGATAACCGTCAGGCCTATTTATCTTCTCATTTATCAAGAGACAATCTCCTTTACTAATTTCCGCACATATCTTCAAGTTTCATCACAAAAACTTCTTCTGTTCTTCAGGTTAGTCTCATTTTCTCTTTTCACTTTTTTCTTTCGATCATCTTTATCATGGGTGCGAGGAAAGATCAATCTACCAGTTTTTCTTGTCTTACATAAGAAGAAGTTGAGGCATTTTTCCTGAAATGGGGGATTGATCCACAGTTTAACCTAGAGGCTCCGGGCTTGGACAAATCGATTGACCAATGTCCGAAGGGCTCTATTGCTTTGTATTGTAAGCACTTCGAGTTTTCGAACCTCCGTCATCCTTTTTCCACTTTTGTTCTCAACATATTGGAATATTATCGAGTTTCTTTTGTTCAGTTGCACTCTCAAGGTCTTGCTAGGGTTTTACATTTCGAAATCTTGTGCAGGGCTACGGGGTATGACCCACCTCTTTTATCCTTTCGCCGTTTTTTCCCGTTTGGCAAAGAATGGCGATTGGTTTACATTTGAGACTTCCCAAGTTGACGTTTGTCTGATTCCATCCATGGTGACCACTCTTGGTTCATGGAAAGATCGTTTCTTTTGGATTTCGGAGTCTATTGTCCCTTTTAAGATGATTTGGAGGCACCCTGATGCCGTCCTTAATGAACTTGAACCTTCTGAAGATGAGTTAGACAGTTGGTTTTTGAAATCTATCAGGGCATGCCCTTCTAGGCTTCGCCCTTTTCCTGAACTGTTGTTGGTTTTAATGGGGATAAGCACGTTTTGGGATAAACCAGACCGAGATCCTGTACTCATGAGGGATGGTCAGGGTATGCATTTTGTTTTTCCCACTTTTTCTTATTTTTATATCATTGTTGCTTATGTTGTTTTTTCTGTTTCAATTGCAGTCATATCTGCTTTGGACTTTCTCAAAAGTGATGACACATCGGATGTTGTGTTTGCTGATGCTGCTTCTGCCGAGGGTGAAGATGTTGTGGTTAGGGGTTCTGAGCATAGGTTCGAGGGTTCAGAGTATGTCATCGTTTTTAATGTGAAGGGTTTTGTGATGCCTCCTGCTTCAAAGCAGTCTACTCGTCGTCCCACTCGACGTAAAGGTGCAGGGCAACCTTCAACCTCTAAAACAATTGATCTTGGTGATGAGTTGGATGTGGAAGATACGGAGGTTCCTGATGTCACGGCCCCCGATCCGTTTTGCCCGCTCCGGAAGGCGCGGGACAGAAACCCGTGGTATTGGTGTTTAATTGGCAGCGGAAATTTTTAACAGGATCGTTTAAATAAAGGAATTTCACTGGGAAATCCCCTGGTTACAGAAAACATGTTTATTTATTTACTAAGCCGCTTCATTCAAGCTGGAGTGCTACGCGACACTTTCCTTGTTCACAGTAAATCACCTGAAACATGTTTTAAAAAGATTTGATCAGCGAAAAATACTGGCGAGTGCATTCCATTTGTATAAAAGACACATTGCTATAATATACAGTATTAAGAGCGCGATTACAATGTTTATATATCAACCAATTACCCCAAATCGGTACTTGTCACTCGACCGAATCTGTGACTATGGTCATATCACACATTGGCTAACCCGTTGTCCAATGGTGAAGCTTATCAAGTAGTGTATACAAAACCCCACATACCGGCAGTAATTGAAGATTACAAAGACTTAATCACTGTAATTATAACTTTGAAAACAAGTAGGGTTTTGAAAGCAAATTGGTAAAAAGAGAATGACTCACATTGCAAGTTTAAACGGTCAGAGTCTGCCTAGTGATTAAGCTGGTAACCTAGTTAAATATACAATGCAAACGAAACTAGGTTAGTAACTTAATCCATAAGTGCATTTAACAAGAGAAACCGAAGACGAACCCACATTGCTACTAAGTTTCTGTGGTGAGGAAGCTCAAAATGGTCTTGTTAAATGAGGAAAAGGTGTTTCCGAAGTTGCACGAGAGACGAAAAGGGTCAAACGAAGATATGTGGTATCTTGATAATGGAGCAAATAATCACATGACAGGAAAGAAAGACGCATTTGCAGAATTGAATGAAGCTGTAACCGATCAAGTTCGGTTCAGAGATGGATCAAAGGTCGAGATTCGAGGTAAATGTTCACTTTTGTTTAGTTGTAAGAATGGTGACCAATTGCTAGTTCCCGACGTGTATTATATACCGACGTTAACTAGCAACATTTTGAGCCTTGGTCAATTAACATAAAATGGGTATGATGTGTAGATGCATGAGGAGTTTCTAAGGGTGTTTGATAGCCATAAGAGGCTTGTGATGAGGATCCAAAGATCACCAAACACGTTATACAAAATTGTTTTAAAAATTGCTATACCAATCTGTTTGAAAGCTAGTCTAGATGAGGAGGCATGGACATGGCATGCAAGGCTAGGCCATGCTAATTTTCATGCTATAGAAACAATGGCAAAGAAGGGACTAGTGAGAGGATTGCCATGCATCTCGCATCCCGAACAATTGTGTGAAGCCTGTCTCGTCGCTAAATAAACTCGGAAAAGTTTCCCAAAAGAAGCAAAATGGAGAGCAACGAAGCCATTGGAGCTATTGCATGCTGACCTTTGCGGTCTGATAACGCCACAAACATGGGGAGGTAACCGGTATTTTCTTTTGATTGTTGATGATTTTAGCGGTTATATGTGGGTATATTTGTTAAAAACAAAGAATGGAGCTTTGGATAAGTTTAAAGTTTTTAAGAAGCTGGTTGAAAAGCAAAGAAAATATAAGGTCAAGATGCTAAGAACGGATCGTGGAGGGGAGTTTAACTCTCAAAATTTTACAGATTTCTGTAACGAAGCGGGTATCAAAAGACAAACAACGGCTCCCTATACCCTACAACAAACCGGTGTTGTGGAGCGTAGGAACAGAACAGTGCTCGGAATGACGCGGTCCATGCTAAAGTCTATGAATGTGCCTGAACCATTGTGGGGTGAAGCGGTACGCCATGCGGTTTATTTAGTCAACAGAATAGTGACGAAGGCAGTGAAAAACAAGACTCCATATGAGGCTTGGATGAGGAAAAAGCCAAGTCTAAAATATCTAAAAGTATTTGGGTGTGTTGGGTATGCTATGAAGCTAACTGGGCGATTTCAGAAGCTTGAAGATAGAAGTCAACCTTTGATTTATTTAGGAAGGGAACCAGGAAGTAAAGCATTTAGATTGTTTAATCTAAGGGAACAAAAGGTGGTGGTTTCAAGAGATGTTGTTTTCTATGAAAACAAACAGTGGAATTGGAAGTATGAGAAGTCTTTGTCACCAGAGGACAAAACTTTTTCAAGTTGGTACTATGCACAGGTTGATGGAGACAAGATGGAGCATGGGAATAATAATAATGTTGGCGGCAATTCTGAGTGGGACCCCAGCACTCCCACAACCGAAAATTATAATATTTTATCTAGTCCTATTCATGTTGCCGAAAATTCAATGCTTCGGTGGTATTGAAACATTGAAAGTTGGTTTTTGTATGTATAAGTAATCAGTGCCTTTCTCAAGTTATGAAGTGATGCGATGATTAAACACACCTTAAGTAGTGGTACTATTATATAATAATTAAGCAAATGGGTATGTATTGGTGGTTTTTTAAAAGTCGTAACTTTTCATTTTTAAAGAGGTAACCTAAGTTGTTTTTTGTAGGGTTATATAATATAGAGCGGGGATCCTACGGAAAGTGTGTTTTTCCTAGAAAGTCTAGGAAGCAATCTGAGCCATACAATGGGTGTGTTTAATGGTTGAGATCATCTTGGTGGCATTTTGGTAATATGTGTTTCTTAAAAATAGGATTACTTAATTAATCAGGGGTATATATGTCATTTAGCTTCTTTTAAATATGGAAATAATTGTCATTCCATAACCACCCCACATTTCTTGCGATTTTCTCTCTCTCTCTCTCCCTTTCTCTCTCTCTCTCTCTCTCTATATCTCTCTTCCTTCTACCCTTCATGAAGAAACACATCAAGAAAACACATCGTATTAATCTGCTTGCTGTTAAAACACAATGTCAAGAAATCCTCCAGCATTACCAACATGGATGGTAAAACACAGCGTATGAATCTGCTTGTTGTTAAAACACAATGTCAATAAATCCTCCAGCATTACCAGCATGGATGGTAAAACACAGCGTCAAGAAATCCTCCAGCATTACCAACATGAATGCTAAAACACAACTGTATGAATCTGTTTGCTGTTAAAACACAATGTCAATAAATCCTCCAGCATTACCAACATGAATGCTAAAACACAACTGTATGAATCTGCTTGCTGTTAAAACACAACTGTATGAATCTGCTTGCTGTTAAAAAACAACTGTATGAATCTGAATGCTAAAACACAACTGTATGAATCTGCTTGCTGTTAAAACACAATTGTATGAATCTGAATAATAAAACACAGCGTCAAGAAATCCTCCAGCATTACCAACATGAATGCTAAAACACGACTGTATGAATCTGCTTGTTGTTAAAACACAACTGTATGAATCTGAATGCTAAAACATAACTGTATCAATCTGCTTGCTGTTAAAACACAACTGTATGAATCTGAATGCTAAAACACAATTGTATGAATCTGCTTGCTGTTAAAACACAACTGTATGAATCTGCTTGCTGTTAAAACACATCACCAAGAACATGCTGATGGTTTTGCAGTTAAATGTTAATAACCATCTCCACAATCAACAAGTGTGTTTGAAGCCATGATTTTTCTCTCTGAAAAAATTATTGAATACGAATACTGCTGGTGAAGAAGAAAACGATAGAAAGAATTGTATATACATATGATTTGAATGAGATTTGGATTCGAAACACTACCAAAATTCCGAAAATCATGGACATAATCAGTTACCTTCGAGATTATGCAATGTTAGTTAATGAAATATAAATTCCAAAAATAAAATTAAAATGTGAAATTACATAATTGCCCTTATAGTTAAAATAACTCAATGCCACATGTCCAATTCTCATTGCTTCCTAGGCTTTCTAGGAAAAATACGCTTTCCACCCAACTCCTACTCATATAATATAATATATAATATATAGTATATAATATGTATCAAACAAAGGGGTATGTATGTGTGGTTCTTTTAAGAGTCGTAACTTTTCATTCTACATAGGTAACCCAAACAAAGGGGTATGTATGTATGTATGGTTTCTTAAAAGTTGCCACTTTTTATTCTACAAAGGCAACCTATCATGTTCACGCATCATTCTTCTCAAATTCAGCAAGCTGCATCGACAACATTGATTATAATTCGCAAGCATGCATCATTGCTGGACAATTTCACCGGAGATTGGTGTTGAAGGTTGTAGAAGATTATGGGGTATTAAATTGTATTTAATAGGTGTTAGTAAAGAGAGGGAGGGGAAATTACCAATTTACCCATCATGTGCATCTCATGTGACTAATAATTTACCAGGGTTTGGGGTTGAGTTAGACTCAGAGACCAAAATAGTTAGTTATAGAGACCATATCCACCAGATCCTCCAACATCCAGATAGTTTTGTTGAACGTAAGGACCGCTCGGGGAAATGAATTGCTGTTACCCTTGTTGCGCCGGATAACTTGGTTCACCAGCATGGTATGAGTCATCTACAGGGGATGTTTCATCAACAGGGGGATGCATGTTTCATCTACATATATTTTGTTCCAAGTCTCAATAACACATGATTGATGTAGCTAAGTTTTGAAATTTAATTTACAAATACCACAAAAATAATAATTAGCAATATTAATTATAACTTGCAATTCAAATATTTTTTTAGGGTAAATAGGTAAATTTAACTATTAAATAACTTAACCCCTTATAGTTAATGTTTTCAGAATTAAATTGTTAAATTTAAAATGGATTTATGTATTTATAAATAGTTTCTTTTATATTATTTATGTAACACCCTGATCGCGTATAATAACCCACGACGAAAATATCGGGGAGTCACGTTACAAATTGTTCACAACATATGGTATTAAAGTTCCATTATATTAATTACATTTTTATAAACACAAAAGAGTACAAGTAATTGTTTTTAGATTTAAAAGCAATCTAAGGCCCGGGTGCGTTCATATGTGTAGCATGCTTGAAATGTCGACCTGAAACATATGTGAAAATAGACGGTCAACAATAATGTTGGTGAGTGACATAGGGTTTGTGGCCAAGTATACGGCAAAAGTTTGTTATTGCAATACATTATCCAACTACATGAGTTGACGAGTGAAAATAGATTTTTGTAGCCAATATATGGTAAAAAGTTTAGTATTGCAACACATCGTGTTTGGTAGTAAAGCTTTATGACAAAAGTGTACTGTGGATAAAATTATGTATAAAACCAAGCAATTTGTGTTAACAAAAATTATATATTGTACTTTGTTTCGCTTGTACTTTGTTTCATCATAACATGGAATCTTCAAGTGATTTGAATAACGCTATGATGGGTAATACAATAAGGCGCTTTTATATAGAAAGTACCAGCAGCATATCCACCATGCTCTTATTGTATTAGACTTGTCTCGTTATTCTAAATCAGTGTTAGATTCTATGTTATAACGCCACACAACTTCACACATAAACATAGAAATCGCAATGAACTAGTGAAAGTACTCTTAGAAATCAAATCAAGGATTTCGAATGGTACATTGAGGATCCAACAAAGATCTAACTTGTGATTTGTACTTTGTTTCACGGCACTTGATTTGCACGTAAACACTTAGCATAGAAACCAACCAAGAACTTGTGAAAGTAGTTTTAGAAATCCAATCAAGGATTTAAAATAATACTATGAGTATCCAACAAGGATTTGGGATTTGTACTTTGTTTCACCACACAAGTTGTTTTCATCACTATTTTTATTTTTTAGTGTTATTGTTTTACAAGTGCATATAATAAGATGGGCTATAATGACTCGGGAGAGAACTAAAAACTTATAAATTATATTTAGATAGCTAAAGATGTAACTTATTTCTTTGTTTCACTTTTTTATTTTTTGTAATAAGTCATTTTTCATTAATAATAAGGGTGATGATCAAATAGGAAGTTTATTTTGGCTAGGAAGGATAGGAAGCAATAGGATTATGACATGTGGCAAAATTTAAAATAAAGAGAAATGGTATTTTAGTCAATCCTATCCTTTCTTCTTCCTTCTTCTCCCCAATAACTTCAAAACCCACCATTTTCAAAACCCACCATCTTCAACCTTTTCTTCACTTACTATCTCAATAATCAGTACATTATAGTGCGATTTTCGTCATCAATCAATGATTCAAACACCCGATCAACGTGTTCTTCAGCTTTTTTTTTTTTTTTTTTGAAGAAAACCCAGTTTAATTTCATTCAAAAACTTGTTTTTTTCCCGTGGTTTTGAAGATAATCACTCGATCCGTTCGATTCGATAGCTGATAAGTGTTTCTATCATTCAAATTTCGTCAATTGTTGAAGAAATCGGCTTCGATTCATGTAAGAAATTCTTTAATTTCATTTTTACGATCTGTGTTTTTTATTTAGTCATTGCGTTTTACGATCTTGGCGGGGGTCCGGGGGCAGCGCCCCTGGTAGCAGGGTCCAAGGGGCGGCAGCCCCTGGCGGGGTCCAAGGGGCAGAGCCCCTAGCTGGGGTCGCCTCTGTAAATTTACAGTTTTTAATTTTCTGTAACTTGTCCTGGTTCAATGCGTTTTAGAGAGAACACTTTCTTTGGTGTTTTTAAGTCATTGCGTTTTAGAACTAAGACATTTTTATGTATTTTCTGGCCATTGCGTTTTAGAAAAACACATTTTTGAAGTGTTTTTAGTCATTGCGTTTTAGGTAAAACACATTTTTAGGTGTTTTCAGTCCATTACGTTTTAGAGAGAACACTTTCTTTTGTTTTTTTAGGCCATTGCGTTTTAGAAATGAGACATTTTTAAGTGTTTTCTTGCCATTGCGTTTTATAAATAAGACATTTCTATATGTTTTTGGTGCATTGGGTTTTAGGTAAAACACATTTTTATGTGTTTTCAGTCCATTGCGTTTTAGAAAACAGACATTTTAAGTGTTTTCCGGCCATTGCGTTTTAGAAAAAAGACATTTGTTTGTGTTTTTTGTGCATCGCGTTTTAGGTAAAACACATTTTTATGTGTTTTCAGTCCATTGCGTTTTAGAAATAAGACATTTCTTTGTGTTTTTTGCGCATTGCGTTTTAGAAAAATGTCATTTTTTAGGGTTTTTTTTCCATTGCGTTTTACGCAACTGGATTTTCAAAAAAAAATTCGAACATATAGCAATAGTATACTCGTTTTAAAGATAAAAAATGCTCGTTTTTTTGGTGCAGTTTTTATAAAAAATAATATCGTATGAAAGAGTTATTAATGTTTAAAAAATGAGGGGGAATTGGAGGAGATAGAAACTATTGCCTTGAATTGACTAAAATGCCCCTAAACAAACTCACGCGCCACCTTTTTTTCCTTCATTGTACAAGTGACTTAAGCATGAGTGTCTTTGGTTTAAATAATGAAAGGGACATAATTACACTGGGAGCAAAATTGTAATTTCATCAGGAAAACAAACAAAAATGATGGGCAAAATGTAAATTTAAGTTGAGGGCAAAATCGTAACTTGGCTGTGAGGAAAAAAAAAACTAATGGCAAAAATATAAATTTATACGGGGTAAAATCGTAATTTTGAACTGAGGGAAAAATTGGAATTTTTAGTTGGGAGCAAAAGCGTAAATTTATTTTTAAGTGGGGGTAAAAACATAATTTTGAACTGATGTGAAAATCGTAATTTTAAGGGAAAAAAACTAATGGCAAAACTGTAAATTGAAATGGGGAAAATCGTAATTTTTAATCGGGGGCAAAATTGAAATATTTAGCTGTGAGCGAAAGTGTAAATTTATTTTTAAGTGGGGGCAAAAACATAATTTTGCACTGATGGCAAAATCGTAATTTTAAAGCGGGATAAAATCGTAAATTTGTTAGGCCAATAAGAGAGTGTCAGGCAGCCTGGCACTATTCCTTTGCCGCCCATTTAGTCCAATAAAGGGGCAGGGCTATTCCCGCCGACACACCGACTTTGTGGTTTGTAGTTTTTGATAATGATAATACATAGCTAACAGCCCATTGGAAGAGACACAAAGAGTGCCTAGCCCAAATGCCCAATTTTAAAACTCATTAAAATAAAAAAAAATAAAAAAAAAAAAGATGGTTGACAAGAGGGCCGATGTTTAAAGTTTTCGTGTTGAACATGTTGGGGGTTCTCAAGTATATATAACTAACTATGATTAGGGTTCTTTCTGGATCACCGATCGTCGAATTGAAGGAGGGAGATAAACACGTAGTACAGGTACGATTCATTGCCTTATTCCACGTAGAGATCGATCACAGGGTGTGTATTGCGTTTTTCAAATCTCACCATATATCAAAAATTTCTTGCGATTGATACAATAAGATGTCTGAGAGAAAGGTGGTGAATAAGTACCATCCACCCGATTTCGATCCCGCTAAAATTCCTCGAAGAAGAAGCCAACAACAGCAGCAGATTAAAGTTCGATATATGCTCCCTATGAGCATCAGATGTGGCACATGCGGCAGCTATATCTACAAGGGTACTAAATTCAATTCACGCCAAGAAAAACTCATTGGGGAGACATATCTTGGAATCATCCCCATATTTAGATTTTATATTAAGTGCCCCCACTGTTGCGCTGAAATTGCTATCAAGACGGATCCTCAACAGTCTGACTATGTTGTTGAGGCTGGAGCTCGAAGAAATTTCGAGCCTCATGCAGCAGAAGCACAAGATGAAGTGGGAGATGCCATGGAGACCTCGAAAAGACAAACGGAGATCCTTTCTGCACTCGATGAACTCAAGTCCATGAAGTCAAGGCGTGCGCATCTAAGTGTGGATTCAATGCTTGAAGCCTTGCAGCCGTTACCCCTTGAAGAAGAAGACAAACAGCAGCTTGACATTTTCCAAAGATCACGACGCAGCAGGCAGCATGCTCATGTAACTGTGGATGATTCAATGCAGCAGCCATACGTTTTCCAAAGATCACCACATGAGCTTCATAAGAAGAGGAAGCCAACATATTATCACTTAACTACTGTCCCCAAGAAGAAGTCGCCTAAAACACAAGAAATTAAGAATAACGGGCTTGTATTATTATGTCAGCAGTATGACCAAGAAGCCTGACTCGATCATCATGTTTTCCAGCCTCCTTTATGTTTGGATTTTGACCCTGTTCCTTATTAACTCATTCTATCATTTATTTGCACAATAGTAAAAAAGGATTTATGAAGCCTTTGATAACATTACAGCATGTTCCATCTTTCTCATGTTTTTTTTACAAGGCTTGTTGATTTCATTTAGAGTAAATTACCCATTATTTCTTTTTTCTTTTCAAACATGTTTACAAGGTTAATTTGATCATCATTCACGTGTTTTAAATTTGATGAAATACCAATAACTTTTTTTTTGAACGGCTAATTTCTTTAATCCCATGTCGTTTGTGGGACTTGAACCCAAGACCTTCTCCTTCCCAACCTACGTGTTTTAAAGGCTTTGTCTTATGAAATACCAATAACTACCAGGACTGTTTTGCATCATAATTTGAATCAATTCACCAAGACTCGAACAAGAGACCTTGGGGGGAAAACTCACCCGGGCCCACCATAAGTGGAACTTAAATACCCATGGCCACCACTAGAGCACTAGTGATGGTTGAAGCCTAAACTTGTTGATGTTGATCTTTTAGTAGTTTCATAAACTCCACAACTTTATCTGTTACTTCGATGTTCCTTATCAATGCCAAATCACGAACTGAAGGGGTAGGCATTGCAAGCAAATGCCTTGACACTTGATCTCGTGTTAGCAAACCGATTTGAAACCATCAAAACATCTTTTTCATCTCTTGTGCAGTAACCTTATCGGCATAATATTGTATTTCAATCTCTTTAACAAATTTCTCTTTCAATTCACCTGCTTGTGTAGAGCTTGATGGTATTGTATTATGTGAATGACTTTGTGAGTTTAATCTGTAAATATTGGAAACTATTATTAGAATGGTGTATTTATAGGCAATACAAGTTAATTTCTAACTAAGCGAAAGTCCAAATTTATTACATATATTAAAGAGGTGTCACGCCTGTTTAACATTTAATAGATACACCTAATATGATAAAAAACGTGCATATTTAATCATTTGGAAGGGAAACATTGTAATAAAAAAAACATTAAGACCGTGGGGTATGGTAAGCTTGGGTTGGGGCATAGGTTGGGGCATTAGTTGAAACATATTTTTTTAACTACATAAATAATAAAAATACATATTTTTTTAAACTACATAAACATACATAATAATTATCAAAATAAAAAACAATCATTCTTCGTCGTCTTCGAACCCAGGAATCGTTGAAACATGATCCACCAAATCAGATCGAAGGTTGTGATGTATATCCCTTGACTTTATCAAAAATTCATTTGCCGCTTTATCTTCGTCTGTTACGTTACCTGGTTGGGGGTCATCGTCATCATAGTAGGTAACGACCGCTCTACCTTCATCCTCCAAAATCATGTTGTGAAGAATGATACATGTGTACATCACGTTTCCAATCTGATCCTTGTCCCATAGTCGACAAGGCATTGCCAATATTCGCCACCTTTTCTTCAAAACACCGAATGCTCGCTCGACGTCTTTACGTGCAGCCATCTGGACCCTGTTAAACTTTAATCTCTTTGGATCTGTGGTACCGTATTTTGTGAACGATTTTACGAAAACCCCCCACTCTGGGTAAATCTCATCAACTAGGCAGTACCCATACACGTATTCAACCCCGTTTACAAAGAAAGTTCCTTTGGGTCCTATACCATTTACCCGATCATTGAAAAGGGGCGAGTGGTTTATGATGGTAATATCATTATGTGAACCTGGCATACCGAAGAACGCATGCCATATCCAAAGATCTTGGGACGCAACCGCTTCAAGCATGATGGCTGGACTTCTGTGAAATCCACTCGTGTGAGCGCCTTGCCATTGGGTAGGACAAAGTTCCCATGCCCATTTCATACAATCTAAACTACCTAGCATCCCGGGTAGCCCATGATAATCTACGTGATGTTCCAATAATTGTTGCATGTCACTGAACGAGGGCTTTCTCAAATATCTTTTCCTATAAAGTTCTAGAATACACGAACAAAAGTTGTGAAGACTTTCTCTAGCTACACGTGCAGACATATTTAAATAGTCATCCATAATGTCCGAACTATTGTCGTACGCTAATTGCCTAAGTGCGGTCGTGACCTTTTGCCACGTACTAAATCCTAATTGCCCGGTTACATCCGGTTTTTGTTGGAAATAAACATATTTCTCCTCAAGATCTCTAGATATCCTTAAAAATAAGTTTCTACTCATACGAAAACGATGCCTAAACATTTTTTCATCATACTTTGGTTCCGCTGAGAAGTAATCACTTACCAACAAATCGTTAGCGGTGAGCCGTTCACGAGCGATGTACCTTCTCCTGCGTTTAGGCTGTTGAGTCTCTTCCTCCTCCTCTTCGTTTTCCACGATAGCTTTCACCACCGTCGCGATCGTTTGTAGAAATATTTCCGCACCATCGTCAGATGATGATGACGATTCAGTATAACTTGAAGAACTCATGGCAAGATTGTGTTTTATGTGTTTGATATTGTGTGAGAAAAATGATAAATATGGTAAGGTATTTATAAAGGAAAAATTAAATTTTTTTTTCAAAATAGCACCCAACGGCTAGTTTGGTTTGGTCATTCACAGCCCGCCATGTCACCTTGCTAGACCCGCCCCACGCCCGGCTTGAAACCCAAGCCCCAAGGGCCACGCCCCAACCCAAGCCTACCCGGGATGGTGGCTTGGGCGTTTTCCCCCAACCCACGCCCAAACCCCCGCCCCATACCCCACGGTCTAAAGGATATGATATTTTTTTTGGAAATTAAATAACAAAAAAAAGTCAATCATTACTTTTTTTTTGGAAACCGAAGAGCCGAAAATATGTCAAATTAATTAGGGTAAATTACTTTTTGAGTCCCTGTGTTTTATGAGTTTTAACTAGTTGAGTTCAAAAGCAAAAAGTTTAACGACCTGAGTCCCCATAAGCATTTTCTTTAACCATTTGAGTCCAAATTTCTAACCCAGTTAGAATTTTGTTGTTAAATTTTGTTAAATGACCAAATTACCCCTATAAAACATATAAAGTAATAAAACACAGGGACTCAAAAAGATAAAGAATTATAATAATAATAATAATCATTATTATTATTATTATTATTATTATTATTATTTAAAAATCATATAATCATCTTCACCAAATGGATCAACAAACCCAACATCTTTTCAACTATATTCAACTCAAATTTCAATTTCCATAACAACCTCACTATCATCTTGTACAGAATTCAAAGAAGTATGTAAAGCTGTTGTATTTTCCTCCATCTCTACCACCATACCACCATCATCCACCACCACACCACCATCATCCTCACCACCGCACCACCATCCCCACCACTACCTCTCCCTCCGCTGTTTCCTCTTACCTCCCTTTCACACACGCCACCTACCTCCATCACCGTCACCATCACTTCCCTAAACAACTACTATCACAGTCCGATCTACTTGAGTTCGTTTGCTAAGGAGTTGTAGCAATTGAGACCTGATAATCATTCTGGTGACAACTATCCTTTTTCCGGTCAGACACCCGCCTGAAAGTCGCTAAAACACTTAAAACCGGATAGAATTTGACACAGATTGGATCAGGCGACTCTAAATTACAAATCGAATAACCCTAACTAATCATTTCTGACATTATAAAGCATTTTGACCCAGATTGATACCAAAAACCAGCTCGTGATGAACAAAAGCCACGGTTATCACAATTTCATCAAGTTTCCCCAAATTAAAAAAAAATCACAAGCTCAGTGATCTAATTCGATTGTTTAGCTCAATTAGATCTGACCTTGATACCACATGTAGGGCCATTATTTTCGGATATAAATGATTAGAGGGTTTCCAAATCAGACACCAATTCTCCACCAGAATCATCCAAAATCGACCGGGGAATGGACGCTACTGGTTTCGCCGTTTTTCTTTTAGGGCACGGCTATGGTGGCTATGAAGGAGGTTTTGCCCAAATTGCGACCGTTGTTTGTTTCGTCATTTCGATTGGTTATTTCGTTTGTTGTTGGTTGCGTTTGCTGGTTCTTGTGCTAGGAAGGTTTGTTGTTGTTGGTTGTTATTATGCAGATCACAAGTAAAAATGGAGCCAAAGCTGACAAATGAGATGCAAGCCTTCAAAATGGAGCTTCAGACTATCAGAAACTTAAAAAAGAAAGAAAGATGAGAGAGATGAAGGGTGTTGAATCTTTAGAGAGAGAGAGAGAAAGAAATAAGGGGGAGATGAGATACAAGAGAGAAGAGAGAGATAAAAATCTAATAATAATTTATTCTTTTTATAAGGGTATTTTGGTCATTTAACAATACTTAACCAAAAAATTCTAACAGTGTTAGAAATTTTGACTCAAATTGTTAAAGAAAATGTTTATAGGGACTCAGGTCGTTAAACATTTTTGTAACACCTCGAAAATTCACGTCCTATAATGTATTGACACGTGTGTAACACCCCAAAAACGGGTTTGGTAATCAAACCACGTTAATACTAAAGGACGGGTAAAATACAGTTAGTGGTAAAACTTACCCGGTAAATTTTAGGATTTTAAATAAATAAATCCAATATTTATTAAAAGGGGGGGAAATACGTTAAGAAAGCAAAGTATATAAAAGGCCCGAGATTTAACGAGACTTAAAATAAAACGGGTTTTGAACAAGTTAAATAACTAGGAAATAAATAACCTAGTACAAGTCTGGTAATTAAGTGAAAGAACAAAATTACTCAAGTTATAAACCAAACAAAGGTTGAGGGGCCTATGTTGTTAAAAATTGAAACTTAATAACATAAAACAAAATTAACATTCACCAAACACCCACTTTGGGGGTGTCTAGTCGATCAAAGAAGCAAGGGGCGACAGGGGTTTTCTTCAAACCCTAAAATCCTCACAAAATTCACAAATTGAAGCCTCTAATCAAGTCTAAATCGAATCTCAAGCACAGATTCATGATCACCTAGTTGAAAGGATCATAAGGTCTGTAAAATTGTGATGTTTTGATTCATCTTGAATTCTAGGTTAATTGTGAGAAACTGAAATTGAGCTTAAATATGTCATGCATGGATGAATCTTGAAGTAGTATGATGTCTAGGAGTAAACCCTAGTCAATAACTAGTTGAATTAGTGTTGAAATTATAAAGCTCATGATCATCTTTTATGGGTGTTTAATGGGTTTTGTAGAAACATGATGAACACTAGATTCATGATTGTCAAACTAGTGTTATTCGAACTCAATGAAGTTAATCTTGACAAATAACCATGAATTTGATGATTATCTAGTAAAAGATGTTAAAATTGGCAAGATAGGTAGCCATAAGTTTGATTGTTAAATTTTATAAAAGATGATGCTCACTAAGTGGTTGATAATGTGCCTAAGTCGAGTCATGTGAACTTGTTAGTGCATCCATATTTGTAAATTGGTGGTTTGACTTTTAAAAGTCAAACCGACCTATGATAAGGTTCATCAAGAATAGTGGTAAAAGATTCATAAGGTGTGAAGGTCATGATCTTGAATGACTAATCTGACCACCTTGTGAATGATGATGATAGTATGACGCTTGACAAGCTAGGTGGAGGCTTGGAAAGGAAGCGGGTCAAACAAAGCAAGTATGAAGGAAAAGTGTAATTCGGATGCAAGGTAAGTATATCTTACACTAGTCATATATTTCAGAATATCCTTTTGTCGTGATACGAAAAAAAGATAATTATGACGTAAGCCATAGTAGGCCAAAAAGTGTTAAGAAATGGAATTATAAGTAAAGTGACCACTCGTGTAAATCGGAACGAGTCTTATATACGAGGTGGTAATAAATGTCATCTCACTAATATAATCAGTCAATTTGGCCAAACGGGTCAAAAGGTGTAGACATCACCTTTTGACAATATCGACTAATGATTTTTTCGTCGAGTTATATGCTTACAGGAATAGATATCCAATGGGTACTCGCATCTTTCTTCGTTAGCGATTTCAAAGCAAGGTATTAAAATCGGGTTAAATAGTTAATCCGAGCCAGGTATGTATAATAGATCAACTCATCATTTAGAACTTGAAGTTCCATGAGAGTTAGGTAGAGTAAAAAGGGAAATTCGGTTACCCTAGAAAGGTAAACCGAAGGATTTAAATTATAGACAGAGTGTTTTGAAAACAAGATTTGGTTAAAAAAAGATATATGAGATTTTGGGCGTGCATGGCTTAAGCAAGCCCTTCTTCGTAAAAGAAGAGTTAAAAATGACCAAAACGCCCTTGTAAGTGAAATTAAGCAAGCAACCCTTAGAAGTCGCTTGAAAACGAGTTTTATAATCAAGTCAATACTTTGAATAAGTATGAAAAGCGAAAGATGTAAAATATTGGTCAAATGACTCTATAAAGAGTCTTTGCCGTAAAAATAATAAATTGAAGGGTAAAATTTGTAATATATAAATCACCACATCGAATCCACCACAAATATAGTTGTGGTGGGAGGTCATTTGATAAGAAATGTGGACCTATGTATTTAGAAACGAATGAAAGCGATTGGTGCTTAAAATATGCTTAAATACCCTTAACGGGTCAAAATAAGCATATGAGAGAAAATGGGATTTAGAAGGTATATGAACCTGTAATTGGAACCTAATATGTTAAACATCATTGAATTTAATAGGTTTATGAGAAATAAGGGTCAAACAAACTTGTTTGTTTGATAAAAATCGAACGGGTCAAAATTTGGTAAAAAGGGTAATAAGCCTAAGACTTAAAAGTCTTAAATTTTGTTAATCCGGATGTTGAATTTTAAATCCATACGATTGAGAATCAAATTACAAACACGTAGGAAGAAACGGTAGGTCAAACGGACAAGCGGGTTGAAAGATACGAAAGTTTTCGTGTCAAAAACGGAAAAATGGAAGAATGTGATGCAGGGGCTACCGTAAGTTACGGTGGGGCTGAAACCTTTACGCCAGTTCTCTACTGACTTACGGTGGAAACATATCAAAACAGGGGCTACCGTAAATTACGGTGTCCACCGTAATTTACGGTGGACCCTGTACAAAAAAAAGTATATATATTTTAATCAGTTTTGTTTCCCGGACTCGTTTAGATACGTTTTAAACCCCGTATGACTAAAGCATTTCATGTTTATGAAATGTAGGTACTCTTTGGATGCCGGAAGACGATCAAGCTCAACGAAGAACCAAACACGATAAAGATACATGCTTCCGCAAATTGCATCGTCATAAATTTTTAAACGAGGAATCCGATCACGTTATGTCGAATAACTTTTGATTTACGAAAAGTTTTAATAAATCCATATTTTTATAGTATGTGTAGTCTTAACTACACATCTAATTGTTGGTATTTACATGTAAAACTGTTAAATAGAAACTAGGGTGTTACAAGTTGGTATCAGAGCCCTGGTTTAAGAGATTCAAGTATGGTGGGAAAACTATGCTTGGACTTAAACCTTATGCTCTTAATAAAGACTGGTGTTCGGTTCGATGCTTGATCGCAAATCCGGTAAGTGCATGTATGTTAATTGTTTAGCGTATTAAAGTGTTGTAAACAACACATAGGGTTATCGTGTAATACACGTTACCCTAATTAAATGATAGTTATAGCTAACAAAATTTCGTGCGTTGACACCTATAGTAGAAAAGCCTTGTATTATGATACGGGCATTTAGTAAAGTTGACATTACTGACTTTTGTGAATGTCTTGATTGAAGGACACTTGCATTTAAAGATGACAAGAGTTAAACAAATTAAGGATAGGATAGAGGAACGGTCCGAAGTATGACAAGAGGAGCATGCTCACCAAGGGCTAAATCGCGTAACGACCGCGAACAAGGTTAATGGCAGGGAACGCCCGACGGGGCAAGCACTACCAGGTGCACGCTTTTAAATATAATTGCATAAATAGAAATACGCAATAAACAGGTAGAGAATGATTGTTGCATAGGTAAATTAGAAACTTGGAAAACCTGAATAGAAATACATATCCAGGATAATATTTCCAAGAAAACTAAATAGAGGCATTACTTACATAGGGCGTGATGTGAAAACTATAAAAAGGTCATGTATGTCATGTGTTAATCGCTTACTCTGGCTAAGTAAGTAGTGTCATATGATACCATGAGTTTCTTATAGCGGACACATTTACATCCGATGTAGTAAGGGCGGAGTGAATGGGACTAACTTAAAAAGTACCCAAATGAATCAAATGAGCAAAATATTTGATAATAATGTAAACGCACAGCCGGGTGACGGAAGCGTATTATATTAGGATAATGAACCCGAAAGAAGGGACAAAGAAACATGTAAAATAATTAAGATACGCATTTGGGAGGGGATGTACTTACACTCGAACCCGAAAAATGCGAATATGTCTCTAAACGGGTCGTCTTTGTAAAACGTCAAACTCGAGGACAAAGTCGGAATATAAAAATGAAGCGAGGTCTTAATGCATACCGGGAGGGTTGCAATAGTAACGACTTCGGTAAAACACCCGGTTGATGGGTAAGAACTAAACACATGCGTAGACCGAGAAACGGGAACTCGGATGGAAGGTTAAAAGACTCGGGTTTTGGGTCATAACTAAAAGATGACAAAATAATGTAAATAAAAATTGTGAATAAATTATGTTCAACTATTTTAAAGTTGAACGGGTCGATTATAATATCATGCCGGACGGCATGAGTAAACACAAGCGGGATAATAGTAGCGTTAAAAGAAAAAGAATAATGAGCCCGGTAATGGGACAAAATCAAATACGATTGTATGTAAACTGAATAATGGTGAGCATAAGATAAACCGACGCATAAATGATGTGAGAAGTCATAAAGTCGGAAAATTTGTCCGAAAGGAAATGAATGTAGCCTTAGACTACGGTCAAGGACAAAGAAAATACCAAGGCGAAAATAAATGATTTTAAACAAAAATAGGAATGCCTTGACGCCAAACATTTATTTTAATAATGACATGAGTAAAGAATGATCTACAGGATCAACCTAACCTTTGGGGTTATAAACAATGGAAAGGTCTACGAGACTAAAATGACCCACAGGTCATGAATATAAAGAAATTATAAGGACTTCGCCCTAAAGAGGTGAAAGTCTAATCAAAATAGCCCATAAGGCTAAGCGATAAAACCTACGGGTCAATTAGATAAAGCAAGGGAATCAGTTGAGAATCCCCGCATAAAACTAAGACTGTAAAAGAATAAATTATGGACTGTCAATATTTATAATTCTGACAAAAGTTAAACAGAAGATCCTAAAACTAAAACTTTGGTTTTAGTAAGAAATAACGTTTTTACAAATATAAATTCTGATAGGAATTTAAATAGTAAGCATGAAGGATACAAGTCTTGACACTAATAAGCGCAAGACGATATATTCGAAAAAGTGATGTTTTCGAAAATAAAAGGTTGATATGAATTAGACATGATGTGACACGATCACGGTCAAGAAATGCAATGTGAGGTAGAATCACATTATAACCAAGCGAGCGGTAGAAATAACCGGACTAATAAGTCTAGTTAGTGAGACCGGTTAAGGTCAGTAATTCAAATCAAGAAATTTGGTTTGCTTGTAAGCGGTAGATTCGGTATAACTGAACTGAATAAATAAATTTGAAAACAAAAGAATTTGTTGTTAGAAGTGAAAGATTTCACTAAAGACCTTTAAACAGGTCAAAGTAACGGATTCATAAAGAATTCGATAGTATATGAAAGCGATGGATACCGCTAAGTTAACTAAACTAGTGGAAATAACGAGATTACGTTATTTCAAGTTGCACTATATCGTATGAGATACGTAGACAATTAGTGACCAAAAAGATGTTACCATACTTATATGGTAATACGAACAATTGGTTAAAAGTATAAGTAATGTTTAAGAGATATCTCGGATCAAATACATTGAGTTTAAACTCAATGAATTATGTAAGAAAAGGTTTCGAGGACGAAACCTCTTTAAGGGGGGTAGACTTGTAACACCCCAAAAACGGGTTTGGTAATCAAACCACGTTAATACTAAAGGACGGGTAAAATACAGTTAGTGGTAAAACTTACCCGGTAAATTTTAGGATTTTAAATAAATAAATCCAATATTTATTAAAAGGAGGGGAAATACGTTGAGAAAGCAAAGTATATAAAAGGCCCGAGATTTAACGGGACTTAAAATAAAACGGGTTTTGAACAAGATAAATAACTAGGAAATAAATAACCTAGTACAAATCTGGTAATTAAGTGAAAGAACAAAATTACTCAAGTTATAAACCAAACAAAGGTTGAGGGGCCTATGTTGTTAAAAATTGAAACTTAATAACATAAAACAAAATTAAATTCACCAAACACCCACTTTGGGGGTGTCTGGTCGATCAAAGAAGTAAGGGGCGACAGGGGTTTTCTTCAAACCCTAAAATCCTCACAAAATTCACAAATTGAAGCCTCTAATCAAGTCTAAATCGAATCTCAAGCACAGATTCATGATCACCTAGTTGAAAGGATCATAAGGTATGTAAAATTGTGATGTTTTGATTCATCTTGAATTCTAGGTTAATTGTGAGAAACTGAAATTGAGCTTAAATATGTCATGCATGGATGAATCTTGAAGTAGTATGATGTCTAGGAGTAAACCCTAGTCAATAACTAGTTGAATTAGTGTTGAAATTATAAAGCTCATGATCATCTTTTATGGGTGTTTAATGGGTTTTGTAGAAACATGATGAACACTAGATTCATGATTGTCAAACTAGTGTTATTCGAACTCTATGAAGTTAATCTTGACAAATAACCATGAATTTGATGATTATCTAGTAAAAGATGTTAAAATTGGCAAGATAGGTAGCCATAAGTTTGATTGTTAAATTTTATAAAAGATGATGCTCACTAAGTGGTTGATAATGTGCCTAAGTCGAGTCATGTGAACTTGTTAGTGCATCCATGTTTGTAAATTGGTGGTTTGACTTTTAAAAGTCAAACCGACCTATGATAAGGTTCATTAAGAATAGTGGTAAAAGATTCATAAGGTGTGAAGGTCATGATCTTGAATGACTAATCTAACCACCTTGTGAATGATGATGATAGTATGACGCTTGACAAGCTAGGTGGAGGCTTGGAAAGGAAGCGGGTCAAACAAAGCAAGTATGAAGGAAAAGTGTAATTCGGATGCAAGGTAAGTATATCTTACACTAGTCATATATTTCAGAATATCCTTTTGTCGTGATACGAAAAAAAGATAATTATGACGTAAGCCATAGTAGGCCAAAAAGTGTTAAGAAATGGAATTATAAGTAAAGTGACCGCACGTGTAAATCGGAGCGAGTCTTATATACGAGGTGGTAATAAATGTCATCTCACTAATATAATCAGTCAATTTGGCCAAACGGGTCAAAAGGTGTAGACATCATCTTTTGACAATATCGACTAATGATTTTTTTGTCGAGTTATATGCTTGCAGGAATAGATATCCAATGGGTACTCGCATCTTTCTTCGTTAGCGATTTCAAAGCAAGGTATTAAAATCGGGTTAAAAAGTTAATCCGAGCCAGGTATGTATAATAGATCAACTCATCATTTAGAACTTGAAGTTCCATGAGAGTTAGGTAGAGTAAAAAGGGTAATTCGGTTACCCTATAAAGGTAAACCGAAGGATTTAAATTATAGACAGAGTGTTTTGAAAACAAGATTTGGTTAAAAAAAATATATGAGATTTTGGGCGTGCATGGCTTAAGCAAGCCCTTCTTCGTAAAAGAAGAGTTAAAAATGACCAAAACGCCCTTGTATGTGAAATTAAGCAAGCAACCCTTAGAAGTCGCTTGAAAACGAGTTTTATAATCAAGTCAATACGTTGAATAAGTATGAAAAGTGAAAGATGTAAAATATTGGTCAAATGACTCTATAAAGGGTCTTTGCCGTAAAAATAATAAATTGAAGGGTAAAATTTATAAATCACCACATCGAATCCACCACAAATATAGTTGTGGTGGGAGGTCATTTGATAAGAAATGTGGACCTATGTATTTAGAAACGAATGAAAGCGATTGGTGCTTAAAATATGCTTAAATACCCTTAACGGGTCAAAATAAGCATATGAGAGAAAATGGGATTTAGAAGGTATATGAACCTGTAATTGGAACCTAATATGTTAAACATCATTGAATTTAATAGGTTTATGAGAAATAAGGGTCAAACAAACTTGTTTGTTTGATAAAAATCGAACGGGTCAAAATTTGGTAAAAAGGGTAATAAGCCTAAGACTTAAAAGTCTTAAATTTTGTTAATCCGGATGATGAATTTTAAATCCATACGATTGAGAATCAAATTACAAACACGTAGGAAGAAACGGTAGGTCAAACGGACAAGCGGGTTGAAAGATACGAAAGTTTTCGTGTCAAGAACGGAAAAATAGAAGAATGTGATGCAGGAGCCACCGTAACTTACGGTGCCCACCGTAAGTTACGGTGGGGCTGAAACCTTTACGCCAGTTCTCTACTGACTTACGGTGGAAACATATCAAAACAGGGGCTACCGTAAATTACGGTGTCCACCGTAATTTACGGTGGACCCTGTACAAAAAAAAAGTATATATATTTTAATCAGTTTTGTTTCCTGGACTCGTTTAGATACGTTTTAAACCCCGTATAACTAAATCATTTCATGTTTATGAAATGTAGGTACTCTTTGGATGCCGGAAGACGATCAAGCTCAATGAAGAACCGAACACGATAAAGATACATGATTCCGCAAATTGCATCGTTATAAATTTTTAAACGAGGAATCTGATCACGTTATGTCGAATAACTTTTGATTTACGAAAAGTTTTAATAAATCCATATTTTTATAGTATGTGTAGTCTTAACTACACATCTAATTGTTGGTATTTACATGTAAAACTGTTAAATAGAAACTAGGGTGTTACAACGTGTAATAGGTTTGAACGTGTGAAAGAATGTTCTAGAAGGACTAAAGTTGACAAACATGGAAAGTGTGTGAATTTAAGGGTTCAAATTGTCAACAAGGGATAAATATACTTTACAGTAACCCTACATGATGCTCATACCTTCAAACGAATAAATCATGGATCACACGAAGCTAAATATGAAAGAAAGTGAGAGATTACAAACTACAGGGGTTAAATGTGTCAACATGTTTAAAGTATACCTCTGAGTGACCTTTTAGTAAACCCGAAGCTTTGTATCGGTTAATTACGCTCACTAGAATACATGATAGAAATTTCATAAAGTTTCGTTATCGTATGAGAAAGTTATGATCAAATTCGTGTGCGAGGGGTTAAAGTGTCAACGTTGAAAATTATGACTTTTCGGGTAACATGAAGTGACCAAGAACATAACAAAGTGGATATAAGTTATGAACCCCTTATAAGTCAAGTTGAGGGGCTCAAAGTGCAAGAAATAAAGTTGGTTGACCTTTCGAAAGGCCAAGGGACAAGATGCAACAACTAGAAAAAGTTTAAACCAGAACACAAGGCCCAAGCGGGCCGCGTAAGCCCTAACAATACCTTACGCGGGCCGCGTTCGACGCCCAGTTGCAGAAACTTTAGACATCAGCCTATTTTCACGCTATAATCGACTTTAATCAGATATTTCACTCCATGGGCGACCCCTAAATAACCCCTAGGCCCTTAGGGACATATGTGGATGATCCATGGCCATTTCTAGGCTTGTGTGTCAATGATCTAGTGAGTTTTGAACACTATATAAAGGCCTCATGTTGCAACATTGTGATCACACCTTCCTTCTGCATTTCTGGAGCTTCCTGGAGCTTAAGAGCATACCCAAGTCCTTCCTAATCGTGCATAGGACTTCTGTAAGTATGCTTAACCTTTCTTAGTTGAGTTTTTACTTAGTTTTAACTTAAAAGTCAAACCGTCATAATTAACAGTTGACTTCGCGATTAATCATTAATGGTCTAGTGATTAGTTGAATTGAAGGTTGTTATAAGTTGGTAATTATGTGGGCATTAAACCCTTAAAATGGCACCCTCTGATTCCCACTCTATCTAGACCATTTGTCGGGTCAAAGTTGATTAGAAAAAGTCAACAGAATGCTAATCTTCGAATTAACGCATAATTAACAATGAAGAGGGCGTGTAACTTATTTTATCACTCGTATAACTTGGTAATAAGTATTATAACTGGTCTAAGCTTGTTTGATCCGACAATTTTCTGTTTAGACCCGGTTCGGAACCGAAAGTCGCAAAACTTTGACTTTTGCTTTGACTTCAGTTCTGACCCGTTTTAGTATGATTTGGAAATGCCTTAGAGCTTCCTTAGGACCAGGTTACATACTAGTATAACCCTCTGTGATTATACACCTTGGTTCATTAATTATCCAATTAATATGCATGATTCCGTTAATTGCCTATACGTTGACTATTATGCCCTTTTCACCATAAAACGTGATTTTTAAAAATGTAAAAGAGTAGAAACCTTAGTTACTGATTTATAAACTTTCACCCAAAATTTAATATCAGTTTGAGGTGTAGATTGAGAGTTATGCTCATTAGCGTAATTAGTAAGCTTTTTAGCGATTAAACGGCATAATTAACATATAGCCTATTTAAACCTACTTTTTGATATCAAACTTTTTACCCACTGATGTAATATATTATCTTGGGATTTTTGAAGATTTTTAATTAATTTTAGGCTGAGCATAACTTAGAGTTATAAGCTTGATCCGGTAATTGTCGGTTTTGCCCTTTCGGGCTATAAAATGAGTTTTACATATCTTTTTGACCCCAAACCTTTTGCTACTGATTTTATATGATAAATAAATTATTTTAAACCTTCTGGAATAATAAAAATACCAGCTTTCTATATAGAACCCGGAAACGGCTTCTAATCGCCTTTTAAGCGTATTTATCGCATAGTATGTGCTAAAACTATTTTAAACACACAAGGGTTGATACCTACTGATATTTTAGGTAAATTATAATATTTTAACAGTAAGAAAAAGTTGTTTAACTCAGACTTCAGTTCTGGGCTTTTCGGCTTATGTGAAATTATCAAAATGCCGCTACGGTGCATAGTTTGGTTATAATTGATAAATTTCACATATATGCAATACCCTACTGTTATAACTTAGTAAATTAAGTATTTTTGCTGACTATATCAGACCTGTAACTCAGGATAATACTTAAACTCTTTTATAACCTCGTAATTTACCAAAATACCCCTACGGGGCATAGTTTGTGTTTAATTTCGTTTCGGGCAAAATAAAAGATATCTTACTGATGTCACAACATAATTGAGGCATATTAACTTAGGAAACCTGTATATGGCCCTTATGGTTACCCGTTACGCCTCTTGCGCGTTCGGTTCGGTTTATGTAACTAGTTTGCATAAATTAGCCGAAACGGGTCAAACCTTATCGGTTTTATCTCAAAATTCAGAATGTGCTTAGATTACCCATATAAGGCAAGTCTTCAAACTTGTCGGGTCAAAATCACATTCTATTCCGGTCTTCGCTTAATCGTGCGTACGAACCGTATCTTTAAAACTAACTGGTCTAAGTTTAGGCTTAATTAAAGACCCGTTAGGATTCTAATAGGTTATTATAAACCTTCGTTCCAGAATAGGAGGACCAGTAAAAGCTACTTGCAATTGTTGTTTGTGAATTATACTTGCAAAGGTAAATACTTTTAACTTATTTTCCCTTATACGAGCTTGGGGTACGGTATATAAAATACCGCTTGGTCGGGCATTCGACCTTAATCGATTGGTGGTTAAGTATTATCGAGATGACCCGTTTAAATATGTTTTGTTTGCTTAACGTCTTTGGGGGGTTAATGACCATGTCCCGGATATCCTTGGCATCATTTTACGAAATGGCCACGACCTAAGCGCGGGGTGTAGGCGTACACCCGTCAGTGCCAAAATAAATAATGTGGTGTGTCTATTGATCTTTAACCCGGCACGAACCGGGCTACTGAACGCATAAGGAACATGTAATCCTTTTACAAGTTTATATATTTAAATAATTATCCCAAGTTATAAAATGTTTGTGCCACGTGCATCCAAATCAATTTTTAATCTTTTTAAAAATGAGTCGGTTAATTGTATTTACCAGTGTAAACTGAGGTATTTTTCCCCAAAAGATTAAGTGCAGGTACTACTCGTAATAGGGTGGATTTCTCCTTAGCATCAATAAGAGTCTCGCAAGCTTGGATGCATTTTAGTCTGTTGAACAAAAGTTTCCTATTTATTTTTAATCCACCTGTGGATAAATTTCGACTGTTGTGATACTTGATATTACAATTTATTAAAGTTGAAATACATCTATCTTTTGCTTCCGCTATGCATTTAAATATTGTGTTGTTTGACTATTATGTTACCAACCACGTCACGATACTCCCCACCGGGCCCACCGGTAATACGTGGAAATTTCGGGGTGTGACATTTTTGCTTTTGGACTCAAGTGGTTAAAACTCATAAAACACAGGGACTCAAAAGGTAATTTAACCAAGTAATTAACTCGTAAAACAAGAATTAATGATGAAAATATTTATATCATTTACTAGTTTGAATCAATTCAAAAGCACAAAGCTTAAAAATACAAGATTCCACAATACCAATTATTTTTAGGATGATGAAAATACAAGATGCATAAGATAGAACTCGAATCTCATGGAATATAGCCACCATGACCGCCACCGGCCCCATTTGCGCCACCACCGCCATATCCACCGCCTCCATGTTCACCACTGCCACCGCCTCCCGACCCACCACCACCTCCTCCACCATAAGCACCACCGCCATATGCCCCACCTGCACCACCGCCTTCTCCACCACCACTTCCATATCCACCTTCTCCTCCATCTCCTCCACCGCCTCCACCACCATGTCCACCCCCACTCCCGCCACCATACCCACCACCATTCTCACCCCCTGCTCCATATCCACCACCGCTACCACCTCCTGCACCTCCACCGTAACCTCATGCATGCTCCCCACCACCTCCATAGTATCCACCACTACAACCACCGTTGCCACCTCCTCCACCATAACCTCCTGCATGCTCCCCACCTCCATTGTATCCACCGCTACCACCACCTGCACCTCCACCATAACCGCCTCCATGCTCTCCACCACCGCCATAGTATCCACCACTACCACCTCCACTCCCTCCACCATACCCACCACCATTCTCACCCCCTGCTCCATATCCACCACCGCTACCACCTCCTGCACCTCCACCGTAACCTCCTGCATGCCCCCCACCACCTCTAGAGTATCCACCACTACCACCACCGCTGCCACCTCCTCCACCATAACCTCCTGCATGCTCCCCACCACCTCCATTGTATCCACCGCTACCACCTCCTGCACCTCCACCATAACCTCCCCCATGCTCCCCACCACCACCATAGTATCCACCACTACCACCTCCACTCCCTCCTCCACCTCCACCTCCCGACCCACTACCACCTCCTCCCCCGTATGCACCACCGCCATATGCCCCGCCTGCAGCACCGCCTTCTCCACCACCACTTCCATACCCACCTCCTCCCGCTCCCCCAACTCCACCACCATGTCCACCTCCCCCGCCACCACCATACCCACCACCGTTCTCACCCCCGGCTCCATACCCATGACCGTTACCACCTCCTATGCCTCCACCGTAACCTCCAGCATGCTCCCCACCACTGCTACCACCCCATGCCCCTCCACTATAACCTCTT
The DNA here is from genome assembly GCA_030545235.1 of Helianthus tuberosus. Lineage (NCBI taxonomy): Eukaryota > Viridiplantae > Streptophyta > Magnoliopsida > Asterales > Asteraceae > Helianthus > Helianthus tuberosus. The sequence continues at coordinate 28,507,351 of CM060367.1, forward strand.
ACAAGATCTGCACCACCGCCATGGCATCCAACACTACCACCGCTGCCGTTGCCACCACTTCCACCTCCACCTCCTTCCCCTCTACCATAACCTCCTGCGTGTTCCCCACCACCTCCATGGTATCCACCACTACCAAAACCGCTACCACCTCCTGCACCTCCGCCATAACCTCCACCATGCTCCCCACCACCGCTACCACCTCCTACGCCTCCGCCATAACCTCCTGCATGCACCCCACCACCACTACCACTACCACCACCGCTACCACCTCCTGTGCCTCCGCCATAACCTCCTGCATGCTCCCCACCACCACTACCACCTCCTGTACCTCCGCCATAACCTCCTGCATGCTGCCCACCACCTTCATAATATCCACCACTAACACCACCGCTACCACCTCCTGCACCTCCACCATAACCTCCTCCATGCTCCTCACCACCACCACCACCACCGCTACCACCTCCTACACCTCCACCATAACCTCCTCCATGCTCCCACCACCTCCATAGTAACCACCACTACACCTCCACTCCCTCTGCCACCTCCATACCCACCACCATTTTCTCCATAGCCAACACCACCTCCTCCATGACTAGGAACATATTCATATCCACCGGCAAATCCAACTCCACCACCGTGTCCCCCACCACCACTAGACCCTCCTCCATACCCACTACCACTGCCACTCCCTCCACCACCTCCATACGAACCATACCCTGGCATTACATGTTCACCTCCACCACCACCACTTTCATAATTAAAAAGTGATTTAGCGGCTGAACAAATGCCAATGCAAAAGAAGACGACGAAAACACTAACAACAACTTTCCGATTACCCATTTATGGAAAGTTGATGGAGTAACAACAAAGAAGTCGAATGCAATTTATAGGCATTTCCATGGGGTCTAAAACCATGAGTATTGGGCAATGGTGAGTGTGAACATGGCAAAACGTTAGTTGGGTTTGACAAAATGAACCCCATATATATTTGGTCTAACGCACTGAGCCTGCCGCCGGCGTATCAAGAGTGCACCATATCCCGTTGCTATGTAGCCAATACCTGCATTTTTCTGTCACCCCATCTTCAACCATTTAAAAACTAACACATCTCACAACTTTGAATATAAATTTGGTTTCCTTTTGTATAATGGTAAATCAATCAGATAACATGATTACATTCGATTAAAGTCATTTAATTATATCATCCTATATATCTAAAAAGATAAACTTTTTTAATCATAATTCATAATTAATTAATGCATTAATAAAACTCAAGTTCAACGTTTAATCATTTCAAATAAAAAGTTTTTGAGGTTGCGTTTTCTTGTTTTTGAACGGCTAACTGCTTTCCACGTGTAAACCCACCCTTTCGTAGCTATGTCCAAAGGCCGACTACTCGACCACCGCTAGAAAGCGTAGCACACCCCTGATGCGCAGAAACCCCGTGGAATAGGTAAAACTGCGCCCCCCTCAAACTCGAACCCGGATAAAACCCCGGGCCAAGCCTTCACCGAGATGGGAACAACCACAGCCTTTAGACAATTTACCAACTATTTAACTAAATTATTATATTCAAATGTAGATATGTTGTTTAAAACCAAATCATGTAAAATAATACTTGTATTTTGTGCAATTAACATTATATATAGAGGTGCAATTAACAATATACATGGAGGTATACTTTATACGATTATAAGTCCGTGTCGGTTTTTGTTTGATTTTGTTCGATAGTTCATTAGTGTTTTTAGTTTTTATATTTTATTTAATCACTTCAGAAATTCCGACAAATAAAATATTCAATAAGTGTCAAGGTATTAAATATTTTTGTTATGAACGTTTGTTTGTGTTCGTTTGTTTCCAGTTGTGTTCATGAAGGGTCAAGTTATTCTACAAAGGCTTCTAATTGTAAGAAGTGTAAGAAGGATTTATAGAGTGACAAGTGTCCAATAACCTAAAACCTAAACCCACTACATCACCACCAAAAACCTAAACACCCCCCCCCCCCAAAAAAAAAGACCTAAAAAAAAATCTAAAAAAAAACTAAACACCCACCCCCACCAACACCCAAAAACCTAAACCCCCACCCCCTCGGCAAAAAAAAAATTTTTTTTTTTTTTGGGAGTAGGTGATGTGGGGGGGGTGGGGGTTTAGGTTTTTGGTGGTGGTGGATGTTTAAGGGTTTTTTTTTTTTTTTTTGTAGTGGAGTTTTTTGTGTAGTGGGTTTTCTTAGGTTATTGAACACTTGTCACTCTATAAATCCTTCTTACACTTCTTACAATTAGGATCCTTTGTATTTGATCCTAATCCCATGAATATTAGTTTGGATTGAAATGTCAATAAAATACAAACCTCATGGACCCAGATGCACAAAAAATCATTTTAGAGGGATAAGCAAATACGTCCAAACCTCAGGGACGATTTTGGCATTTTACTCAATTAAAATAAGAGTGAATTGCAAGTTTTGTCCTTTATCTTTAGGCTATTTTGCAAGTTTTGTCCTTTATGTTTAAATTTGACGAGTTTTGTCCTTTATGTTTAAAAATCAAGCACGTTTTACCCTTTGGGGCAAAACGTGCTTGATTTTTAAGGACAAAACGTGCTTGATTTTTAAACATAAAGGACAAAACTCGTCAAATTTAAACATAAAGGACAAAACTTGCAAAATGGCCTAAAGATAAATGACAAAACTTGCATTTCACTCTTAAAATAATTTAGTTTTGTGGAAATCTAGGACTACACCATGCCTAGAGTTAGTTCAATTTCGAGTGGTTTACAACCAATCCACTTTCAAGTCATTTATATACTACAAATTAGCAACTTTTGTATGCATAAGATGTTGTACTTTATGTTTTGGGTGATTTTCAAAAAAGAAATTGAAATTTTACTTTTAACATAAATATGTGAATTTCTTGCAATTTTAACTTTATAAAATTGATTTTTTTACTTGAAAGCCAAAACTTTTTTTTTCTTTTACAATTTAACCTCAACTTTTTTATATTTAAATTTTGGTCCCCCTATACTTTCATCTTTTGTAGATTTTCGTATTATGTTTCGTACTAAATTTTGTAAGTTACCACGAATCAACGTGTGTGTGGTTCAACGTTATTACGTTTCATTCATAATTTTGCAAGTTAATACGGCGCAACGTCAATGCGTAGTTCAAGATTTTACGTCTATTGTTTTTCATTTCATAGGTTCGTCGCAACGCGTGAGTCATTGATTGACTTTGTTATTTTTTTATATGTTATATATTTCGGTTTCTTACAATTTTAACCTCACAAAAATGATTTCTTTTTTACTTTTAACCCAAATTTTTTTATCTTTTGTAATTTAACTTCACAACTTTTTTACTGTCAACTTCGGTTCCCTATACTTATCATCATTCCCAAATTTTCGTTTTACGTTTCGTACTAAATTTTTCGAGTTAACACAACGTAATGTGCGTGTGTGATTCAACGTTTTTACGTTTCGTTCATAATTTTCCAAGTTAACACGGCGCAACGTCCATGTGTTGTTCAATGTTTTATGTCTATTTTTTTCTCATTTGACAGGTTCCTCGTAACGCATGAGTCCTAGATCGACTTGGTTACGTTTCGGTCTATTGCTTTGCTTTAACATGCCACAACTTAAACGTTGGCGGTCGCTGACGGTTGTGTGGGATTGATGCTATTTGACATGCTTTAACGCCCCCGCCGCAACGCGGGGGTGCTAAATTCTAGTTTGTTCTTAAACAACACAATTTTTTTGTTAACATTTAAATTGAAATTTATTTTTAATAATCGTTTAAGTTTTAGGAAGAGACTCAAAAACAGTATTTTGAAATATCAATCCTTTATTAAATTGTGCTTTACAACAAGTCTCATTTTGGTCTCAATAAATTTAAGCGTTTTATTTTGTTAACAAAATCATTTATACACTTCTCAACGAAAACCTAACATGCATGTTGCGTAACGTTTTTATTCTGTTAGAAGCACCTCTAAAAGAAAATGTTATATAAGAAAAAGCAAAACGTAACACACACTTTGCATAGTTTTTTATTTTGTTAAATCAAATTTACCTGGTTCGGGAACATATCCAACATATCCCCTGATCTTGTGCTGGATTTTTTCACTTAGAGTCTTATATTAATAGTTAAAATACAAATTGAACACTGGTTTGATTTCTTTTCACTTAGACCAAGTGGTAAAATACAAATTATAAAATCAAACTTTATTCATATATTTTCTTATAACTATAATATTATTATTGATTTACTTATTTAGTATTTTAAAATACCATATTCCATCGCTTAGTTTATTATTATTTGATGTTATTTTAGTTTTTCTAATTAAAAATGAAAGACTTACATGATATAAATAACTGAAATTAATAATGTTCATATGTTATTAATAAGGATTAAATAAGAAGAAATCATTTTCATGCATTGATAAATTGTACCTTAGACATTAAAACTTGTGTTAGGTCTCTTATTTTTTTTTTGTGAAATTACAATTCAGGACAAACAGATCCTTTATATAGTAAAAATGGAAAAAAAAATGGGTACTGAATTGATAACAAAAATGGCCCAATACACTTCGGTACGGGTACCAGTACGATGCTGGTTCGGTTTCAGTATTGAATACCATTTGCCCATCCCTGGTTTGAACCGGAAAAAAACAAGCCTAAGGCTTCGCCCGCCTTAAAAAGGCTTGAGCCAACTTGTGCTTCCTTGTTTTGAATTAGCTTCCTTTTATAGTCATCTCACTTCTCAAAATTTATATAATATTTACGTTATGCAATTCTCAAAATTTATATAATATGTATGTTATGCAATGTTGTTGTTGTTTGCATTTGGTTATGTATGTCAAAAGTTGCATATGTGAAAATAGACGGTCAACAATAATGTTGGTGAGTGACATAGGTTTTGTGGCCAAGTATATGTCAAAAGTTTGTTATTTCAATACATTATCCATCTACACGAGTTGACGAGTGAAAATAGATTTTTGTAGCCAATATATGGCAAAAAGTTTAGTATTGCAACACATCATGTTTGGTAGTAGAACTTTATGACAAAAGTGTATTGTGGATGAAATTATGTATAAAACCACGCAATTTGTGTTAACAAAAATATACATTGTACATTGTTTCGCTTGTACTTTGTTTCATCATAACATGGAATCATCAAGTGATTTGAATAACGCTATCATGGTAATACAATAAGGGCGCTTTTATATAGGAAGTACCAACAGCATATCCACCATGCCCTTATTGTATTACACTTGTCTCGTTATTCTAAATCACTGTTAGATTCTATGTTATAACGCCACACAACTTCACACATAAACATAGAAATCGTGATGAACTAGTGAAAGTACTATTAGAAATCCAATCAAGGATTTCGAATGGTACATTGAGGATCCAACAAAGATCTAACTTGTGATTTGTACTTTGTTTCACCACACTTGATTTGCACGTAAACACTTAGCATAGAAACCAACCAAGAACTTGTGAAAGTAGTTTTAAAAATCCAATCAAGGATTTAAAATAATACTTTGAGTATCCAACAAGGATTTAGGATTTAGGATTTGTACTTTGTTTCACCACACAAGTTGTTTTCATCACTATTTTTATTTTTTTAGTGTTATTATTTTACAAGTGTATATAATAAGATGGGCTATAATGACCCAGGAGAGAACTAAAAACTTATATAGTTATATTTAGATAGCTAAAGATGTAACTTATTTCTTTGTTTCACTTTTTTATTTTATGTAATAAGTCATTTTCATTAATAATAATTATTTACAAGTTCATGATTTACAATTTTTTTTTTTTATATTAGTTTAGAATATATAGCCAATCGGAAGAGAGTGCCTAGACCAAATGCCCAATGTATATTCACACACCCATGTTGTCTATCCACACACCCCCCAGTGTCGAGCTGTGGTCAGAGCGCGGCGTTTTGTTCCGGTCAACCAGATAAAAACTGACGGGTGTCTGACGGGTCTGTTGACCGGACCAAAACGCCGAGCTTTGGCCGTGTTCTGGTCCTGTCAACCAGCCAAAAGACTGACACCCTGTCAGTTTTTTTCTGGTTGACTGGAACAAAACGCGTTTTAGAGAGAACACTTTCTTTTGTTTTTTTAGGCCATTGCGTTTTAGAAATGAGACATTTTTAAGAGTTTTCTTGCCATTGCGTTTTATAAATAAGACATTTCTATATGTTTTTGGTGCATTGGGTTTTAGGTAAAACACATTTTTATGTGTTTTCAGTCAATTGCGTTTTAGAAAACAGACATTTTAAGTGTTTTCCGGCCATTGCGTTTTAGAAATAAGACATTTGTTTGTGTTTTTTGTGCATCGCGTTTTAGGTAAAACACATTTTTATGTGTTTTCAGTCCATTGCGTTTTAGAAATAAGACATTTCTTTGTGTTTTTTGTGCATTGCGTTTTAGAAAAATGTCATTTTATAGGTTTTTTTTCCATTGCGTTTTACGCAACTGGATTTTCAAAAAAAATTCGAACATATAGCAATAGTATACTCGTTTTAAAGATAAAAAATGCTCGTTTTTTTGTAGCAATTTTTATAAAAAATAATATCGTATGAAAGAGTTATTAATGTTTAAAAAATGAGGGGGAATTGGAGGAGATAGAAACTATTGTCTTGAATTGACTAAAATGCCCCTAAACAAACTCACGCGCCACCTTTTTTTCCTTCATTGTACAAGTGACTTAAGCATGAGTGTCTTTGGTTTAAATAATGAAAGGGACATAATTACACTGGGAGCAAAATTGTAATTTCATCAGGAAAACAAACAAAAATGATGGGCAAAATGTAAATTTAAGTTGAGAGCAAAATCGTAACTTGGCTGTGAGGAAAAAAAAACTAATGGGAAAATTATAAATTTATACGGGGTAAAATCGTAACTTTGAACTGAGGGCTAAATTGGAATTTTTAGTTGGGAGCAAAAGCGTAAATTTATTTTTAAGTGGGGGTAAAAACATAATTTTGAACTGATGTGAAAATCGTAATTTTAAGGAAAAAAAACTAATGGCAAAACTGTAAATTGAAACGGGGCAAAATCGTAATTTTTAATCGGGGGCAAAATTGAAATATTTAGCTGTGAGCGAAAGCGTAAATTTATTTTTAAGTGGGGGCAAAAACATAATTTTGCACTGATGGCAAAATCGTAATTTTAAAGCGGGATAAAATCGTAAATTTGTTAGGCCAATAAGAGAGTGTCAGGCAGCCTGGCACTATTCCTTTGCCGCCCATTTAGTCCAATAAAGGGGCAGGGCTATTCCCGCCGACACACCGACTTTGTGGTTTGTAGTTTTTGATAATGATAATACATAGCTAACAGCCCATTGGAAGAGATCGATCACAGGGTGTGTATTGCGTTTTTCAAATCTCACCATATATCAAAAATTTCTTGCGATTGATACAACAAGATGTCTGAGAGAAAGGTGGTGAATAAGTACCATCCACCCGATTTCGATCCCGCTAAAATTCCTCGAAGAAGAAGCCAACAACAGCAGCAGATTAAAGTTCGATATATGCTCCCTATGAGCATCAGATGTGGCACATGCGGCAGCTATATCTACAAGGGTACTAAATTCAATTCACGCCAAGAAAAACTCATTGGGGAGACATATCTTGGAATCATCCCCATATTTAGATTTTATATTAAGTGCCCCCACTGTTGCGCTGAAATTGCTATCAAGACGGATCCTCAACAGTCTGACTATGTTGTTGAGGCTGGAGCTCAAAGAAATTTCGAGCCTCATGCAGCAGAAGCACAAGATGAAGTGGGAGATGCCATGGAGACCTCGAAAAGACAAACGGAGATCCTTTCTGCACTCGATGAACTCAAGTCCATGAAGTCAAGGCGTGCGCATCTAAGTGTGGATTCAATGCTTGAAGCCTTGCAGCCGTTACCCCTTGAAGAAGAAGACAAACAGCAGCTTGACATTTTCCAAAGATCACGACGCAGCAGGCAGCATGCTCATGTAACTGTGGATGATTCAATGCAGCAGCCATACGTTTTCCAAAGATCACCACATGAGCTTCATAAGAAGAGGAAGCCAACATATTATCACTTAACTACTGTCCCCAAGAAGAAGTCGCCTAAAACACAAGAAATTAAGAATAACGGGCTTGTATTATTATGTCAGCAGTATGACCAAGAAGCCTGACTCGATCATCATGTTTTCCAGCCTCCTTTATGTTTGGATTTTGACCCTGTTCCTTATTAACTCATTCTATCATTTATTTGCACAATAGTAAAAAAGGATTTATGAAGCCTTTGATAACATTACAGCATGTTCCATCTTTCTCATGTTTTTTTTACAAGGCTTGTTGATTTCATTTAGAGTAAATTACCCATTATTTCTTTTTTCTTTTCAGACATGTTTACAAGGTTAATTTGATCATCATTCACGTGTTTTAAATATGATGAAATACCAATAACTTTTTTTTTTGAACGGCTAATTTCTTTAATCTCCTGTCGTATGTGGGACTTGAAACCAAGACCTTCTCCTTCCCAACCTACGTGTTTTAAAGGCTTTGCCTTATGAAATACCAATAACTACCAAGACTGTTTTGCATCATAATTTGAATCAATTCAAAAGCACAAATTAAGCTTAAAAATACAAGATTCCACAATACCAATTATTTTTAGATGATGAAAACACAAGATGCATAGGATAGAGCTCGAATCTCATGGAATATAGCCACCATAACCGCCACCGGACCCATTTCCGCCACCACCACCATATCCACCGCCTCCATATTCACCACCGCTACCACCACCGCCACTGCAACCACTACCACCTCCTGCACCTCCACCATAACTTCTTCCATGCTCCCCACCACCACCACCACCACCACCACCACCACCACCGCTACCGCTACCACCTCCACCATAACCTCCTCCATGCTCCCCACCACCTCCATAGTAAAAACCACTACCACCTCCACTCCCTTTACCGCCTCCATACCCACCACCATTTTCTCCAAAGCCAACACCACCTTCTCCATGACTAGGAACATATTCATATCCACCACCGTGTCCCCCACCACGACCAGACCTTCCTCCATACCCACTACCACTGCCACCTCCATACGAACCATACCCTAGCATTACATGTTCACCTCCACCACCACCACTTTCATAACTAAAAAGTGGACACAGATCTAAACAACATTACAAACAAAAGGACCATTCTTTAATTTATAAAAGGTAAACGAATGTGAACAGTTTACAACCACAAAATGATATAAAATAAAACTGATAAAGTGGTAAAACATGAAATTGTGTCATTTTAATGCAAAAGTAAACGATAGGCAACATTGAGAGAAAGTGTAATAACATTCAAACACGGTTTACTGCCTCAACCACCATTTTGATCAATATAAAACAAATTGATGCACTTATCTCTAAACGGGTTAGGTGACGCGGGAGTGCGGGCTCGATTTAATTCTAATATTATTTGAATTCATTATGTAATTAGTTTACAACTTAATACTTAGTTTGTAATTAATGTTTTGGACTTAATATAGATTTTATATTAATATTGTTTAGTTTAAATTCCATTAATTATTAAAACTGTTATATTTTGAATGGGCCTCATGATTTTAGATAAGTCTTATTAGACTTAAAAAAGTTCAAATGAAAAGTCCAAATACGTGATTTGGATAAAGGCCTAAAAAAAGTCTGTTTAGACTTGGAAAAAGAAAACTCTCGATCGTCATTTTGAGATACACCAAAAGAAAACCTACGGTTACTACAGTGGATATCACAATTCAACATCACAGATTCATCAAATCTCAATTCCTTCAAGAGTGATCTCTGTCTAATCCGATAAATCATTGCGTGTAACCCGCAAATAGGTTTATCTGATAGTTCTCATACGATTCAGAGATTAATCCAGGTTTTATCACAAACTTTGCAATTTCAATTCGATTCCAGGTTTGTTTAGTTCTTCGAATTACTTGTTATAGACCAAATATACAACAAGCTCAAACCATTTCACTCATTTGCCAGATCACCTCATAGGGAACTTAACCTCTATGCAAATCTTGATTGTTGAAACAAATGATCTTGACGAATTTCCTTACACGTGCAATTGGATCATGCTCTTAAACTAGACTTTAACCTACTAAAAGCACTTCCTGGAGCAATAGGAAAGTTGTCTTACTTTGCACTACAATAGGGTGCGAAAGTTGCCTACATCAATGGCAAATCTTACAAAATTAAGGGAGCTTGATGTTAGTTTCAATGAACTAGGAGGGATAGCAGAAAGTCTTTGCTTTGCAACCAATTTGGAAACACTCAACAATGGTAAAAACTTTGCTGACATGACAGCTTTACCGTGGTCAATTGGTGATCTTGAAAACCGGCCTGCTTGATATAAGTGGTGATCAGATAAGATCTTTACCCTAATCTTTCGGTTTGTTGTCAAACTTCGAAAATATCCAGAGCTGAAGAGACCCCTCTAGAGGTTCGTCCACTTGAAATCACCAAGGTAGGTGCTCAGTGAAGAAACACGGAATCACCACCAGGATGATTGGACCGATTTCTCTGAGTGGGTGAGAATCACACCTTGTTCTTCCTCTTGAACCTAGATCTGCAATGGAAAAGAGAAGAAAGTGGAGCTGTAGAGATGACCGGTAGGGGAAAGAATCCCCTGTTTCCAGTAACAAAAAGTGTGGCGGCTCCATTTCATCTACCCTAATAATGAGGTGAACACCTCTTTATATAGGGGATATGGGCCTCCCCTAACCTCAATGGGTCAGGCCTAGTTAGGGGTTATCTCTACAAGCCCCAGCCCAAAGTAGTGTAAACTACATCGCGTTGGGCCTCGCGGTTGGGTTAGTAAACAACAATAATAAATAATTGATATAAAAGCAACAAGTAACGGGAAGTCCGACCGCTCGGGTCGGGTCTTGTACCGTACCCCATCAAGTCCCCCAGTCTAGTGCTGCTCCCGCGTGCAAGCGTGGTAGGAGTACTAGACTTTTTAGGAGTGCTCGAAAGTAAGGATTGAGTTTTAGGCTTACATGTCGCCCGGGTGCGGGGAAGTTGCTGGCCATGCTTGTTGCGTCTGTTTTTCGCTGTGAGTAGAGATAATGGAGCGGTGAATATTACATGATACTGGTTGGGCAAACCTGATGCACGCTGATTGGTTGCAGGCAGTTGCTATTTGTACTGGCGCATTACCATGAGCTTGTCATGGTTGCGCATACGTGGTTAGGTCTTGTGCATAAGTCTTGGAATTAGCTGAGTTTTTGACGGTTGAGTGTGGTTAGGGCCTAACGTGCGTATGACTGATGCAGCATTTGGGACCATACCCCTTCAGGTCCCCCCTAGTCAAGTGTTGCTCCCACGCGTGGATGGCAAGTGGGTGAAATTCTGGACTAGATAAATGTCTTCCCTTCGGATGCCCAGCTTTCGCAGTGCGCACACAGTCGTGTGACTACTCTAAAATATTCACCTCTTGGTGACTTCGCATAGTGCGCGCGTCTTAGGCCATGAAGCATACGTATATATATAGTTTTTGAATCTGTGTAAAGTGCTGTCTACAATATTTGCACGTGTTAATCCACTTTGAGCAGGTTATCGCGAATGAGAATTGGCATAAAGTCGCGTCAGGATAATGAAGTGGAAACCCGAGCCTGCGCTAAGCCTCTGGTGTGCCACAACAATAATGTGGCGTGAAGCAAGGAGATGTGGCTTGTCTTGAAAATTGTAGGTGTAAGCGAAACTTTATTTTGGCCAATGTGTTCTTGCGTATACCCAAAGTGGTGCGTGCATTTGTAGCACAATTTGCGTTTTGTAAGCGTTTTCATACGTGGCTAAGCATGCACGCGCGGGTGTCACACACGCTCGTATTTAAAGCAGCAGGGCCGCATGGAGATTAGCGTGCTTGCATGTGTAGCAACAAGCTCGCCTGGAGACTGGCGTGCTCATATCTAAAGGAGCATGCGCGTATAGTGACTTGCATGCTCGTATGTATAGCAACAGTCTCACATTGAGACTGAGATGCTCGTATGTAAAGGAGCATGCTGGCATGGAGGCTGGCGTGCTCGTATGTAAAGGAGCATGCGCGTATGGCGACTTACGTGCTCGTATGTGGAGCAGCAGGCTCGCATAGAGGCTGGGATGCTCGTCTGTAGAGCAGCAGACTCCTATGGAGACCGGCGTGCTCGTATGTAAAGGAGCATGCGCGCGTGGCGACTTACGTGCTCGTATGTAAAGGAGCATGCGCGTATGGCGACTTACGTGCTCGTATGTGGAGCAGCAAGCTCGCATGGAGGCTGGCGTGCTTGTATGTAAAGGAGCGTGCACGCGTGGCGACTTACGTGCTCGTATGTGGAGCACCAGGCTCGCATGGAGGCTGGGATGCTCGTCTGTAGAGCAGCAGACTCCTCTGGAGACCGGCGTGCTCGTATGTAAAGGAGCATGCGCACGTGGCGACTTACGTGCTCGTATGTAAAGGAGCATGCGCGCGTGGCGACTTACGTGCTCGTATGTAAAGGCGCTTTTTAGGCTTTCATCGGTGTGCGTGAGGATCTCTCGTTGCGTTTCACCGATTGAATGTATTGCCTAACCTGCAAATAAGTTGACATGGTAAATTGTGATAAAGAGTGATATGTGGAACACGTTATACCGAAACTTCATCCTTAGGAGGTGTTTGTTCCGTGTATCCATACTTCGCAATATCTGAAAGCAATTTTGAACCTCGAAATGGTGCTACACCATGCATGCTAGTGTGATTGTTTATTGTTGTCAAATAAATGTTAGTTGCATTGAACTAAAATTGATCGTAGACAAGTAACGAATGTACTCATATATAAATGTGTCGCATGTAATGCGTATATCACGTTATTGCTTAAACAAAAGAAATGGACTCATGTCGGTATAGTAGCAATAAAATCTCACTTTTATGCTTTTTACTTGTGACAGGTCCAGATGTTAATATTTTGTTTAAAAACGTCCAAATGTTTATGTGTTATTTGAAAATGTCAACGAGATGGCTTTGTTTGACCACACGCGTCAAAAATCCATTTACTTTCAGGAGCCTTTACATGTCAAGAATATTAAATTAAGAATGATGAGCATTTGGGCTTTTGAAAGTGACATGTGAGAGCATTTTGCAATGTGTTTTTCTTTCTCTCATTTTATTTCTCTTTGTAAAATCCTTTTATAACTCGAGAGGAGTACATTTGGTATAACCTTTATTATACTAATTTATACCTTGCTTTTTACAAAAGCTTCCATAAAGAAATGGATAACTCACCCACCTCATCCAGTATGCAAACGAAATGAATATTGAAAAGATGACTTATTTAATCTGATCTCCACCAACCATGGTTGAGGAGTAATAAAATTTTTTTTATGGATATGCTTTGGGTGTGCACGACCAAGGAGATCACCCGCTGAAATAAGTTGGGCACGATTTGTCGATATGACGTCAGAGGTGTTTTTTTAAATATTGTTTAAAAACAAGTCAGCCTTTCCGGTGCAAGTGTAGTTTGTTCGCGCGGCGCGGGGACTTTACCTGCGCGGCAGGGTTTACCCACGACGGCGAAGTATGTCCGGCAGTGTACTAGCGCGGCAGCGCGCATTCGGGAGCTGGCTGTGTACCCGCGTGGCGGTTCGTGTCCGGCAGACGGTGTACCCGCGCGGCGGTGCGTGTGGTCCAACGCATGTATGGCGCGCGAGTCAGCGGAGTTTATTGCCGAATGTGAGGCGTAGGGCATGTCTCGTGCGCGAGTCCACGGACCTAGTTTGCTGTGCGCGAGGTGCACATTCACACTCATGCCCTTTTAAAGGAGAAGCATGGTTTTGCAGAGGTTTTGTTAAACGACAACCATTGTTCCTCTCTAATGGCAAAAATGATTTATTTATGCCATCGAATTTCAAGAACTAGTTGTACAGATATAGACGATACGATCGTGCTAGTCAATATACATGCATGCCCATATACTAGTTAATGAAATAGTTTAAAAAGGTATAAACCAACTCATGTAGTGTGCAAGAAGGTGTCATAAAGCATTAGTTTATGATATAGTAAGGGGCACTAATGCAAAATGTTGTTACATATAGACCAAGTGTGAAAAGTGGAGATATAAATCAAATGATATAAGCTAACTCACGTGCGCTTTTACTTCTCCACCTATATTCAAGATTAGAAAGCCTTTTAGCTTTCTTCCCAAGAAAGTTTGATGCAGGAAAAGTAAATGATCTGTGTAAGTATTGACATTATGTTCATGTTTTTGTGGAGGCTTCAACCTATATATGACGCGCGAGACCACATAAATATTTTATAATTGTGGTTCCATAATCACAAAAATATTTTTAATACCTCTAAAACAAAGCTGGGGTTAAACACTTCCAACGAAATATGTATAAAATGAGTGCTAGAAGCATGCGCAGCTTACCGCTTTGTTTTTGTTTGTTTATTGTTATTATATATATATATATATATATATATATTGAATTTGGAAAAATAAGAAAACAACAACTTGCAAAGTAAGTAAGACACTTGCTGCATCCAAATTACTCCATCCAAATTACTCCCCTATCAAACATGCGCGGGGTGACAGAGGTTTTTATCTCACGCTGCGTGAAGTGGAGGTCATCCTCCGGTAGAGCATGTCTGCATTGCGCGAAGAGGGAAGCATGTCCGGCGAGAGGCGGTGCTTTTCCGACAGACACGCACGAACCTGCGCGGTGGAGTATGACCGGCAAAGGACGCGCGTGCCTGCGCGGTGGAGTGTGTCCATAAGAGGGTCCGGCGTGAGGCGGTGCTTTTCCGACAGACACGCACGAACCTGTGCGGTGGAGTATGACCGGAAAAGGACGCGCGTGCCTGCGCGGTGGAGTGTGTCCATAAGAGGGTCCGGCGCGAGGTGATGCTTTTCCGACAGACACGCGCGAACCTGCAAGGTGTAGTAGGTCACGCGCAGGTGGGGTTGACCGCCGTACGCGAGTGATGGAGCTCGTCACGCGCAGGGTGGCGAAGTGGGTGCCCGGCATGCGCGGTAACATAGTGACTACCCGATATGCGCGGATGGCCGACCAATTCGTGACAGAACAATAGATTTGAAACTTCACCTATATTTGAATTAAGGTGTTTGCAAGGTAGGTTTGGAACCACGGCCAGAACATATGAAGATTTCATGAGTTGTTCAAAATGAACATGAAAGAAACTATTTTAATATAATTCACATGTGTGGGCCACCTTGTAGTGTAAGGCATGTTTTCAGGCAAAGCGACAAAATTGGTCGGCCATACACATAACATGTCACGTTTCCAGGCTAAATGACAAAATTGCTCTACCTTTAAGATAAGGTCACAGACTTTTGTTTGTAATAAAATAATTATATCAATACTAATTTTCAATCTCTGTTGTAAACTTCAAGATTTTTTGAATTATGTATAATGTTTTGCTGATAAAACTGTCAGATTCGTGATAAATTATGGTTGATCTCACGTACCGGATTTGGAGAGTTTTGGATCTTCGTGTAGTGCTCAAAACAGGGTGAACCAGTTATGAAGGTTGTGACCCAGAACTCGTATATCAATCCTGAAAGGACTTAGATCTTGAAAAGGTTTTCCCACAAATATCTTCTTGAGCTCCGAATAAAACAGATCTAAAGCTTTAGACCTAGAAAAACCCACAAAACTTAAAAAAAACACCATCCATGTGGAGTTTTTGCTCAAGAACCATGTGTGAATTCAAACAAAAACAGATCTGAGATCCGAGGAGGAGAGACAAGTCGTGATTCTTGATATAGATTTTGATACGGTGGGCGCTAATGAAGAAACACGGAATCACCACCAGGATGATTGGACCGATTTCTCTGAGTGGGTGAGAATCACACCTTGTTCTTCCTCTTGAACCTAGATCTGCAATGGAAAAGAGAAGAAAGTGGAGCTGTAGAGATGACCGGTAGGGGAAAGAATCCCCTGTTTCCAGTAACAAAAAGTGTGGCGGCTCCATTTCATCTACCCTAATAATGAGGTGAACACCTCTTTATATAGGGGATATGAGTCTCCCCTAACCTCAATGGGCCAGGCCCAGTTAGGGGTTATCTCTACAAGCCCCAGCCCAAAGTAGTGTAAACTATCGCGTTGGGCCTCGCGGTTGGGTTAGTAAACAACAATAATAAATAATTGATATAAAAGCAACAAGTAACGGGAAGTCCGACCGCTCAGGTAAGATGGTTCTGTTTAAGTTGGGCATTTTAACACATTTAAATGCAACGTCACATTTCCCCACATTTAATAGATTATTAAGAAACCAAGTATTTACAAAAAAAATAGAATACAATTTTGCTTTTACCTATATTTGTTCCAAACAATCCCAAACAGGGAGTCTCCTTTTTGTATGTATATATTTTATTGAGATATTGTTTAATTTTTCTATAAATTTTTATTTGTAATGGTTTTAATCTTATGTTGGCCCATCATAACTTTATACCGCAAAAACAATAATCTTACATCTTTCTAGATATAACTTTATACCTCAAAAACAATAATCGTACATCTTTCTAGATTCTATAACTCTCAATTCTCATGTAATTTAAATGAAAAATTATACCTCAAAAACAATAATCGTACATCTTTCTAGATTCTATAACTCTCAATTCTCATGTAATTTAATTGAAAAACAAACACCTTTTTTATATTTTAGTTAAAAGTTGAGCAACGATGAATATCAAGAAAGAAAAGTAAGATAGAAAATACAATTCACGTTTCTTGTAATTATTTACTTTATATGTTGTCTCATATGCGATACAATCTCCTCTCCGTCTCTTGAACCCCGTCTTCGGCGGAGACCACCATCTAAGCACCGCCACCACTACCACAAAGGTTAAGGTTTCTTTTATGGATTTTAATCCTCACTAAACACCATTGGCGGTAGCGTCGGTGGTCGCGACGATACTTCCTACGAATGCGGCGACTTCAGTTTGTGGGTTTAAATCCTCACCACAACTCATGACCTAACCACCACCACTGCTGTCATCGCTGAACTAACAACACCCCAAGGCCTTCCCTCCTCTTTAGTTCCAGTTTTTCAAATCTGCGAAGAACCACCCAACCCTCTCTCCTCTAACCACCGCTCCAAACCTTTCACCGTCGTTCGATGAAATAAAAATAATAAATCCGGCCTAAATCCACGGCCATTAGTCTGATTGCCAAAAGATTATTACCATCTCTTTGTCTCCGGCGAAGTAAAAAAATGACTGTGAGTAGTTCGGTCATCCGGAGAAATCCACGGTGAGTTGTCCGATTGGCAGGAGATGGTAACCTTCTCGTTGTCACTGGCAAAGTGAAATTTTTTTTTGACTATTTCCGCATAGCATAATCTGAATGGATCTGTTACTTTTCCCGACATTAGTTTTTTCATATATAGATAGTATTTAGAGTTAACCACAATATGCAACATAGGTTACTGGGTGGGCGGGCGGAGTCAACTTAGGTCCTTATGTAAAAAATTTCACTTCCTAAGTCCTTGTATTAACTATTTCGCAACCCTATGCGTCCCCCTCTAACATCGTCAAAGATATTAGTTAAGAACTTAACGACATGACGGCTAATTTTACTTTTCACACAAAACAAAACCGCAGTTGCTGTCTTTGTCCGTCATTTTCGTTCTTTATACTCGATTGCATCCCCTCATTTACCCACCCACCATCTCTGGCCACACGTCTTCCCATCCCACCATCGCCGACTTCCCGTATTCCTCACCCACCATCATCGGCAACGGTGTAACATTGAGACACACGGCATTTAGTCGATCTAACGCAAACAACGAAAGTACGAAAGGTGCTAAACAAATGTTTGTCTCGTAACAACCTTACTCATTTAGGTTGAATTTAGGAAATTCTAGCGGTGTAAACTCTTACTAATTTTACCGATTCTTGGCTTTGCAACGGTTTTCAACAAATTCTGAAGATTTCAAGTTATAAGAAAGAAAGAAAGAAAAGATGGCAGAGAGAAAGTTCATCAACAAATATTATCCACCGAATTTTGGTGCGACCAAAATTCAAAGAAAACGTATACCTAAAAACCAACAAATTAAAGTTTAAATGATGCTTCCAATGAGCAATCAATGCAGGCCATTATATTAACATAGAGACAAAATTTAATGCACGTAAAGAAAATGTTATTAATGAGACATACCACGGGATTTAAATATTCAGGATTTATTTCAAGTGCACCAAGTGTTCCGCTGAAATAACTATGAAAACTATTCAGGTTTTATTTCAAGTGCACCAAATGTTCAGCTGAGATTACCATGAAGACCGACCCTCAAAGCTCTGATTGTGTTAGCAAGTCTGGAACTGCAAGAAATTTTGGGCATTGGTGTGCGGAAGATGGACAAAAAGAGATGCTGAAGAGAAGAGACGGGAGATGCAATGAAGTCTGACCATTTATGTTTCCTGTTCCTTAGAATCTGATACTTTTGTAGGTCCGGCTAGGGGAGGATCTAGTCGCCTAATCCTTGTGTACAAACCAACCCGGTTGTGCGGAATCCAACCGGGAAAGCAAACCGAGATCGAACACGCAAATACACGACACACAATGTTCACCGTTTAACACCTCTGTATTAATACGTATGAAAGGTTCAGTTACAATCCAACGTTTACAAATGTGCTCTGTAAACTCTCTCTGGTGTGTGTGTGCTCTGTGGGTTCTCACTTGTGTTTTTCTGCCTAAACAGAACATAACATGCTATTTATACTAACAGACACACTACACTTGACGAAACAGAAAGACAGTCGACGAATCACATCATGGTCGACGAAACACCTTTGTTTCGTCGACTTCTGGGCTGTTTCGCCAATGATGGGCTTCGGCCCAAGGCAGATAAGCCCAAGTCTTGTTTCGTCAACTTGTCTTAGCCCAAGGACTGTGATGTTGAGTCCAGTCCTTGTCTTGTCTCTTGTGTCGGCTTGAAGTCTTGTATACAACGGAGGAAAGTCGTCACAAAATAAGCCGAGCAAAGTCGCGTCCACAATCTCGAATCAAGTCGCGTCGAGTCGCGTCCATAAATATGTATCAACAAACTCCCCCTTGGACGCTACTCGCGAGATTCGCCTTTCATGTCTTCTATGTCGGAGGATCTTCAAAGTCTTCACGTCTTGTAAGAAGAAAGTGTATCAACCAACTACCCGTTTCATGTAGGAAGTGTGTTGACAAACTCCCCCTTAACATAAGCTCTCCTTTGAGGTATGCTCGTGAATCTTTTGATCTTCAATACTTGAGATCCTTATGGTGTTGATGATGGCCAGCGGCAACTCGATCATCTTCATCATTTGAGTGCCTTCACGTTGTGTCTTCATTCCGAGGCTTGTCATCGACCATGTTCTCCTTGCCTTTAGAATCTGCACATGCAAGAAATCTAAACGCGTAATGAGAACAACTGCTTGGAATATAGTTAACATAAACAAATGACACACATATGACCATTGATCAATCAACTATCGTCCGACCGTTTGAAAGTTTAATGTATTTTATCAATTTCAATTTTTAACTTTCAACATTTGCAAATTTCGACCGGTTATGAAGATTTAGTCATTTTCGGTTTTCGTTCAGGTTTCAGGTAACGAAGACTCGAGCTCCAACATCGTACGATCGAAAATAAAATAGAAATAAAATCTTTTTGGCTTTTAGAAAGTTTATATTAAAACACACTTAAAATCTTTTTGGCATTTTTGAATATTTCAAATGTAAAGACAGAAAGCAGTAAATAAATATATACAAAGTTGCAGAAACTAAGAAAAGTAAATATATACAAACATTCTTTTTGCGAGTTTCGAGGGTAAGAGAATCATATCAGTGTACGGTCATGCCAAAACGCTCTTGTTGTTCAATTAGATAACATTAAGATAAGCATCCTATAACGATTATCGGTATTGTTGTCCACATAAGCTCAACTTATCAGATGTAATCATGGCGAGGGGATACGTTAAGGTATGATTTATACTTACGGACCGGTGTTCATCCACATCACGACACATTCCCGTATCAAGGTATGCACGAGGATTCATCTTACCAGTGAGTATACCGATTATCATCTGTTTGACCGTATATGATGTGAGATTCTCACTTATTTTGATTTGAAAACAAGCCCTTTGTGATATAATCACTTATTGATGAGGAACTTGATTTTCATATGCATGAGGGCACAGGAGCAAGTCCGTGAACAGGTCAGTACTTTCGTACAGCAGAGAGACGAACTTGACACCCGGAAAGAATTTGTGATAATTTATCACTTATTAGTTTGGACATGTGATTGTTGATCACTTATTGAGGTCGTATGAAATATGTACACGTATGTATAGTATCATGGAAGATCTAGACTTGCGTCCCCGTTATTTTTCGGTAAAAGATACAACCATGATACCCAGATGATAAGCAGCATAAAGACCGAATATCTCAGAACCTCGGCAATCTCTCAAACGAAATTTCGGTACTAAGACCATATGCCAATGAATGGTTCCCACCTGGTCTTCAGTCGATTTAAGATTTATATCACCCTGCACACTTTAAAATGATTGTGAGCCTACCGATACATCTTATATAGAGCTGCTTATCGTTTTTCATTTAAGGTTTAAAGAGATTTAGACAGACCACCGATGTACTATCATTTTCTCTTTTGCTCGCCAGGAAACTCATTTTTGTTTTTCTATTGTTTTTGTGTTTTTGAAATTTTTTTTAATGTTTTTGGATTTTCAAATTTTGGATTTACTCCCCCTAAAATCAACAAACTAAGACAAATTTAAAACACAAAGATATTTACAAAAATGATTTTCCGATGTTGGTTTTACTCTTGCTTGACCTTAATGCCGTTTACCAATAATAAATAGTCAAATCTTGACTTGTCAAATGCTTTGGTAAAAAGGTCGGCACGTTGGTCATCGGTGTGGACGTAAGCAACATCGATTAGTCTTTTCTCAAAGCAATCACGTATGAAGTGATACTTAATTTCGATGTGCTTAGTCTTTGAATGCTGCACAGGATTTTTAGTGATCTGTAAGGCGGCAGAATTATCAACGTAAATAGGAGTAGTTAGGAATTCAAAACCGTAATCACGCATTTGTTGTTGGATCCACAGGACTTGAGAGCAACAACTTGATGCAGCAATGTATTCAGCTTCGCATGTTGATGTAGCGACACACGTCTGCTTCTTGCACTGCCATGTGACTAGGCGATTTCCCAAAAACTGACATCCAGCCGTTGTGGATTTGCCGTCGATTTTGCATCCGCCAAAATCAGAATCACTGAATGCGATCAAATCAAAGTTATTATCCCTAGGGTACCATAGACCGGTGTCAGGGTAACCCTTCAAATAACGAAAAATCCTTTTTACAGCTGCAAGATGTGAGGCCTTCGGGTTGACTTGATATCTGGCTAGTAGGCACGTTGGGTACATTATATCTGGTCTTGATGCTGTGAGGTACATAAGGGATCCTATCATCGCGCGGTAGTATGAGGGGCTAACATCTTGACCCTTCAAGTCTGGAGTAATTCCGTGATTTTGTGGCAATGGGGTACCAATGGGCGTTGCATCTGACATCTGGAACCGGCTCAAGATGTCACCAACATATTTAGTCTGATGGATGAAAATCCCAGACTCGGTTTGTTGTACTTGTAGGCCCAAAAAGAAAGTCATTTCCCCCATAGCACTCATCTCGAATTTATCCTGCATTACACGCTCGAAATCCCTACACAAAACATCGTTAGTAGAACCAAATATAATATCATCAACGTATACCTGTACCAGTAGAAGATCTCCATCTTGTTCTTTGATGAAAAGAGTACAGTCGATAAGGCCTCTGCGAAATCCATTCTCCAGCAGATAATTAGATAAGGTTGCGTACCAAGCTCGCGGTGCTTGATGTAGACCATAGAGAGCTTTGTTGAGCAACCAAACCCGATCGGGATGGATAGGATCTTCAAAACCTGGAGGCTGTTCGACGTACACCTCTTCTTCTACCACACCATGTAAGAATGCACTTTTCACGTCCATCTGGTATACCTTGAAGCCTTTGAATGAGGCATAAGCCAGAAAAATTCGAATGGCTTCTAGACGTGCAACTGGTGCATAGACTTCATTGTAGTCGATTCCTTCAATCTGACGAAAACCTTGAACGACTAATCGTGCTTTGTTCCGGATAACAATCCCACGGTCATCCTTTTTGCATTTAAACACCCAACGGGTACCAATCTTCTTGTAACCAGCAGGTTTCTCTACGAGTTTCCAGACACCAAGCTTCTGGAATTGTTGCAGTTCTTCCTGCATCGCTTCAACCCATGAGCTATCTTTCAATGCATCTTTCCAAGTTCTTGGCTCTTCCTGTGATACATAACACGCGAAAGACCAATCGTTCTGTTGACCAGATTCTCGGATAGTTGCATACAAGCCTGCATTGTTGTTGTTTCGCAACATGTTTCTTGTTTGAACGCCACTTTGTACATTTCCGATGATGTTTTGTTGAGGATGGGTATTGTGAATCCTTGTTTCTGGATTATCTTGAACTGGAATATTTGTACCCAGATTGTTGAGATTCAGATCGACAATCAATTCAAGGCCCGGAATTGACGAAGAGGATGATCCAGTAGCTTCAGCTGTTTTAGGGACATCCACTGGAGGTGTACCTTCTGAAGTACCATGTACTGCTGCTGTTGGTCCTTGATCTGCATCAAGAAATTCGTCATCCTCTGAAGATTCGTTCAATTCGGAGGCATCTTGAAAATCCTCATTGTCGAGAGCATTATTGTTCACTGAAGATGGTTCTTGATTGACTATAATTGGACGAACCAACGGTGAATCTGTTGCGTTGTCACTCTCGAAAAACATCCTTGCCGCAGCATTTTCTTCAACGGCTTCAACATTGATCGAATTGAAAAAGTCATCGTACTCAAACATCCAAGGCTGACCAGGATTTCTAACTGGTAAAGTGTGCCTTTGTACTCTGACTTCAGACCATTCCTCGACCCTTTTAGTCTCTAGATTCCAGACTCTTAAGTTTGGAGTGGAATACCCAAGAAAGTATCCCTCAATTGCTCTTGCTCCAAACTTTCCATTAGGATCGATAATTGTGCAAGGAGCTCCAAACGGTTCAAGATAAGACAAGTCCGGTTTCCCTTTGTTAATAAGCTCAAAGCAGGTCTTGTTGTGCCTTTTGACTGTAAGGACTCGGTTCAGTGTATAGCATGCAGAGGACACAGCTTCAGTCCAAAATGGAATCGGCAATTGTGACTCTACCAACATTGTCCTAGCAGTCTCGATCAATGTGCGGTTCTTACGCTCAGCGACGCCATTCTGTTGAGGAGTATAAGCTGCACTAAATTCGTGAAGAATACCTTTTGAAGTGCAAAACTCCGCCATGGCATGATTTTTGAATTCAGTACCATTGTCGCTACGTATCCGTCTAACCTTCAAGTTGTAAAGATTCTCAATCTGAATGATCAAGTTTTTGATAATACCGAAGGTTTCACTCTTGTGTGCCATGAACGCCACCCAAGAAAATCTTGAATAATCATCAGTAATCACGAGGCAATATTGATCATTCCTAATGCTTTTGTGCTTGACAGGACCGAACAAATCCATGTGCAAACGTTCAAGAGGAACAGCCACCGTGTTGACTTTCTTTGTAGGGTGTCGCTTCTTCGTTTGTTTTCCTTTTTGGCACGAAACACAGACGTCTTGAAGATGGAAGTTTTTAAGAGGAACACCATTCACCAATTCATTGGATACCAAATGATTCATTTTGCGTAAGTGAATGTGACCCATTCGTCTGTGCCAAGAGATTGTGTCTTTTTCTGTGGCTTTGGAAACGAAACATGTTGCTTGTGCAGACGTTGTGATAGCTTGGCTCATATCAAGGACGTACAGATCATTTATCCTTGGAGCCGACAAGAGAATCCATTCTTTTGGAATTTTGAAGCCGGGTTTCAGCACATAACATCCATTAGCATCAAAGTGTACTGAGAACTGCTTATCACAAATTTGAGAAACACTAAGAAGATTGTGATCAAGTTGTTGCACAAAGTTGATCTTGTCAAAGCTAACAACCCCGTTGGAAATCATTCCTTCACCCGTTATATATCCGCCCTTATCTCCAGCAAAAGCAACATAACCTCCTCTAATAGATTTGACGTCGTAGAGAAGCTTCATGTCGCCTGTCATGTGCCTGGATGCCCCACTATCAACAATCCAATGACTACTGATAGTTCCTCCTGGAACACCCTGCACATAAACTCAATCGATTAGTTGGAGATGGGGACCCAAGCCATTGTGGTCTTGGGTCTTCCATTTTTATCAACAACAATAACTTCCACCTTTTGATGATTAGGAAATTGTGATGGTCCCCCTGATTCAGTAACCGTTTTTGGTTTCCAGGTCTGTTGAGTGTTACCAGTTTGATTGTTTGAAGTTTTTGAAAACTTTGAATTATCTGGTTTAACTGAAACAGATGGTTTGTGAACCACATCGGTTTTAATCGCCTTTTCGATTTTCTTGACCTGTTGGCGTTTCTGTTTCTTTTCCCTTTCTCTTATGAGTCGGGGATCTTGTTTTACAGAAATAGATCGCTTGCGGTCAGTTGGGCCACGGGGATCATCAACTATGCCTTTTTGTTTATGAAGATACGGGCAATTTCGAACAATATGCCCGATTGTTCCACATTCAAAACATGATCTTCGTTCAACAAACCCCGAAGTATCATGTGGTCGTCTTGCCGATGGTGAACTTTGTGATCTCGAGGTACTAGGTTTTGAACTATTTTGTTCATTCCTTTTCATCACTGTTACTTTCTGGACAAAGTCTAAGTTAGATTGATTTGCAAACTTTTCAATTTTGTCCGTTCCCTTCGATGTCACAAAGTTCACATTCTTCTTCTTCTTCTGATTCGGCTTCCTTTGATTCTGAGTCGGTGTCTTACCTTTCAAATTGGTATGATTTTGCTGGATTTTCACTGTCGGTAATTTCTTGTTCCCAAATTGTTTTCTAACTTCAGCCTTTGGGATAGGAGGACACTGTGTGACTGTAACATGTGGTCCTGTCTTTCCCAAAAACTTACTTGTAGAATTTTCAAAGACTTTACTGATTAAGGATTGATTAACATTCTTAATGGGAAAATCTTTGTCTGAGTAAATTTTATCATCACCGGCAAGAGTGTACAGCAAATCCACACTCTCCGGCTCTTTTGCAGATGTGGACTCGGTTGGAACAGTCTTAGCAGGTTTTGTGGGAGGATCACATAGGATATGATTCTCAAGAGGTATGTCCTCTTCTTTGATTACTGCATCAGACTTTTCCGAATCAGTATCATCAGACTCATCATCAGAAGAATCAACATCCTCAACCACCACTGGAGGATCCTGATTCTGTTCAGCAGTTACAAATGTATCTGCTGACACATCTGAGTCTGACGATACTTCTTTCTTGTATCCGAGCCCTGCTGCAAATTCATTCACATCTAAAGGAACAGATGGCTCAAAGTGAGTCCTATACTCCTCATCAGGCAAGGCATCAAAATTGTTTCTCACGGGTGGTGGACATTTCTTGTAACCTATGCATGTAACATCCTTTTTCTCTTTCTGAACATCAATGATGTGATCCAACACATAGCTAGAACTCAAATAACTATCTAACTTGAGTCGGATCGCCTCACTTTCTGTTTTAACACAAGCCATTTCTTTTTGCATCACCTCAAGACGAGTGATATACAAATTAATGTCAGTTTGTTTTCTGGAAACCATTTTTGTCAGTTCTGTTTTATCTTTCTTTAATGTTTCAATCATCCTTTTAAATTCCTTTTCATGGTTTTCATAAAACATGTTGGCTTCAGTGCACTTTGAAAGATCCACTGTTAATTTCTGATTGTGAATGAATGTCACATCATATTTCTCTTGCAAAGCCTCGTGTTTGCTTTGCAATTCACACCACCTATCATTCACAGAAACATGTTTGTCTTGCAATTCAAACAAACTAGCTTGTAAAGCATCGTGTTTGCCTTGCAACTCAGACATGTTTGCTTCCAACTCAGCACATCTAACATGCAAACTATCACAGTTATTACAGCTAACAGAAGTGGGTTCGTCGACACATACCTGACTTGATGAACTGTCGACATTCGCCATGAAGGCTGAATGGAGAGAAGACAAAGAATAAGCAGCTTGATCCACCAAAATAGATCTTCTTTGAATTCCTGCTGCAGCTTCCTCCAAAAGTTCATCAATGTCTGCATTAACTGGTGCAGTTGATGTGTCATCTTCCTGATCATTGCCTGAAGCAGAGGACTCTTCATCTGAACTTCCACTGTACCCGGAGCTGTTTTCATCTTCAGAAGTTTCAACACCATTGGTGGAAGATTCTCCACCACTGGCGTGTTTCAGATCATTAACCACTTCAGCAAAACAAGCTGTTCCATCTGGTGCGTCATTTCCCAACTGGATTGACCAATCACAGCCTTCATCTACTTGAACCACAAGTGCCTGGTTGGCATTTGATGGTCCTGCTTGAGTCTGATTGTTGACAGGCACCAATGTGCGAACATTGTTCCTGTTTTGGTTCTGCTGGTTGCCTTGACCTCTGAAGGGATTCTGATTCCCATGTTGAGATGGCCTTGTACATTCACGCTTGAAATGGCCACGTTCACCACAGTTGAAGCATTTAACAGCTTGCTTATCAAACCCATACTTGGTGTCCTTCTTGCTTTCCAAGCTGGTTCGGCCCGTTCTTTCCATGAAATCCTTTGCTCGCCTAACAGCACTGGCAAAGGCCCACTTAATATCCATCATCTCCATTTCTTCCTTGTCTATCTGCTGATAGTCTTCTTGAGTCAGATTAATGTTGCCAATCTGACCTTCTACTAAACCACAGTATGCGCTCACCAAAGTGTTAAGCAGCTCCATATGTTCCTTTGCTACTTCCACACTAACTTTAGAAAAACTTGAAGTGTCGAGCCGTACTGTATTTGGCTTAGATTGCTGACTAGCAGATGATGTACTTCCATAACATGCTTGCTGCTGTGGAGGATGAAGTGGATTCCCGTACATGTCTGTTGGTACGGTAGATTGAGCAGGAGGAGGAGGAAGTGGATTCCCATACATGTCTGTTGTTGGTAAAGGATTTCCGAACATATCAGTTGGTCTGAGAGGTCGTTGCTGTTGTGGTGCTGATTGAGGGACTGGTTCCAGCAGATTTCCATACATGTCTGTCTTTGGAGGAACCGGTACTTGGATAGTATTGCCATACATGTCTGTGCTAGTCACAAAGGCTGTTTGAATTGGGGCATGTGAAGACGGTTTTGTAGAAGTACTAGAAGTTCCAAAATACATTTCAGGATTTTGAGGCACGGGAATTCTTTTTGCCTTCAGAGTTTCTTCCTGATTCTTGTTTTCTAGAATTTGAACAAAGTCGTTGAAGCTCGTTGTATCTAAAGTACCATTGTACTTCATGATTTCCAAGAATGTATTCCACTGAGGTGGCAATGCATCTGCAAACCTTTTCACAATCTCTACAGGAGTTGTAACAACCCCGAAATTTGTCAATTCAGTCATCAAGTGATTAAATCGACTAGTCAAATCACCCAACGACTCATTCTCCATACAAGTAAAACCATCAAACTCTTTCTTCAGCAGTTCTTTTCTTAGTTGACGTGTCGCTTCATTTCCCACGCCCCTTGTTTTTAACGCGTCCCACAACCTTTTTGTAGTCTTGTAACTGACAAACTGATGATAAATGTCTTTACTCAATGCTTGAGTAAGAATGGCGTATGCCTTCTTTTCTAGATCATAAACTTTCTTCTGATCTTCTGTGAGATCTGCAAACGTAGCAGCAGATGATGCGGCAACCTCTATTGTTTGATCGAAATCAGTAATAAACCGCAACCACAATTCTGTATTTTGGACAAGAACGTATGTATGAAATCTATCAATCCATCCTGGATATTCATATAAATGCATCAACTTTGGAGGCCGATTCAAACTTCCAGTTTCGCTCTCGCTTAAGAGAATGCTTTGAACGCTTGGAACTTGATTTGATACAAATGCCCATTGACCGGTAGAAATTGCATTAGCTTGTGAAGATACCGGTGCGGAAGACGGAGTACCAAAATACATATCTGTATTTACCAGAGTATTCCACCTTGGATTCATGTTTGATATAGGATGACAAGTACCTGAAAATCACACTCAAAACAAACAGTGAAAACACAATTGTAATCCTTCTGTTAAAAAAACTGATAAGTGTTTCGACGAAACACAGATCCACGAAACAGACTTGACTGACGAAACAAAAGGGTTCGACGAAACTGATATTTGACTATTGGGCTAAATGAGTCGAAGAAACAAGCCCACTTGTGTTTGGGCTGCCACTCGACGAAACAGAGACCCAAGATGGACTACGAAACAGAAGCCCAAATTGCTAGCCCAAACCCACAACACAGTCCACGAGACAGAGGCCCAGTCCAAAAACAAAGTCGGCGAAACAAGTGTTCTGTTTCGTCGAGGAGGTGTTTGACGAAAGGAACTTGTTTCGTCTGATGTCTGATTCGTCGAAGAAGTAACAGGGGTTGGTGAGATCTGTCTGACACAGCACTCTTTTGTCAACTCTTGCACGTCTAGACCTTACCAACCAGTAAGGTAATCTTACTAACTTAATATTTTAATCTTTTGCACAATTTTCAAACACACAAACACTTTTACAAAGTAATTTTTAAGATCAAAAAGTTGAAAGTCATGGAGAACACAATGAACTTGATGAAGTTTCCGGTAAACTTATGAGTTTTCCGGTGACCCGAAAAGTTTCCGAAACCCGAATTTTGCTTAAATGTTTAATAAAAACCAACAAATAAAGTGTGAACTTTATTTTAACAAGGTTTTTAAGCAAACATAGTGCAAAACAACAAGATTCAGTCCGATTTTAAGATAATTTTCCAGAAAGTTCAACTTTTCAAACCCGAAAACACTCGGTTTTAACAAGGAGAAGAGCCAGGGCTCTGATACCACTTGTAGGTCCGGCTAGGGGAGGATCTAGTCGCCTAATCCTTGTGTACAAACCAACCCGGTTGTGCGGAATCCAACCGGGAAAGCAAACCGAGATCGAACACGCAAATACACGACACACAATGTTCACCGTTTAACACCTCTGTATTAATACGTATGAAAGGTTCAGTTACAATCCAACGTTTACAAATGTGCTCTGTAAACTCTCTCTGGTGTGTGTGTGCTCTGTGGGTTCTCACTTGTGTTTTTCTGCCTAAACAGAACATAACATGCTATTTATACTAACAGACACACTACACTTGACGAAACAGAAAGACAGTCGACGAATCACATCATGGTCGACGAAACACCTTTGTTTCGTCGACTTCTGGGCTGTTTCGCCAATGATGGGCTTCGGCCCAAGGCAGATAAGCCCAAGTCTTGTTTCGTCAACTTGTCTTAGCCCAAGGACTGTGATGTTGAGTCCAGTCCTTGTCTTGTCTCTTGTGTCGGCTTGAAGTCTTGTATACAACGGAGGAAAGTCGTCACAAAATAAGCCGAGCAAAGTCGCGTCCACAATCTCGAATCAAGTCGCGTCGAGTCGCGTCCATAAATATGTATCAACAACTTTGTTTTACAATTAGGTTTACTTGCTAATGAACTGCTCAAATGTTTTGCCATTCAACAGTTGTAGCTTATATATTATCAATTTGTCTATTCGATTTGGTAGCAAGCAATATCACCATGCAATGCATTAGGCTTGAATGTTAATTTGCTCTTAGGACTTGTTTTAATAGCACATGGCTTCCAAGGTTGCCATTAAGAATG
Source organism: Helianthus tuberosus (assembly GCA_030545235.1). Classification (NCBI taxonomy): domain Eukaryota; kingdom Viridiplantae; phylum Streptophyta; class Magnoliopsida; order Asterales; family Asteraceae; genus Helianthus; species Helianthus tuberosus. The sequence goes on from CM060367.1 coordinate 28,537,170, forward strand.
AATTAGCGGCTAATCCACTAGAGAACGAGGCTCTAAACCTTTTTTGACCACTAGGTTGCAAGCCTTTTTTTTCATTATTATTATTGTTGTTGTTGTTGTTGTTGTTGTTGTTGTTGTTGTTATTATTTTTATTGTTATTGTTATTTTTATTGTTATTGTTATTATTATTATTGTTGTTGTTGTTGTTGTTGTTGTTGTTGTTGTTGTTGTTGTTGTTATTATTATTGTTGTTATATTACTATTACTATTACTATTACTATTACTATTACTATTATAAAACACCCTTTAAATCTGAATTCTAAATCTACATCTTTGTCCACAATGTGTATGTGTAAGACTGTAAAACTAAATGACTGTCAACAAAGAAGTTGATATCATTGTTGGTGCTCAACGTGGATTTGCGGATGCATAAATTATTGGCACACATATTCTTCATACATGTCAATGAAGATCGCATATACTGGATGTAGAAACCTATATAAGGGAGTTATACACCAAACTTTAAGATTGGTAGCTAAAATGAGCAGTAATATAAAGATACCAACTGACATATCAACTTTTTTTTGGGTAAATTACACCTTTCGTCCTTTATGTTTGTATCGGATTGAAATAGATAACCTTTAACTTCAATAATTACAGTCGCAATCCTTTATTCGGAAAACTCATTGCACGCTAGGTCCTTTTACATTAACCCAGTTAAAAATTTCAGTTAACTCTAGTTATGTGCATTACACATGAGACAATTTGGTCATTTTAAGCATTAATAATATATAGTATAATAAATAAAATAAAAAAAACTTCAAAACAATTAATATATCCATGCCCCCCCTCTCTCTCTCTCTCTCTCTCTCTCTGAACTAGGGATGAGCTCGGTCCGGTTCGGTACCGAACCGGTACCGGTACCGAAAGAACCGGTACCGAAAATCCTCAAAAGTGGGTACCGGTACACATCACCGCCTCCATCTAGATCCACCACACCATCACACCGCCTCCATCCAGATCCGCCCCACACCACACCACCACCTCCATCTAGATCTGCCACAACCACTACCACCGTAAAAACGTTCTCTTCTATCCGAAAAAACGTCAGATCTATGAATTGTACGGTGAAGAAGGTCAAGGATGAACTTATTTTGGATGGAAATGACATTGAGCTTGTTTCCAAATCGTGTGCCTTGATTAACCAGGTATACATTTATCTAATCTTACTTATTTGTGATCGACAATCTTTTATAACGATTTAACGCATTGATTTTGTATATGCAGAAATGTCATGTGAAGAACAAAGATATCAGAAAGTTTCTTGATGGTATTTATGTCGGTGACAAGGCAAAGATAGATGAGGGTGACAATTAGGTAGTGATCGGTCTTGCTGTTTGGTGCATTTTTTCGACTAAGTGAGCTTTTATCTTTTTTAATCAAAATTTGAACATTTAACCCAAAAAAAGACTCTGTTGTCGAGTTCTTCTAAGGATTGTGCTTTATTTTACCCAAAAAAAGGAATGTGCTTTATGAGAACGGGTATATTTGTTTGATTTATTGTTTCGGTTCGTGTGTTTCGTTTCGGTTTGTTGGTAAATTGTTGAGTCGGTTTTGTTGTACTTTGAGGATGAATATAATAATTGACTTTTGTTGGCAGTCGGTGGTTGTTAATGGTGATGGGTGGTGGTCTTTGGGAGGAAGAGAGATAGGTGGTGGTAGTGAGGTGTTTAGGTGGTCGTTGTGATGGTGGCTGGGGTGGTGGCCTGATGTTGGCTGGATGGTGGCTAGAGTGTCATTGGTGAAGTTTTAGGTGGTGTTTGTTTTTTTCAAAAAGAGCTTCCTGGCCTCTTCTGTCTGCACCGTGCAGACGCGGGAAGAGGTTTAGCCTCAGAAGAGTGTTTGTTTTTTTTTTTTGTGAGAATTGCTTTTTACCTCTCCCCAGCCTCTTCTTGAGGAAGACATAAAACAAAGCTTCTTACCTCTTCTTGGCACCACCTCCACCTCCACCCCTGCTCCGCCACCACCACCACTGCTCCGCCGACACCATCATCATCATCATCATCATCATCACCACCACCACTGCTCCGCCACGACCACCACTGCCCCAAATCGACATCACCCAAAACCCCCACGTCCGCCGACACCATCATCATCGATGGAAACAAACCCCCCCGAAACCCCCACCTCCGCCGACACCATCATCATCATCATCATCATCACCACCCCTGCTCCACCTCCGAAACCCCCACCTCCATCGACACTACCTCCACCTCTGAAACCCTAAATCGATCTGTTAGAGAGAGAGTAGAGAGAGATCAGTGTGTGGCGGTGATGATGATGGCGGTGGTGAAGTGGTGGTGATGATGACGGTGGTAAAGTGGTGGCGGTGGTGAAGTGGTGGCGGTGATGATGATGGCGGTGGTGCAGATTGTAGAGAGAGAGTAGAGAGAGAGCAGAGAGATCAGTGTGTTGTGTGTGTGTTTATGGTGAAGAGGTTTTATATAAAAAAAAAACAAACCCTCTTCTCCTTGCAGACTGCAGACATTTGGTCCACCCCTTCTCCTGCAGATGTGGCCTGCAGCAGAAGAGGTTTTCCTGCAGAAAAAACAAACAGCACCTTAGGCTAAAAGTTAAGGAGAAAGAGGGTGTTGACCTTAAAGAGGTAAAAAAAAAATTTGACTTGGTTTTTTTTTCAATTAGATTGGTAAAAAGTCTTAACTGAAAATTTTAACATGGTTAGTGATAAAGGACCAAAGGTGTTAATGAGTTTGTCAAATAAAGGACTGTGACTGTAATTATTAAAGTTTAAGGCTATCTATTGTAATCTATACCATAGTCACACGGTTCGCGGTTCGCTCCGGTTCGCGGAACGAAAACGGGTATGTAGTTCGTGAAATTTTAAAATTCGGTACGAGGGGGGTAGGTTCATTCGGAACGTCAATTCGGTACGCGGTATGGCGTACCATATGGTTTGGTACGTCGTTTCGTATATAAAACAATTATTACAATGTAGTTTAAAAAAATCTAATCTGAAAAAACAAATTTGATAATCATATCCAAAATTCAAAAGCATTTCATAACCATAATCATAATTCATAAGTTCATAACAGAAAATTCATAAAAACAAAAGCAATTCATAACATAAAAGTAATAAAACTAATCAAGCCTTTGTTTTTTCTGTTTGGGTCGTCATTTTCAATCGAATCGAATCGAAACGGCGAATCGAATCGTACCGAAACGGTGAATTTTTCAATCGGAAACGGTGAATCGAATCGTTCCGGAACGAGTATTGTGATAATCGGGTACGACCTTTTTCCGATCTGGTACGCGAACCCAGGCCGAATGGTTCGATTCTGTACCCGATTCTGGTACGGCCGAACCGATTCGGGATTCGAAGGGGGATCTGCGTTTCCTGTGACTATGATCTATACAAACATAAAGGACAAAAAGTGTAATTTACCAAATTTTTTCTTATTTTTGGTTAAATGGGGCGGTACCCATGTGATTTTTATTAATTAAAAAATATGAGTTTTACAAAGTAAATGGCATTGGGCCTCCAGGGACATACTCCGAAGAGAACACCAACCCCCCCAAAAAAAGCAATGGTCTAACACGGGATTAACTACCTACCTAAATGCCGACCAAAGCCACCAAACAAACCTATACTAAATTTGAATCACAAACGGTCCAAATTAACAGAAACAAATCTATACATCGAGTTAAAACCTAACAAAAACAAAAAAGCTAACTAACTAACCAACCAACCTGCAAACAAACCACCTGCAAAAAAACGGTCAGCATGTAAACAATAAAGACAAAGATACCATACCTGTCATCCTATCTGAGAGCATCTACGAACATGCAAATAACTTCACACCATGTGTCGTTCTCGTCGTAGTTTGATAGGTCCGGAAAATCAATCTGCATATTTCGATACTTTAGTACAAGTTGAAGTGACAAAATTGTAATAAAACTTGTTTATTACCTCATGACAGAACCGATAGAAGTCGATCCATGTTTCCATATTTACGAGCTGATGTTCTTTTAGAATCTAAAAAATACAAACAAAAAAATGCACAATGTGATAGTATCTGGAAATTGAAGCGAGATTGAAAGCTTGATTGCTGAAATAAACAATCCAATTCGAGATTGATGAATCTCAGATTACAAGGAATAAGCCTTATTTTTTAAAATAAAAACATCGACAATCCATAGTTGTCAATAGTGATCGTAGCGATCGCTGTAGCGCACTATGTAGCGTATAGGTATAGTGTCGCTATTAGGGTTGTAGCGATGGAATAACGAGAATGGCGACACCTTATTTTTTTATTTTTATTTTCTTTAATATAAATAGCAATTAAATATAGCTATAAAATAGCTGGACCAGGGTATTTTGGTATAATATACATATAAAAAAAATTTAATATTTTTTCTAGTGTATCGCTATATTTATAAAATAGCCGCCCGCTATTTATCGCTATTCGCTATGTAGCATATAGGTACCTTATTGCTGTTTGTCACTATTCGCCGTTAACAACTATGCGACAATCCTAAAAACTAGAACAAAAGATGTTAATTAAGAAAACAACTGCTCCTAAACTTGAGATACCCTGTACCCACTCTTCTGATAACTTCTTTGACCCAAAGCCCCACCCAATTTGGACCTGGGCTTCGTAGGTCCGTTCATATCCATGCATCCTCCTTGGACAAGCGACTTGTCCTCAAGCTGGTTGCTGAACCGCTAACCCGAACCGTCGCCTGATGCGTCTTCCTCAAATGACTCGATGGTGAGGTGATGAAAAGATGCTGTTTTTTATATATGTTGGTACTCCTTGTAGATTGAATTCCTTACCATCTTATTCCAGTTAGCTTGTAGTTAGCTTGTACCGTGCCTAAGGTAGCTAACCATTGGACCCCAAGGACTACATCAGCTCCTCACAACGAAAACGGGTAATAATCTTGAGTGATTTGAAAGTCCGAGAGTTGTAACACAGCACCTTTACAAACCTAGTTACAATTGATTACATCGCCATTGCCAATTCGCACACCAAAAGGGGAAATAAGTTGGGAATGGATCTTTAGGTCATGCACTAACTTATCCAAGAAATAAGTGCTGTCAATTAGGACGAGTACCTCAGTTGTCCCTAGAGCTCCTTGAAGCTTCATGGTTGATTTTGTTGACTGACCAAAGAGGGTGTGAAGGCTGATCTCAGCTAAGTCATCGGGAGAGTCTTCCATGTTCTGGTCCTATACATCATCAGCAAGTTCAAACAGTTTGAAGTTTTCAGTTTTGCACTTGTGGCCCAGCCAGTACCAGATTTCCTGATTAGTGGATAGCCAAGAGTAGAGGTCTAACGCAACCCCCTCCAAATGCATCGAGGCCACGTCCGGGTTCTCCTCATCCGGTATGCAATGGCCGCCAATTGGACAGCCACAGGCTAAGCCGCTAAGGGTTTAAAGAGTTTGAATCTGGGCTACCCCCGGGTGTTAGAAGCCAATGTTGCAGATGAAATTGATCGGAATTGGAATTGCAACTGGGTTGTGACTCCCAATAGGATTTGCAAAATCAAATTGAGAAGGGTTGGATTTGTAATTGAATCGGATTTCCAATTGAAAAGGAGATGGTGATGAAACTGGAATTTTCGATTGAAAGTTTCCCGGCAACGGAACCAATTATAGAATCTGGAAATTGAAGCGAAATTGAAAGCTTGATTGCTGAACTATGCAGTCAATAGCGGTGGGATAGTAGTTAGCGGCCCTCGTGTAAATAGCGAAACCAATATTATCGGTGTTATTGGCCGCTATTTTGATTCCCAGCTAGCGGGAATAGCACCGGTTTTCAAGGTGTTATATTTTCGGGCCAAGAGTAAGAAAAGCCCATAAAATTCTTTTTTTTTTTTTTTTTTTGGAATAACCCAGCACTAAAAGCCCAAACTTCAATTAAACCTAAGCCCAGAGTGCCAAATATATTTAAACTGATGAAAGCATCTTGATCAAAATAATACAAAGAAAACTGGAATGCCATTATCCAGTACCACATTAAATATGATGAAGTACTACTGTCCCTAAAACCCAAGCCAATTTGCAGCTACATCTATCTCAGTTTGAAGGTATTGAAAATCAGATCAGGTGACCCATATATCTCCTAACCTCAAATTCAAAAACTATAGTCCATTTTCTCATGACACCCAAAGACTAGTTCTATTAACATAAAAAATGTAGTACATGTAGATTCTCAGGATCCAAAGATGCTCCATACCAACCTCTCAAGTCCCTAGTACAATGTTGTTGAAAAGGAGAAAATACAAGCTAAGGCAACATGAATATAAATTCTACATGATACTAAAATTACTGGTATCCCACGGCGATAACCTATATCTCAAATAGCAGCCCTTGCCACTATTTGATTTTGGACCGCTATAACTACATAGTTGCTGAAATAAACAACCCAATTCGAGATTACAAGGAATAAACCCTAATTTTGATAATAAAACATCGACAATCCTAAAAACTAGAACAAAGCCCACTCTTAATTTATTTGACCCTTAGTTTTAAAAAGCGAGAGGCGCACAAAAGCGATGAGGTCTAAAACCGAGGCGCGAAGTGCAAAAGCGTCGGGCTTTTCGTACCCATAGCGCAAGCTAATTATATATATAGCTTTATATATCCCATAGGTTTTTCGCTTTATATATATATATATTTTACAAGTAAGGTTTTTGTATGATTTTAGTTGCATGTACAAGCTAAAAAACCCAAGGTAGAACAGTTAGATGCATAAAAATGCCTCCAGTACAAGAGGGGAGCGCTTCAGGCCAAAAAAGCCTAGAAAAATCCCAAAAAAGCGCGCTTTTTGTAATTACTCTAGGCGCTAAGCCAAAAAGCCCCAAGATATGCGCTTGTTGCACCTCGCGCTTAAGCACACCTGAGGCGCGCTTTTTAAAACCAAGCTTTGACCCGGTACAAAGCCCTACCCAATTTGGACTTGGGCTTCCTAGGTTAGTATCATAATGGTTTCCATATAAATAAGCTAGCTCATTAAGTTAATGCTACGAACCTGTAAGTACTTGACAAATGCATTGACCTGAGGCGCAAATACCGGGCCCAAAACCGCTTGAAGCAAGGAGCAGGCGGTCTTAATGTCCAATACCGGATAGTAATCTGAAAATTCCAATACAAAATTAGAAAGTATTATACTAAGACCGTGGGGTATGGTGGGGCGGGGGTTTGGGGCATGGGTTGACACGTGACTTGGGGGGGGGGGGGGGGGGCTTCGCTGGGCTGACCCACATTGAAGACGGTATGGTGGGGCGGGGGTTTGGGGTGTGGCCAGCCCAAACCGCTATTTGAATATTTTTTTAAAACAACAAATTTAATTTTTTTAATTTGGGAAAGGTTGATGGAGGTTGGTGAAAGGTTGATGGCCGTTTGTGTAAACGGGCTAGGTATCGAATCGTCGGTGTGTGGGAAGTTAGGAAACACACGATTCCCGAGATACGATGCATAACTAGCCATATCGGGCATAGGGGAGTGTATTAAAAATGGACGAGGCATTGGACGATTGGGTGGTGGGCTAGGATTATTTTCTTGGAATGCAAACGGGTTGTTCGGGTCATAACCACGATTATGAGGATGCATTTTTCGTTTTGTATAATAAGAATAGAGATGATTATAGAAATTGAAGATGATTATTGTGGTTGAATGTGGTAAAAATAGGAATTGAAGTGTGATATTTATAATGAAAAAATAATTTTTTTTTTTAACATATAGTTTGGTTTGGCCGCCATGTCACCTTGCTAGACCCGTCCCACGCCCGGCTTCAAACTCCCGCCCCTTGGGCCACGCCCCAACCCAAGCCCACCCGGGGTGGTGGCTTGGGCGTTTTCCCCCAACCCACGCCACAACCCAAGCCCCATACCCACAGTCTAAGAAGGTAAATATAGAAAACAGATATCACAAAAGCTAACCCGTGAGGTGGCAACAAAATGCGTGGCAATAGAATTCCTTGAGTTTTTCTTTTTTTGCCACCTTTTCAAATAACATAGACAACAAGATGTAAAAACGATACCTTTTACCTGAAAATGAAATTACATATATAGGGAAATGAATAATACCTCGTGCTGCAATCCAAGCAGTCGCTTTTTTAGTTTTTTCAGCGTGTCGGCTTTAAGTGATTTCATTCCGGCACACCACTCATCGTGGGTGAAATATCCCCACCTCATTGCCTTCAATTTCCTAGAATGAAGGATTTTTCAATCAAACACATATATATTAGGTTTATAGTCAAAAGAAATTGTTTATTAATAAATGTCTTTAATAACTTATCTTTATTTCCTTTTTCACTTATCTTTTACTCGTGTGATCCATTTTGTTCAAAGCAAAATTGTGGACAAACTTTATTTAAGATCACAACATGGATGGCTTACAACATTTTCAAAATACAAGTATAACCGTGTTTATCTTTCTAAAGGGACAACACTTCAAAAAAAAAGAATGAATGAAACCTTATTGTGTGTGAAAAGAATGTTATTGTTGATGCAGATTTTGTGTCCGATGCTTGTCGAATAGATTAGATTTATTTTACGCTGAATTTGTAATAGTTAGTGAAACGGTCTAACAAACGTGTATAGACCCGCTCGTTTGAAGTGGTCAAACGAGAGGGTTATTTGTTTGACCGTGTGTGTTTGCAAGACAAGGGGGTGTGGCTATAAATAGCAACCCCTTGCCATTTGTAACACTTGGAAGTTTTAGAGGTTTGAGTCCTCACAGGGAGAGATCACCACTTGGTCTCTCCTCGGATGTGTACTCCTTTGGTATGGTTCGGTTAGCTTGTTAATCGGGCCGGTTTGCTTTGTTATGTTATCAAATCTATACAAGTAAGTATTTCATCCGTCTCTAATCTTCCCGTCTATGAACATAATCATGATAATCACGGTTTCGGTCCAGAAACACGGTCCTACAATTGGTATCAGAGCCATGGTACCCGATTTAGTAAATCTAACCGTTTACTAAGTCACATGAGCTCTAGATCTGTGATTTTTATGCTTTTGTTCAAGATGTAAAAATGGTGAAAAACCCAGATCTGGACTGAAATTCTTGGGTCTAGATGAAACAGAACATATACAAGAGTTGGGTTTTGTATTTCACACCTAAATAATCAAGTTATCATCATCAAATATCATATATACAATGATTTTCGTCAAATCTGCAAAATAAACGGTGCTTGTGTTCTTGAGATGTGCTTGGCGGCTGGTAAGAAACACTAGGTTCCTGTTGATACCCTACGACGAAATCCCAGCTGACCAAATCACCCAACTTCGTCAACTTGATCTTGGACGAAATCGCCTTGGGCGAAATCATCTTGATCTTGACGAAATCACCCTGGGCGAAATCACTGGTCTCAGACAAAATCACCATTTTCGTCATTGTTTATCTTCAGACGAAAACACCTATCTTCATCACACTTGATCTGGACGAAAACACTAACAGTTCAGCAACAAATCCTGATTTCGTCAAAACAGTTCAGCAACAACAAAAAAAAAGGGGGGGGGGGGTTTGTTGGATGTTCTTGTTATCGCAGGAGACAAGAACGGCTGCTGCTGTTGTTCATCGCTGAAGAAGACATGGATGTCGATTGCATGTGTGAATCGCAGAAAGTGAAGAGGTGTCGGCTGGATTTTTATTTGGGTATCTTGATTGTTGCTGGGTATCGTATGAAGAGGATGACAAAGATGTCTGATAGCCGCTTCACACATTAGGGGTAGCGACTGAGGTAAATGATCCGCATACGATTCCACTTCAGACCCGATTTCAACATCAGGGGAGGGAGAATAAATTGTAGTTGGTGGAATCGCAGGTTGTATTGAAGATGGAGATGATATTAGCGGCTGTTTATGTGGTTTATCTGTTTGGATAGATGTTGTACATCGAAGAGAGAGAGAGAAAGAGCTGCTGGAGTTGTTGTGTATCGAAGAAGGAGAAGAAGGTCAGACAAATGTTATTGTCGGCTGATAAAGTTATTAGGTTTGTTGACTATTGGGTCATATTGGATACCTTTTAAATGGGCTATGATTACATGACTATCTATATTGGGCCAAAGTTAAAGATCGTTGAGTTTACATGTGATCTTGGGCCTCTAATATTGAAAGACTTCAAATAATTTAAATTGGATCAGGAGCACATTATGGACTCACGTGGCAAAATTTTGAAGTCACAATTTTTATTTAGTGCCCACATGACTGCAACTAAAAGTCAAGTTACTTTTCTAAATTTTGATTGCAGCTAAATGTTAAGATAAGACGTGGGTGGACCCGTCTTTATTCGTGAGTTGTAAAGTGGGGTCGGGTTTTCGCAAAGGATATTTGAATCGAGCTTCAATGTCGAAATTCGTACGAGTTCGGGAGCGCGCGGGATGATGCGGCATTATGAAAACAAAAGATGATGATATTTTGAAAATTGTGGGGTAGTCACGGTTACCGATGCAAATGTCAAACTTGGTGACTTGACTACTATGGGCCAAAAACAAAACGGTATGTTCACTTCCGCACGTCAATATTTATGATTGTTATCGGTTATTCGTAAATGTTCGAAAGCATTTTGTTTATTGTCATATTCTCGCATTTGAAAACGAACGTATGAACCTGGAACGTTAATACCGGTCCTAACGAGTTCACAAAGTCTTTGGAGGGATACAAGTCGGATCCTACGGGGTACTAGGCGAAATTTCTTTATCAACTAGAATATGCAACGAAGAAATCTTTTTGTTTATTGTCATATTCTCGCATTTGGTAACGAATGAATGAACCTAGAATGTCAATACCGGTCCTAACGAGTTCACAAAGTCTTTGGAGGGATACAAGTCGGATCCTACGGGGTACTAGGGGACGTTCTTATTCAACTAGAATATGCAAAGAAGAAAGTCGTTTTCGTGATTTTTCGGAACCGAGAACATTCAGTGAAGATTGACGACAGTTCCGCTAAGTGAAGGGAATTGGTGAACATTTGAAAGTTGACGATAGTTCCTTTGAAGTGGAGAGAATCTGTTAAGGTTTAGAGATCTTACTAAAGAAATGGGGGAATAAAACGTATGATGAATTTCTTTGGTAAATTTCTAAACGCAATCACAGGTGGTAGAGTTTGTGATTTTCTGGTGATACTAACGGTTCGGCGTGGAATGTTTTACACAGACACATATTTGAGGATTTTAATTAATTCTCCAGCCAGCGTGAAGGGTTTTGCACGGAAAAATACAGGTTTCTAAAGTCTACAGTAGTTACAAAAGTGCTGTTCACTGAAGACCTGGGGAATCTTTATGAAAGCTGATAGTTCAAGACTGAAGACCTGCAGGATTCGGTTTTGGGTTTGATGTTTCTTTGGGATTTTACAGGGATCTGGGGGTAACTCAATTCGTTGAGTTTGCAAACGATGTACTTGGTCTAGCTGACTTCCTGAGTACTGATGCTGAAGATCCGTAGTGCGTTACGTGGTCAACTTCACAAAGGCGAGACAATGAGATCTGGATGTAGTTCAACTAAGCATGCTGGTTGAGCTTGCAAGGGATACACTTGGTCTAGCTGACTTTCCTAAGTGTTGATGCTGAAGATTAAAGTGCATTACTTGGTCGATTCCACAAAGACGGTTTACAGAAGACAGTTCACCAGAAATCTCTACCAATGTAGTATGCTTGAAGATCAAGACTTGATGCAGTTTTTAAAGAATGGAACCCTTATCAAATGCCGGTTGGAGTATTGGAAGATCAACGGAAGATCGGTCAATTGAGCCTTTTAAGGAAATTGCACAACACCCAACACGGATACGCATACTTTGAGGGGGAACTATTATACAAGGAGCGTCAAGATACTACTTACCTGGATCATCGGTCAAGGGGGAATTTGTTACCACATAGAAGATAAATACTTGACTGAAGATCGATTGCAGTTGCATTTTCACCATTCGACAGCAACGGACAAGGGGGAATTTGTTGATGCAGATTTTGTGTCCGATGCTTGTCGAATAGATTAGATTTATTTTACGCTGAATTTGTAATAGTTAGTGAAACGGTCTAACAAACGTGTATAGACCCGCTCGTTTGAAGTGGTCAAACGAGAGGGTTATTTGTTTGACCGTGTGTGTTTGCAAGACAAGGGGGTGTGGCTATAAATAGCAACCCCTTGCCATTTGTAACACTTGGAAGTTTTAGAGGTTTGAGTCCTCACAGGGAGAGATCACCACTTGGTCTCTCCCCGGATGTGTACTCCTTTGGTATGGTTCGGTTAGCTTGTTAATCGGGCCGGTTTGCTTTGTTATGTTATCAAATCTATACAAGTAAGTATTTCATCCGTCCCTAATCTTCCCGTCTATGAACATAATCATGATAATCACGGTTTCGGTCCAGAAACACGGTCCTACAGTTATGGATGTGAGGTTTAAAACTAAAAAGGGTAGGGGAACAAGCATTATCGGGCATGAGAAAAATTCATATAAAGCAATCATTTTCTCCATTAAGGGTCGCCGATGTTGAACCGGATTACCTGATAAGTAAACGGCACAATAAATCGCCGAAGCTTGACGAATTAGTGTTGGACCAAATAATACGAATGCCATAATCAATTGTCCCCTGTAAATACCGTAGTATGTGTTTCAAAAAGGCAAAGGGAGGCTCATGTGGCTCGTGCATGAACAGGCAGACCTGTTGTACGGCATAGGATATATCTGGACGAGTGAATGTGAGGTATTGCAGTGCACCAGCGAGGCTGCGATATAAAGTGGGATCATGAAAAAGAGGTACGTCCGTGACACTAAGTTTAGCATTAAGGTCCACCGGTGTAGTACACGGTTTGCAAGAAGACATACTGACATAGATGCTCAAGAAATTATCTCTTTTGCATATTGAGACGAGAAATTGTCTCTTTTGCATATTGAGACTTATCCAGAAACAAACCTGTGGAATTCTTTGTGACCTTGACTCCCAAAAAATGATGTAATTGGCCGAGATCGGTCCTGGGAAACTCTCGTGAGAGCATATTGATGATGTTTTGCAGAGCATCAACAATGTCATCCACATAAAGTAATAAATAAGTTGTCTGAGTGCCCTGAGTGTAGATTAACAAAGAATTATCACAAACACGGCTTTGAAAACCGTGTGATAAGATGTAGTTTGCAAACCATGTGAACACACACACGAACTGAACACACACACGAAAGCAGTAAACGACACGAAGATTTAAAGTGGTTCGGTCAGCTGACCTAAGTCCACTGTGCTGCAACTAGGGTTTCTTTATTATTGAGGTGCAAGGAATTACAAGTACAATGACATCAATATATAGAGACTAATCAAGGGTTAGGAAACTTGATCCCCAAGTTAGGCCCAAGCCCATATAGAGATAACTAGGGCCGACTAAATTAAAACCCTAATTTAATAGCCAAATAAATACGTGTGGGCCGACTCAAAGCTAGGGTCGGCCGCCCTCCCTTGATCGGGCCTCCACACCAATTCACCCAACAGGTATCATCACAATCAATCCCAACCGTTTGAGATTTACCATTGACCACCAACCGAGCTTTATATCTTTCCAAAGACCCATCCAATTTGAACTTATGTCAGAACAACCACATACAACGTATGAATGGTCTGTCAATCAGACGAGGGACTAAATCCCATGTATCATTTTCCTATAATGCACCAAACTCGGTCTGCATGGCACGCAACCAATGAGGGTCAGCAAAGGCTTTGTTGTACGAAGTAGGCACAGGAGATATGGTGGTGGAAAGAAGAGTATGTCAGGTTTTGGAACGGGTTGTCATTGGGTGGGTGTTAGCGGGTTGAGGAGTAAGGTTTGGCTGGGCTAAAGAGGTTGTCGTAGCAGCTTGGGTGTGGGCAGCGGCTGGTGGCTGAACCGGAGCTGATGTGGCAGCCGGTGGCTGCTGAGGACCTGTTGGAACAGTAGGGATATGGTCCGTAGCTGTTGTGGTGGGGGACCGGTTTCGATGGGTATACTATACTGTATCGGGAATGGAGAGGTGGAGTGTAGTGAAGGTTTGGGAATTGGTGAGGGTTGCGATGAAAAGGTAAATCCTGAGAAGAAGCATCATCCAGGAAGGAATAGGAGGTGGGTGGGGTGGGTATTGTATAGGGGAAAACGGTCTCATCAAAGGTGACATGGGGGTAAATAGAAACTTTCCCCGTAGTGGGATCAAAGCATCGGTAGCCTCAGAAATCCAAAAGATACCCGAGGAAGATGCATCGGATGGCTCGGGGGTGAAGTTTGTGAGGCCGAGTGGCGGAGGTGTTGGGATAGCAAACGCACCCAAACACACGAAGATGATCATATGTTAGGTGTCACAGATATCAGGCAAAGGTACGAGTGAAGTAATTGAGGCGTTTTGTGGGTAGGATATTATGAAGGTAGGTGGTTGTTTGAAGGGCCTCGACCAAAAAGGTAGGGGGAAGGTCAGCGTGAATGAGTAAGGAACGAATGATATTGTTCAGGCGACAAATCATTTTCTCGAAACGACCATTTTGGGAAGAGGTCTGTGGACAAGAGAAACGAAACAGGAGGCTATGTTGTTGAGCAAAGTTTTTGAAAGCATGGTTGTCAAACTTACCCCCCAAGTCACATTCAAAAGTTTTAATGTGTCAATTGAACTGGGTGGCTATCATACGATGAAATTTTGCAAAAGTGGGGAATGTTTCAGATTTGTATTTAAGAGGGTATACCCATACAAAGTTAGAAAATTTATCTATGAGGACCATATTGTATTTATATCCAATTTTACTAAGTATAGGAGATATCCATAAATCACAATGTATAATGTCAATTGTAGTAAACGTAAATGAATTCGATTCATAAAAACTTAACCGTTTACTGTTGGATAAATGACATGAATGACAAAAGCAGAATTCTTATTATGATTACAAGAAAAACCATAACGTCTACTAAGCACTTTTAAAACTTGAGCATCGGGATGTTCAAGTCGATCGTGCCAAGGTAAGGTTGTGGAAGCGAGGAAGCAGGCTTGTGGTGGAAGTGTTGTCTGAGGAAACTGGATAGAGATTCCCCAGGCTATTGTGGCGGAAAACCAGGTGGCCAGTTGGGAGGTCCTTCACAAAAAAACCAAAAGGGTCAAATTCAATGGAGACATTGTTATCACGGGTAAAACGTCGGACAGATAAAAGATTTTTGATGACATGTGGGCTGTAAAGAATATTGGGTAAAATGTAGGTACGGTTGTGTATGGGTAAAAAACTAGTGCCCGAGCCCTCAATTGGTAGACAATGCCCATTACCTACCAAAAGTTTAGTATTTACAGGAGATAAATCAGGGAGTTTAATCATACCTTGGTTTTCCGTGACGTGTCTTTGAGCTCCTGTGTCCATGATGAGATTGGGATCAGAAAAGTTGAGTTGCATGGAGTTTCAGGCTGCAGATAAGAAGGGGTTAACGCATCATAGCGCGAATGTGTCTGTGCAGCTGCCGATGGGCCGTAAGGGCTTGGGTAACCTGTAAAGTGGGCTGGTTGGGTCACCAAGTGGTTTGTGTTGGATAAGGGCAAGGTAAGTGTTTTCCACCAAGACAATTGGGGATGAGATGGCTGCTCCGATTGGGTTTGGAAGGCCCAATTGGAGTTGTTTGACTGACCACGTCCCAGTCCTCGTCCCCGGTAGTACTGTTCCTGCGGCTGGTTCTGGGTTGAATTCTGATTAGCAGGTTGTGGGGTCGGGTTTGGAGCATTGTAGGGTGGGTTCGGGTTTGATGCATGGGCCGTGGGGGCAACCAGAACAGATGTTTGTTGCTGTCCGGTCTACTTCCTGATTTCCTCATCATGCAACATAGTTCTCGCAAGATCCCAATCAGCCTTTTGTGAATGAATAAGTTGAGCAGTGGTATCAAACTCTGGTGAAAGGCCACGAACAAGTTGTAAAACTAACCTTTGATCTGTGATGGGCTGATCAGCATCCGCCAATTGATTTGCTAATTCCTTTAGTTGTTGACGATAGTCATCAACTGAAGAGCAGGCTACAAGGGTTAAATTGACAAACCGGGTTTCTAGTGCTCCAGCTTTCGCCTCTTTGTTGCTGAGGAAAATATAGTGGTAGGTAGGGCTGTAAACGAACTGAACGTTCAGCGAACAGTTCGTGAACCGTTCGGCGGGAAGTTCGTTTATGTTCGTTCGATAAGCTTAACGAACGAACACGAACAAAAAATTTCGTTCGATAAGCTTAACGAACGAACACGAACAAAGGTCTCGTTCGTTCGACTGCGTTCGTGAACGTTCGGTAATATGTTCGTTCGTGTTCGTTCGTTTATGTCCGTTCGTGTTCGTTTTTTTATGTTTATTTTTTACTTTCCCCATATGTATTATTTCCCTCTCTCTGGCCATCTCCCTCTTTTGATATCACACTCCTTTATTCAGCTTATCTCCAATTGATTGAACCCAATATCATCCATCCCTTCAATCTTTAAATGGTTATATTTAACTACTTTCGTGTGTACAATGTTTAAGATTAACGGTGCCTTTTTTAATTTTCAAATTTAAAGTACATTTGTGTTCGTTTGCGTTCATGGTTAGTGTTCACGAACTGTTCGCGAACAACCAAAATTCCTTAACGAACGAACACGAACACAAACTTCTGTTCGTTATGTGTTCGCGAACAGTTCACGAACATCCAAAATTCGTTAACGAACGAACACGAACATAGTCTTGTTTTTGTTCGTTCGGTTCGTTTACAGCCCTAGTGGTAGGGTATGGCAGCAAGAAGAAAGAAAAGATAGTGGTAGGGTATTCAGAACCGTAGCTCTGATACCATAAAGGTTTGCAAAACTCAATGAATTCTCATTAATCAAAATACCCTATATATAGGGAACATACAAAACAACCCTACCATATAAATAGGAAAGATAATAATCACATAATATTTGCAACTAATAATGTACACACTCTAATCCGTAACTATATACGGTTTCTATATATCAATCGGCTAAGAAACACAAATCTTGATTTTCGTGGTTTGAAAATCAGAACTTGATTACCCTTCAAGATCTCTTGTTTTCAGTTTCACCACCCTTCTATTTATACTACTTTTTGTTAATAGTTAATTTTGATTTAGTCAAAGTTACTGGGTCAGAGTAAGGAGTAGTGGTAGCCTAATAAAATGTGCATGTTGCACGTAGTGCGTAGTTCTATTTTTATGGTAGGAGTCTACCTATAAATAGGGTGTATCTTTATTTTACTTTAAAACAGTTTTTCCCTTCAATTAAAGAAAAGAGTTGGCTGAAGTCATTAGCTAAAAACCCCATTGTGTTCGTTGAGTTTTTGCCTTTCAAGGATCTGATGGGTATGGGTATTGACCTTGCTGGATGTTTTCGGGCAATAGTAGGGAATGGGCTGAGTACTTCGTTTTGGAAGGAGAGTTGGGTTTTGGAAATTCCTTGTATCAGCTGGAACAAAATAAAAACGCCTTGGCTGCGGACCGTGTAAAGTTACAAGCCGGTGTGAGGTATGTACAATTTAATTGGTTGCGGGCTCCTACTTTGCCAGAAGAGATTTCAGAGCTGGATGCACTATCCAGCATTCTGGGAGATTTTTTCATTTCGGGTGAGGAAGATAGGTGGAAGTGGGCCGCTGACTCATCAGGATTTTTTTCTGTCCGGGCCTTTGGACAACAGATGCGACCCAGTTCTGATGTGGGCCAGGAGTCGGTGCAGTTATGGAATGGTTGGTGCCCGTTAAAGGTCAACTTTTTGACATGGAGATTACACTTGAATCGGCTTCCTACAAGAGACTTACTATCAAGGCGAAATATCCAGATTGCATCTTGTCTGTGTAGTATGTGTGGTGATTTTGTTGAGACATCAGATCATTTATTCGCTTCATGTAGCTTTGCGCAGGTAATTTGGGATGAAATCTCAAGATGGTGTCGTATTTCCTCAGCCTTTTTTTAGTGCAAAAGATATCCTTCAACTTCATACTCACTGTCGCGGGTCGAAAAGATGGAAAAGAGCCTTATATATGGTAGTACAAACTACGATTTGGTGTATATGGAGGGCACGAAATGAGGCGGTTTTTGACAATAAACGCCCAGTTGCGGATAGGGTGGTAGAAGAGATTAAAGTGATGGGATTTTTGTGGCTAAATCATAGGGCGAAGGCTATCTCGCTTACGTGGGATAACTGGTGTATGATTTGTTTTGTATGAATGTGTAATGCACTTAGTGGCTGTAACATTGGGTTAATGTGTTGTTAACCTTGTGATTAATAAAGATCTTTTTGTTGGCCGTTCAAAAAAAAGTTTTTGCCTTTCAAAATCGCTAATTTCAACCTGTGGTTTCTCTGTCATTACCTTCACTTTTTGGTATTTGTTACTCATAATTACTTAATTAATACTCCAGATCTCTTCAAGATCCTCTGATCCAATTAAAACCACCTTCAAGATCAGCAAGGGGCAAAAGGGATTTAGGGTTTTACTTTTCAGTTTGTTTTTTTCTTGGGATTTTTACATATTTCCTCCTCCTAAGCCTCCTTATTACGTATTTCCCCAAATCATAAAATCAATTACATATTTCCTCTTTTTTTGAAAAATTACCCAATTACCCTCAAATAACTCATCAGCCTATATCCCCATTCTTTACCCTACATATTTTCTTTAAGAGTACGAAAAATAATAACCATGATCTTACAGGGTCTGGAAATCAACGGACCAGATTAGAGGAAAACGATGCTCTCTGCCTCGATCTTGTAGTTGGTAGCAGACTCCCTGAACAACCACAAGTACTCGTTTCAAATTCAAATTTCAGAAAAGTTGTTCACTAGAATGATGTATACGGGTCCAGAGAGAATGAAGTTGAAGGCTGCAACAATGACCATACTACCCTTACCCGTTCTTCTAACCCGTAACCGGAAAATGTCTGAAGAATAGTTCTTGGACCGTAGAATTAGAAGAAACGGAATAAAACATGGCTGCAGCTTTTGCCGTGTGGCAATGGGTCAAAAGGGTGTATAAATTACAAATTTGCCACAAGTTGGTCAAAGAGGTCAACTGTTGTGACACTAGTTCGTATTTCTTTTGTACTTTTGCCTTAATGTTAGCTGCAAATTAGTTGTAACGTATCAATTGGAGAGATAAATTGAGATGTAATTTAGCTCTGAATGTAATGGCGTATAGTTGGTTGAATGGTTGTGTTTTAAAGGTTTTGTTAGTCTTTGTATTGGGAAGTGAATATTTGTATTGAATAATGTATGCATGTATATGGTGTTGTATTGTAGGGAGTCTTGTTCTTGTTTCGCAGTTGCAACTAAATTTGTTGTCTTTCTAAAAAAGAGGGAATATATATGTTTAAGGGAATTTATGTATTATGAACGGAATTTGTGTTTTTTTTAATGGAATCTATTATGAACGGAATTTATGTTTTTTGAACGGAATTTATGTTTTTATTATGAGTATTATGTTTTTGTGTGTATTGTTTGACAAGAGTAACAAGTAGAAGAATTGGGGTGATACTACATAATCTGGGTAAATATGTAATTGATTTGACATATTAGAATGGGGAAATATGTAAATATTCATTTAATAAGTCATTAAGGGCAAAACAGTCATAAATGAGAGTCATTTAAATGAAAAGGGTAAATATGTAATATATATGAGTTAGAAAGGGGAAATATGTAATTGATTTTATGGTTTGGGGAAATACGTAATAAGGAGGCTTAGGAAGGGGGAATATGTAAAAATCCCTTTTTTCTTTATAGAACAACAACAACCATACCCAGTAAATCCCACAAATAGCAAAGCTACTTATAGGGTCTGGGGAGGGTGGGATGTAGACAGACCTTGCCTCTATCCATAGGGATAGAGAGGCTGCTTCCAGAGAGACCCTCGACTCGAAAACGAATAGCAAACCAACACACCAAGTCAAAGAATATAGAAATAAGAAGTCGCCCATATCAAGAAAGTGAACAGAGTGGCACAATATATTGTAAATCATGTAAAATAGCATACAACATCATTTGTGCATAAACATAGAAGGCAATCACCGGAAAAGTCACTTAAAGAATAAGAAAAACCTACGACCCTGAAATACACCTAAGGGCTTACTGCCATATCCTCTAGAGGTCCTTAACCCTAATCCTACGCCTCCACGAAGTCCTATCTTGGACCATGTCCTCAGAAAGATGCAACTCTAGTAAATCATGCCTGATCTGCTCATCCCATGTCAGTTTGGGTCTGCCTCTTCCTCTCCTCCCCTCCACAGTAAGAGTTTCCACTACTCTAACTGGTGCTGTCGTTTCCCTCCGCTTCACATGCCCAAACCATCTCAATCTCCCCTCCTTAATCTTCTCCGATATACTAGCTACTCCTAATCTTTCCTTAAAAACCACATTTCTTATCCGATCTAACCTCGTGTGTCCACACATCCACCTCAGCATCCTCATCTCTGCTACCTCCATCTTGCGCGCTTGTGTCTTCTTGATAGCCCAACAGTCTGTACCATAAAGCATAGCTGGCCTAACTGCTACCCTGTAAAATTTCCCTTTTAGTTTAGTTGGGAACCTCCTATCGCATAAAACCCCACTGGCTGCCCTCCATCTACACCAGCCAGCCTGTATGCGATGGGTTACATCACTATCTATGTCACCATCTCTTTGTACAAACGACCCCAGATACTTAAATCTAGTTACCTGCGGGACCAATTGATCCTCAATGGTGATTTGGGTGTCATCGTCCACGACTACACCGCTGAAATCACAGTGTAGATACTCAGTCTTAGATCGACTAATCCTTAGGCCCTTGCCCTCTAAAGCTACTCGCCACTCATCTACCCTCGCGTTCAGGCACTGTTTAGTCTCTGCAATCAACACAATATCGTCTGCAAAAAGCATGCACCACGGAACTGTCTCCTGAATCAACTTGGACAACTCATCCAAGACAACCGCAAAAAGAAAAGGGCTCAACGCTGACCCCTGGTGGAGTTCTACCTCCACAGGAAAGAAGTTTGTATCTCCTACAGGCGCGCGGACACTAGTTTTCGTTCTATCATACGTATCCTTAATTACGTCTATATACTTCCCCGGTATCCCTCGACCCTCCAAACTATCCCAAATCAGTTGGCGTGGGACAGTGTCATATGCCTTTTCCAGGTCGATAAACACCATATGTAAATCTTGCTTCTTCGCTCTATATTTTTCCATCAGCCTCCTTAAAATATGTATCGCTTCTGTAGTTGACCTCCCTTTCATGAATCCAAATTGGTTTACTGAAACCTGAGTTTCTCTTCTAATTCTAGTTTCAATTACCCTCTCCCAGAGCTTCATAGTGTGACTTAGCAGTTTGATTCCTCTGTAGTTCCCACAACATTGAGCGTCTCCTTTATTCTTGTATAAAGGCACCACGACACTACTCCTCCACTGATCTGGCATTTTTCCAGTCTTGAAAATACAATTGAACAAAAGCGTTAACCATCTGACTCCTTCTTCCCCCAAACACTTCCACACCTCAATCGGTATGTTATCCAAGCCCACTGCCTTGCCTCTGCCCATCTTCCTAAGTGCCATCCTCACCTCGTCATGTGTGATCCTCCTCCACTGATCTGGCATTTTTCCAGTCTTGAAAATACAATTGAACAAAAGCGTTAACCATCTGACTCCTTCTTCCCCTTTTTTCTTTATAGAAGTGTATAAAATCTTTGTATTAAAGATACAATTTGATTTAGTGCAATAGCTATTCTTGCTTCAGATTTAAATACAAACCCTTTAGGATTTCCAAAATAATGTTTAATCACTATTTCCCCGGTCCTAGCCTATAAAAAACTAACCTTGTAAGAAACTTTCAACTTTAGCCACCGAGTCTTCAATTATTATGAACTTAAGAAAGGACCAAGTCCTTCCATGAAAATAAGAAGGATCTAGATTAGACTATAAGAAGGAAGGTATGTTGAGCATCATGATTCCTTCAACTTGTTTGTCACTCAAATATCTAGCTAAGTCATGGATCCAACTTTACTAACTAATTCTGTAGCAAAAAGTTCTTATTTGCTGCATCTTGTTTACATCAAATTTATTTTATTTTTGGTGCATCTTGTTTTAGTATCAATCATAAGTCATGGCCCCTTGAGCCAAATATAAAAAAATGAGCATGAAATGTCAATATAGATGTAATATTGCAACAACTTTGAGTACAAGATCAGCAAGATAACATACCATGCCAGCAGTAGAGCAACCCTGACATCTGTGTGTTCAATACCAAGATCATACCAGAGTTTTTGCATGCCAACTGGACTGCAAAATCAAAAACGGAAAATACCAGATTTGGTTTCAAGATTACAAGCAAATGAAAATAAAATTATAGAATGTATTCAACATTCAAGGATTGGAGCACTTACTCGATAACACATGTAGTCGCGTTTGCATATAATGCAAACAGCTTCTCTATTCCTTCAACTTCTTTACATTTTGACGCCATTCGTTTCTTGATCATGAAACGATGTTCCCCCCTGGTGCGCGGCAACAAATTGTACTAAAACATCATAATTAAACAGTTAGTCAACAGAAACCCTAAATTCAACAGATAACAATGATTTTAAATCACAAATTCTGCAAATAATTTGTAAATAATGTAATGATGTAACCAAAACGTTAAGGTTATAGTTTTGGTAAGAAAATAGGTTTCACAGCCAAGTTTAGAGATTGGTTAAAAAATATCATCCATTGTAACTTCATGGCTTAGACGCATAACTATGAAAACACACATATTACCGGCATAGCCGATGTAACTCTGTGTTCACATGGTAATTAATGTGTTATTGAACGCCGCAAGGCCAAACCCGTAATTTAGTCAACCCTCTTTATCTACTTTTCATAACTTTTCCTTGCAAGCAAACAATTAAACAACACAGCCGCATTCCAATGTTGCAAACGGCATTTGGCTGGTCAAATTTTTATTTTAATCATCTTGAAAATGGGACCTGTTGAAAAGAACATGCATGTAATGGGTTTACTTACCGTTCAAAAAAAAAATGTAATGGGTTTACTTTCATTAGATTACTCTAATTCTATTTCAAACAAAACTTTCCAACCATATCCCAATAAACAGCATACAAAACCCACTTCTCAAAATTAAAAAAAAAAAAAAATGAGCATAAATCATCATAATATGTGTGCCTTTTTATCAAGAACAGAATCCAGATGCTGTATCAAATAACCAAATTGAGTGGAAAAAGCCCTAAAAAGACAATCAAAAACACATATAAACATCATTTATCCCTAAATCAAATTTATTCTTTCAATCATCGACCAGTGATAAACAAATATGAATCAAGAGGGGAAAATAAAGAGAAACATGAAAACCCAAATATCTTAGAGGTGTTACCGTTGCCCTTTGACGTCGAACTTGTCTGATGGATGGTATGGAATACGGAGTGAGAAACCCTAAATTCAACAGATGACACTGTTTTAAACCATAAATCAACCTCAAGAAGATGATAATCGCAATATATTCAACTGGGGAATTGTAACTTTTACCTGGTTTCTGTGATCGAGATGACCAACAAAGAGGGTTAATTTTGACGTTTGGATGGGTTTTGGCGCCAAATCATACTTATTCGAAGAAGAAGAAGACGACGACTCTTTTAGAATACATGCTGTGCAATTTTGAATGTCCAACCACATTTAATCTTTCTTATTTTAGAGTAAACTACAATTTTACCCTATGTGGTTTAGGCCAATTGGCACTCTAACCCCTTTTAACAAAATAATTGCAATTTTACTCCCCAACGTTGTTGTTATGTCTCACATTTACCCCATGGCGTCAATTATGTTAACAGATCTGTTAACTTTAATGTGAAATGACTATCTTACCCTTTAATATTACCCCCCAACGTTCTTGTTATGTCGCATAATTACCCCCCACTGGTAAATTACTAAATTGTCCTTTCTTATTACCCCTATACTTTGTTGTAAGAAACAATATTGCCCCCTGCAACTTCCAAAACCCTTCCCGCCAAAAAAGTTTGACCAGCCAAAGTCAACTACACATGGTATTTAACAAGAAATCTGATTAAACACTTCACAAAATCAAAATCAGAAACATTACAACGTTTGGCTGCAGCATTCAGCCATTTGGCTGCACACTCAAAATCAAAATGAAAATCAAACATGTTCTATGTTTCCATGTATTCAAAAACATTACAATGTTTGGCTGCAGCATTCAGAACATGTATGCACACGCAAAATCAGTTTAAACACATACCTGGTCATGTATAAGCATTCAGTTTAAACACATACCTGTATGCAGCTGTTTGGCTGCAGCTGTTTGCAAGATCAATTTATGGTCAAAATCAGTTTAAACACCTATCAGTTTAAACAGGCTGTTGAAACAGGTTAGTATACAATCTGTCCAAACAATAACCATGACTTATTCCCTAGTCAAATCCATGTTGAAGTTATAAGCAATTTCTACCACACAACCCTTTTTATAAGTCTTGAAGTTACAAGCATACCATTCAATAGACATTCAAACATACCTGCTGAGGGGGAAGTTCAAACATACCTACTGATCAATCTGCTGTTCTTATAACTAGGCACATTATAGGCCCATTATAGGCACATCAATGTGCTGATCAAGCATATATTAATGTTTGGCAAAGCACATCAATCTACTGATCAAGCATACATTAACTATATACAATATCTTATAACATACCCAAGCTAACAACATTTACCTAGATTAGCTAAGTACTTGCTAACCAAGCTAACAACATACCCAAAATCATCATTTTACACAAAATGCATAAAGGCTTCCAACAACACTGACATAAGGAACATTCATCATTTTACACAAAATGCATGTTTAACCTACATATACATAAAGACTTCCATTAAGTTAAGTTAACCTAAATATTACACAAAACCTAAATAACTACTCGAGTAAACATCCGCTCAACTCTCCGGTGGATAATGGAAGTTGAGGACATGCCTACCAAACATGGAGACCACCAGGTGGACCACCACTGATGAGCTTGATAGGCTCATCATCAGGTCAACTGTAAAAAAACACCAAACATCACAAAATTAACATGGTAATCAGAGTCAATCAGACTAATTGTTAATACCATGTTTAACATGAGACTCAATCAGACACAAATCCGACCCTAACCCTGTTTATAACATGATAATAACTAATAGTGACACAAATCCGACCCTGATTAACTAACATTGGGCGATTGTACCTGTCGTGTGGCGTATCACGTATCGGATCAGCCAACAAAGAAGCGGCATTGTAGCTGAAGGTCTGAAGGTAGTGTCGCCGGATTGCCGGAGGTTGATCGATTTTAGCAGGAGTGGAGGATCGGAGGGAAGGTGGGTGGGGGGGGGGGGGAGGGTAAATGTGCTTTGATCATTTACTTATAGGGTGTTGTATTGTATAATCTAAACAATGGTTTGTTGGAAATTCCATTTTTACCCTTTGACCTTTACATAGTTATGTTGACAGTTAACCTTAATTGACGCCAGGGGGTAAATGTGCGACATAACAACAACGTTGGGGGGTAAAATTGCAATTATTTCGTTAGAGGGGGTCAAAGTGCCAATTGGCCTAAACCTCAGGGGCTAAAATCGCAGTTTACTCCTTATTTTATTTTGGTTAATAGCTTTTTTTGTTGGGTTTTCTTTAATTCTATACACCCTTTTAACATAATGCCAACATCCCCACTACACTCATTTTAGAAAAACGCCCAATAATGCCCCTTGCTGATTGTACTGCCACATGGCGGAAAACACCCAAGGATGGGGGTATTATTCACCCTTACCACTACGCATGGTCTAAGGCGCTAATAAGCGTTATTCGACGTGTGGACGACACGTAAGCCTATGTTATGAAAGTGGTGTGGTATTAAAAAGTGCAGGGTAAGCATATGTTAGAAAAGTGGTGTGGTACCAAAAAGTGTGGGGTGGAATGGGGTGTGAAAGGGTGGCATGGTGGGACACGTGGCATACACTTTTTGTAATTATTTTAAATTCGGAAAATAAAGAAAATCAATAAAAAGCCTACCACCCAATGAGAGGCCTTGTCACACCCCGAATTTCCGACCAAATCCCGGTGGGCCCGGGTGGGGAGTATCGTGACGTAAGATTGGTATCATCATAGACACAAACACAGATAACACAGGGAAAGTCTTTGAGTTAAAATATTATTACAAATGTAAGTGTCCAAATGTTCAAAATAATATACAGACGTTTTGTAATAAAGATCCACATGCGGATCGTAAAATGTACAAAAAGAGATCAACAGACTACTAGGCTTTATGCAAAGGAGTTGCAAATTCCTCTTCTAGCATTACCGAGCAACTTTCGTCCTATTTACGTATCATTGCACCTGTAACTTAGTCTTTTGAAAATACGTCAGTTTACACTGGTAAATACAATCAACCGACTCATTTTGAAAACATTTTCAAAATCATTTTAAATGCACAAGGCACACGATTTTATAAATAACTTGAGACAATTCAAAATGATCGTGTATATAGTTTTACATGCCTGTCAATACATATGGGGCCCAGTACTAAACACCGAGATCATGATTAACCGACTCGCCATTTAAACCCACAAAGGGGTATCCCCAACTAGTAGGTAAGAAAAACATTTTATAATAGCATTAGCATCTATCAGGTGTATACCTACACCCCGTGCTCGGTCGTGCCCATTAGAAACTTAAATAAGTCAAGGATATCCAGGACACGGTCGCGTTAACCCCCAATGTTTATTTTCAGAAAATCCAAAAACATTAGAAAATTTGAAAAAGTAAAAAACATGATAAAATCTAAAATGAGTTTTGTTGAGAAAAGAGGAAATGATAGTACATCAGTGGACGGTCACAGTATGCTAAAGAATTGGAAAGTCAAAATGTGATAAACGGTCTCACTGATGATGTGCCAGTAGGTTTTTGCACATTTAGTAGATTGTGACGAGATATAAACCTAAATTTCAAACTTACTTATATCGTGGGGAACATCTCTCGGATATATGGGTAACCCCCGAAATCTTGTTTGAAAGGTACCTCTTTCTGAGATACTAGGTCTTTATGCTCAGTGATATCTGGGGTATTATCCCGGGACTTCTGATTTTGCGGAAGCAATGGCCTAGTCCCCGGAGAATACTTTCTGCTTGCTTGAAAAATAGCATCACCCTCAGCATAAAAAATGATGAAACATTGCAAAATGCTAATCATGTGTTGTTGAAACAAAAGATCCTCTAAAGGGGACACACCAAAAGTCGAAGCCGTCATCTCTCTGCTGAACGGAAGTTCTGACCTGAGCTCTCGCGGCCCTCGCAATTTAACCCCTTACAGATATCATCTAGGTATACTCACCAGTAAGACTGAATATTGGGATCTGGATACGGGAGTATATTCTGAGGGGGGGGGGATACGAAAATAAGTTTAAGTCGCTTAAAACATTAATCTCGTATCTCGAAACAGTTGAACTTTGTGTGAAAATTTAAGTGGATCAGTATACTGACAATCTAAGTGAATCGTTTAGAACTTAAAATGTTTAAAGCTTAATGGTGTTGGTGATTTGTCTCAAAATCTGATATGATCCTCTTACACAAACTCACAAAAATATTGTATGTAAATATTTCTTTACTGCATTTCGTTTAAATTTCAAAATTCCAAAAAAGATTTTTAGTGTGTTTTAGCATAAATTTTGAAAAAGTCAAAAAGATTTTCGACAACTGATGTTGGAGAGCTGATTTTCAAAATTCCAAGTGCTAAACATGATGACAATCAGTGAGGAGGAGTCTGTTTAAATTGAGAAAAAGATTTTGAATATCTTTCCTACAAGTGGTATCAGAGCTCAGGAGGAAGAGTTCATACCAATTCAGCTGCAAATTCTGATTTCTACACTTTCTTTTTGAAATTAAACTTGTTTTTACGGTCAAAATGTCTTGAATTTCACACATCATGTGCGCATTTGTGTTTTAACAAACCCTAGAAAGTTTCAGATCTAAAATCGGATTAAAACTTGATCAATTTGACAAATTTCGTTTCGAGATGATGACATTAGCGTAATTCCGCACGGAACTAGGGGTAATCTCGTTTCAGAAGTTAATTCCGTTTGAAAGTTCACACGGAATTAGTTAATTCCGCTTCAAAGTCTTAATTTCGTTTGAGTGGTTCAAGCGAAATCAGGTAATTCCGTTTCAAGGAGTGATTCCGTTTGGTATTTCCGCACGGAATTATAATTCCGTTTGAAAGAGTGCAAATTCAAACGAAATTACGGTAATTTCGTTCAAAGGATTAATTCCGTTTGAACTGTGTAATCTCGTTTGAAAGGAATTCCGTTTGAAAGATAATTCCGTTTGAACAGGACTGTTTTGAGAATTTCTTGAAAACCGAATCATGGAAGAAGAATTTTACAACGCATTTGCTACTCCAGTTACCCCGATTACTCTTGCACAGAACACAATGTTGGAAAATGAAACAGGGACTATGCAAAAACCGCCTAGCTCATGAACATTAAGGAGTATAAAGGTTGGGAAGGACGTTTTGAAAACTGGGTACAAGCAAATTATTTGGATGCTTGGGAATGTATCGAAACGAAATATGTTAGACCGACGAATGATGACGAAGAGGAGATTGCTATCAAAGATATGAGTGCTGATGATAAAAAGAAATACAAAAATGAAAAAATGATGTTAAGTCTTCTACAACAAGTTGTGAAAGAAGATATTTTGGTTTTATTACAACATAATGGAAGTGCTTATTCGATTTGGAAAGCTTTAAAATCAAAGTTTGTTGGTAGTCAAGAGATGGTTAAAAACAAAAAGTCACTTTTGAAGAAAGAGTTTGATCTGTTTCGTGGATTGAAAAATGAGAGCACAAAGCAAATTATTGAAAGATATTGCAATTTGTTAATGAACATGAAGAGATTGAGCATCAATAAAGAGAATGAAGAGTTGATTGAAAAGCTAGGTGATGCATTGCCACACGAGACTTGGGGCACAAATCTCATGATGTTAAGGAACAAGAAAGGGTTTAATAGTCTGACACTGAGTAAATTCATTGAAAAGATTGAGGCTCAAGAGATGGAACAGAGAAAGATATCAAGAATGAAAGATTTCGATGGTGAACAAGATATTGGGCTTTATTACAAAGCAGGGTTGAATGACAAAACTACTAACATGTCACCAAAGGTTGAGACTGCATTCAATGCAAAGAGTTCATCAGGAAGTTCATTAAAAGGATCAAACAGCAACACAAGTTTTTCATCATATCCATCTTTTGATCCGAACATTTCAGCAACCAAGAATGGCAAGAAGCTACAATGCAATATTGTATTGAATCTTGAAAATGATCAGGATTATTCTGAAGAAGTTGCAAAAAGTCATATGTCTTTGTTAGGAACTGTTTTAGAGTCTTATGGTAGTTTTGTTGCAGGTCGGATCGGGAATCCAATGCTTACAAAAGAGGATTACGATCAGATTGATGCTGAAGAGATGGAGTTAATGGATATTAAGTGGTGTTTGGCAAGTGTGTTGAGACGAGCTGAGAAATTCAAACAGATCACAGGAAGAGATGATTTCCGTGATGCATGTGTTTCTAATTTAGGTTTTGATAAATCTAAAGTTACTTGTTTTCGTTGCAGGGAAAAAGGACACTTCAAGAGGGAGTGCACTAATCGCGAAGCAAGTGGAGCTCAAAATCCGTTCAACAACAATGATTACTATCGAAAATCGATCTATCATCAAGTTGCTCAACAACAACAAGAACCACAAGTGGCACATGGTAGGAAAGTAATTGAAGAATCATCTAAGAGAGCATGTTTGGTGAATCAAGAAAATTTCAGCTGGGACAAATATATTTCAGCCGACAATAAAGCATGCCTAATCAATCAAGATGATGAAAAGTTACCAGAAGGTTTTAGTTGGGAAAATTTCAGTTGAGATGATTATTGTACAGATAAAGAAATGTTAAAAGCCAAAGCTTTTGTTTTCAGCCGACAATAAAGCATGCCTAATCAATCAAGATGATGAAAAGTTACCAGAAGGTTTTAGTTGGGAAAATTTCAGTTGAGATGATTATTGTACAGATAAAGAAATGTTAAAAGCCAAAGCTTTTGTTGCTCGAATTGAAGAAGATAGTGATGATGATACTGAATATTATGCAAAAAAGAATGGCGGCTCATTTGAAAATGATGGCAGAAAGTGATAGTGAAGATGAAAAAGCTAAAAAGAAAAAGAAAAAGGTCAAAACATCAGTAAGCAGTGATGATAAAGAAGTTCCAGTGATCAAAAGGAAAGTAAAAGAAGTTCCAAAGTTCAAAGTTGATGAAGAAGTTGATGCAAGAAAGATTTCTGTGAATTGTGAAACCTGTGAGATTATAAAAAAGAAAAACAACGAATTTATTAACAACATGAACAGGTTGAAGGAATCTTATGATGTTCTGAACAAAGCGATGAATCAATACAATCAATCTAGTGATGAACAAGCAACAGCAATGAAGACACTTCAGGGAGCTTTCATGACGAAGCAGAAAGTTGTTAACAATTACATTGAGAAGTGTATTGTTCTGGAACAAAAACTGGAAACTCAAAGGATTGAAACAGAAAGAGTAAATCATTTGTTAAAAAGTTACTCATGTACTTCTTATGTTATTGACAGGATTTATCTAACTGTTGAAGGCATGAAGGCATTTGATGAAGAGGAAGTTTCTGAAGATAAGAGTTCTGAAAAGAAGAAGGATACTGAAGTGAAGACATCTGGTAAGAAACAGAGTGCCAGTTACAACAAGTGTCCACCCCCGCTTAAAAATGGATATTCACCATGAAATCCAAATTCAGAAAGAGTCGAAAAGGCAACAAATTTACAGTGGGAGTCGGAGTCTTCAGTTAAACTGCCAGAAAATATTGATGTTACGTTTACATCGTCTGACACTGATCAACAATCTCAATTGATGAAGAAAGTAGTGGATCATGTGTTAGATAAAGATGAAACTGAGGAGTCAAAGTCGGATTCTATGTCAGAGTCAAAATCTGAGTCCAGCACTCCGAGTCAAACCGATAAACAGGGCAAAAGAGTTTACAATAAAGAATTTCTTCTATCAAAATCTAATTTGAATGACGAAACATTCAATGTTGCATATACATTGAATGATTCCGACAAATTATATTCTGATGAGGAATTTCCAATAAGAGGTGTTAAACCTGAAATGATAAAAAAAGGTTTTCAAATTAACAGAAATTAATATTTCTGAAATAAAAGATGAAAATCTTTCTAAAAAACCTAGACCTTACACCTCAAGAGTTCAACAACGTTTAAACAAGAAAAAGGGTTACAATTCTGGTTCTGGTTTTCAAAAGAGACCAAACCATAATGGTAATTACAAAAAGAAAGGCATTGGTTTTATTCCACCAGAAAATTATAAAAAATGAAAAATATGTTCGAGATTTTAAATCAAAAATGATATTTGTTCCAGGTACATCTTCTGAAGAGGAAAAAGAAAATTTGTTCTGAAAGCAGTCAAACAAAGAATTCCTTGCGAAGCAGCAAGAAGAAATAGAGAAGATTGTTGATCAAAAGAAGAAGGAAACTCGAACTTGTTTCAAATGTGGTAGAATTGGACATCTAGCTTTGAAATGTTCACAAGCAATTCAAACCAAACAGGGAGTTTCTAAACTGAAAGAAAAAATGGTTGAGTTTGAACCACCAATTGAGAGAACTAAACTTTTCAAAAATTCAAAATTTGAAATTGGTGAATGTTCAAAGAGGTTTTACAAGAAAAGTGCAAATCTTGACAACCAAAAATGGGTTGTTAAGAAATCTGATGATAGTTCTAGCAATGATTCTGATTCATCAAAATCAGAGGAGCTAACTTCAGGCGATGAATCTGATTCCACAAAGTCAGAGGTGCCATAAGTTGAGCTAAAAATTGAAACATCAGTACCTCCAATGGATGATGCAAATTTTCCACCATTGAGGGCTGAAAATTTTAAGCAAAAAGTTGGTAAAGTTGAAATTTCAAACCAATTTTATTCTGATAAAAAGGTTTTTGATGTTGAAAAGGCCTTTAACTTCAAAGTGAAACACATTTTCGGAAAAATGGTTAATAGAAAAGTCAAAGGGGTTAAAGAGTTTTATGAGAAAAAATTGAAGAAATCAGGTAAGAGTGTTTCATCCCAGGTTTGTGACTGGGATGGAACATATTATGATGAGTAAAAATTATGACTTGCCGGAGCTCCCAGGTTGGTAAGTGAGGAGAAGGTATCGGCATCTTTCTTGAGAAATTCACGAAAGTGATTTCGACTTACAAGTGGTTTTTGATTTGTTTCTTACAAGTGGTAAATCAGGGACATTAATTTGTATCTAATTTTCTACAAGTGGTGATGTTGATTGATCTTTAAACTGTTAAATTTTTCTAGTAGTTGAAGAACAATGTGAGGAATTGAACCCCTAACCTACAAGTGGTTTTATGAAATCAACAAAACTAATTTTCCGGAAAAATCATTTGATTAAAACAAACTTAAGTGTTTTGAAATCATAATGGGAAAATAGTTTGTTGTGAGGGGGAGTTCTGATTGTTTATGCCAAGTGGATGGCGTTTTGAAGTGATTCGATATCAGTTGTCACGTTGTTTGTACAGTTTATTTTCAAATTTTTTTTAAATGATTTTGAATTTTAGGGGGAGTAAGAAATTTCAGAAAATCCAAAAACATTTGAAAATTTAAAAATGTCAAAAACATGATAAAATGAAAAATGAGTCTTGTTGAGAAAAGAGGAAATGATAGTACATCAGTGGACGGTCACAGCATGCTAAAGAATTGGAAAGTCAAAATGTGATAAACGGCCTCACTGATGATGTGCCAGTAGGTTTTTGCACATTTAGTAGATTGTGACGAGATATAAACCTAAATTTCAAACTTACTTATATCGTGGGGAACATCTCTCGGATATATGGGTAAACCCCGAAATCTTGTTTGAAAGGTCCATCTTTCTGAGATACTAGGTCTTTATGCTCAGTGATATCTGGGGTATTATCCCGGGACTTCTGATTTTGCGGAAGCAATGGCCTAGTCCCCGGAGAATACTTTCTGCTTGCTTGAAAAATAGCATCACCCTCAGCATAAAAAATGATGAAACATTGCAAAATGCTAATCATGTGTTGTTGAAACAAAAGATCCTCTAAAAGGGACACACCAAAAGTCGAAGCCGTCATCTCTCTGCTGAACGGAAGTTCTGACCCGAGCTCTCACGGCCCTCGCAATTTAACCCCTTACAGATATCATCTAGGTATACTCACCTGTAAGACTGAATATTGGGATCTGGATACGGTAGTATATTCTGAGGTGGGACACGCGAATAAGTTTAAGTGCTTAAAACATTAATCTCATATCTAGAAACAGTTGAACTTTGTGTGAAAATTTAAGTGGATCAGTATACTGGCAATCTAAGTGAATCGTTTAGAACTTAAAATGTTTAAAGCTTAACGGTGTTGGTGATTTGTCTCAAAAACTGATATGATCCTCTTACACAAACTCACAAAAATATTGTCTGTAAATATTTCTTTACTACATTTAGTTTTATTCAATATTCCAAAAAGATTTTTAGTGTGTTTTAGCATAAAATTTTGAAAAATTCAAAAAAAATTTCGACAACTGATGTTGGAGAGCTGATTTTCAAAATTACAAGTGCTAAACATGATGACAATCAGTGAGGAGGAGTCTGTTTAAATTGAGGAAAAGATTTTGAATATCTTTCCTAAAAGTGGTCATCAGAAGTTTGTAAATGTTAAATCATGATATTTTTACAAGTGGTTCATCAGTGATTAACATTGTAAAATCTGTTGTGTTTGTATTTACAAGTGGTAAGCATAGAATAAATTTGTAAAATTTTAAATGTGTGAAATTTATTTCTGGGTTAAGTAGTTGTGCAGGATAGCCAGGTTCCTGATTCTAGAGAGCCAGGTTACGATTCTGGAACTGCTGATGCTGATGAACTTAAGGAATCAAGAGACCTGATCAAAAGATGTTTGAGAGTCAGGTTGTGTTTCTGGGAAGAAGAGAAAGATTTGAGGATGCTTTACAATGTCAGATACTTCAAAGAAGAGCCCAAAGACTGATAAAGATTGAAGATGTTGAAGACTCGACACTTAAGACTCGTCAACATTCGAGGGGAGTCTGTTAATGCATGCGTCTGTCGACTTCGTCTTGTATCGAGTCTTGTACTAAGAATGTTAGATCAGGGCACGTAGTTCGAGAATTGATGTAATTCCTCTTGAAGGATGTAATTCTGCTTGAAAGATCATTCAAGTAATTCCGCGCGGAATTAGATTCCGCGCGGAATCTAATTTCGTTTGGAACCTGTTCAAACGGAATTAGTCGGCTATATATACCCTTCAAGCAAAATCATTTGTAAGAATTCCAGTTTGAGCCACGAAGTGCTGCCGAAGTGTCGTCTCGCTGTAAATCGTTGTCAAATAAATCAAATCGACATTTAAAGTGATATTCTTGCTGAATTGAACTCAATACGTCTGTTTCCGCCTTTTGTATTGAGAAAAACTCTTCTGATCGACTCGTTTGGGTCTGAAAACGATCCTACAGTTATCAAACAAAACATATTAATACAGGTCATGGAGATCTTGTAGTCACAATCCGACATATGATCTCATACCCGACCAAGCGGTAATAATTTACCGTATCCTAAGCTCGTATAGGGAAAATAGGTTAAGAGTATTTACCTGGGCTAAAACTCATCTTATGAATGCAAGAATTATAAATAGCTCAGCCTTATTGTAACACCTCGTAAAATCACGTCCAATAATGTATTGACACGTGTAATAAACCCTAATAAAGTCAAACGTTGAATTTGATGGACTAATTTTGCGAAAAATCAAAAACTTTGATTATAGAAGGACTGGAAATGTTAACATGCTTATTATAAGCCTCTGAATAACGTTACACGGTAATCATGTTCACAAATGAGCCACTTGTTGATCAAGAGTAGCCGTTTGCGTAATTAATTGAAAGTTTGCGTGATGAAGGGTTAAAAGCGTCAACATGTTAATTCTTACCTCTGAGTGACCTTTTAACAAACCGAGAGCTTCATGATAATTGATTATACTCTCGGGAATGCCTAATATTGGCCATTAAGGGCTTTTATGCCTATAAGTAAAGTTACGCGCAACTTAGCAAGTTAGAGGGACTAAAAGTGTCAATATATTTAATTAGACCTCTGAATGACCTTTTTACAAACCCAAAGCATCGCGATGTTTAATAATACTCTCAAGAGTGCCTAACATGGATTAGATAAGGCTTCGATGCTATTAAACGATGATATACGCAAGTTTGCGCATTAGAGGGACCCAAAAACGTCAACTTTTGAATCTACGCCTTTTGGTGACCATTTAAGCAAACGAGAGCTTAGTAATATTTAAACACATGCTTGGGAATACCCATTATGGGCCATGGAAGGCTTGGATATCATCAAATGACATTTCGCGCTACTTTGTGCGATTTAAGGGACTATTTACGTCAAACTGCAAAACTCTACCGATTCGTATGGTATCGAACCTTCCGGAATATTATCATAAGTTAAAAATGCCCTAAATATCCTTTACCTAGCTTAGAAATAGGCTTAGAGGTGTTTGGTGCGCAAAAATAAACTTATTTGATCAACAGGGACTAAAAGCGTCAAAAAGTGCATAAGTTTGCATTTTCGCGCATATCTTACGTTCTGAATATATATCCGGACATCCAAAAATTTATATAATCATTAAAATATTTTATTTTAGTGATTGGCATGATAAAATTCCATTCATCGCTTAACTTGGATCGTTTTTGCGTTCGTTACGACTTTCATCGTAATTAACCGAACAACACAACCGTACGACCAAACGAGCCGACATCCGAGATGTTTTTGAGCATATTTTAAGTTCCCTATACTTTAACTTTATTTTAGAGCCTTGAAATGGGGTTGACGGGGATTAAAAGTGTCAAAAATCAAGTTTTACAAGTGTAGGGACCATTTTTGAAATTTCTGGCAGATACATTGAACTTGGTCCATTTTTGAGGTTTTGATGGTTTTAACCCATGGTTTTGAACCCTATGGGCTGGTATTTGATGGTTTTACATGTTCCCATGGTATTCTAAAACCTTGGGCCCAAGTGTAAGGTCATGATTCAAGCACGGTTTACGAGGAACGATCCTAACGGTTTACCGAAATCTATATAAACCCAACACCTTCATTCTCATTCCTCACAATCTGATTCAAATAGCTCTAAGTTGGGGTTTAACACTTCATACCTGAGCAATTTGAATCAAGATCTTCCTAGCTTGGACCCTTTGTAAGCTTCTTTCGTTCTTTTATGCGTTTTTAAGCGGGAAAGTTAAACAGTGTTTGACTTTCTACTTTGACCAGTCAATGGTCAACACGAAGTTCGTTTGAACTTCATAATGTGAGCGTAATCACGATGGTTATAGTCTCTTGTGACTATACCTACTGATTACCACGTTATTTAGGCTTAGTGACGAGTCATGGTTTCGGTCAAAATGCGCGTTTATGCGTATTTTGCAACCAAACTATTTTTGGGTATCAAGACCCTTTGTCTTGATATCAAACTTGTTTTCTAACTTCGTTAAACATGTTTTAACATGTTTAAGTCATCACTTTAGGTTTAGTGCTTATGTAGGGTCGTAAGATAAGCGGTCTAAATAACCGCTTAGACTTTCGAACTAGACCCATTTGGTCGATCATTAGGATCCGACCAAACACAATAGGTGACCATAGTTGTATAGGGAATAAGCTTCCGAGGTTATACCTTATGGTCACTTCGTTTAGTTAGTTGTATGATAGGTAGTTTATATGCCTTAGGTAAATGGCCAAAATACCCTACGGGGCTTAATTTGAGTTTAAATTCGTTTTGGGCATATTGGAAGGTATCCTACTGATATCACAACATATTTAAGGCATATTAACTTAGGAAACCTGTTCATGACTCATTTGGTTACCCGTTATGCATTTATCGCATTCGGTACGGGTTATGTAACTAGTTTGCATAAATTAACCGAAACGGGTCAAACCTTATCATTTTTACTTCAAAATCCAGAATGTGTTTAGTTTACCCATATTATACAAGTCTTCAAACTTGTCGGGTCTAAACCACACTCTAATCCGGTCTTCGCTTAATCTTGCGTTTGAACCGTATACCTTTCTTTAAAACTAACCGGTCTAAGTTTAACTTAAGTAAGACCCGTTAGGAATCTAATAGGTTAATTAAAACTTTTGTTCCAGATTTAGGAGACCAGTAAAAGATACTTGCACTTGCTGATTTGTACGACTGGGATAAATTTATATAGTTTGCTCAGGTAAATACTTTTAACTTATTTTCCGTTATACGGGGTTGGGATACGGTATTATAATAATACCGATTGGTCGGGTATGTAATTCTTTTTAAATCAGATTGTGATTAATATATATTGCATAACCCGTTTTAATCTGTTTTGTTTGGTATATGGCTTTTGGGGGGTTAATGACCATGTCCTGGATATCCTCGGCTCATTCATTGAAATGGCCACGACTTAAGCACGGGGTGTAGGCATACACCCGACAGTTGCATATGTATAAAAGGTACCCCACAATATGGAAAATTCCTTGTGGGTATTATACATGTGGTGTGTCAGTTAATCTCGTCCGGCTCTTCTAACCGGCCCTGATAGACGACAAACATTTAAATCTGTATACAAGATTATTTTTAAATAATTGTCCCAAGTTATAAAAGATATTTTGTGCCTTGTGC
This sequence comes from Helianthus tuberosus, assembly GCA_030545235.1. Lineage (NCBI taxonomy): Eukaryota > Viridiplantae > Streptophyta > Magnoliopsida > Asterales > Asteraceae > Helianthus > Helianthus tuberosus. The sequence goes on from CM060367.1 coordinate 28,574,923, forward strand.
ATTCAAATCAAATTTTTTAAACATTTTCAAAATGAGTCGGTTAATTGTATTTACCAGTGAAAACTGACGTATTTTCCAAAAAGGTTAAGTGCAGGTACTAATCGGAATAGGCTGGCTACTCCTAGCATCAATAAAGAGTCTTGCAAGCTTAGATGTTTGTAAATCTGCTGAACAGTGTTTCTTTTAACTTTGATCTGCCTGTGGATCCTTTACAACCGTTTTTGTAATAAATGATATTACTTCCATTCGGTTTGTAATGTTTATATCTTTCGACTTCCGCTGTGTATATAATCTGTGATAAATTGTCTATGATGATATCAACTACGTCACGATACTCCCCACTGGGCCCACTGGTAATACGTGGAAATATCGGGGTGTGGCACTTATTCAATTAACTAAGGGTAGGTTGCAATTTACCGGAAGGCCCTAGTCTGGAATGATGGTATAAATAACCAATTAGAATGTCAACGGGTCCTATTCAAGTCGTAGAATTGGACCGGTTAACTTAAAATATCGAAAACGGTACGATACGCTTGATTAAGCGAAGACTGGAATAGAATGCGGTTTAAACCCAACAAGTACTAAGACTTGTATAATATGGGTAAACAATATACATTCTAGAATTTGAAGTAAAAATGATAAGGATTGACCCGTTTCGGTAAACTTACGTAAACTAGCTACATAAGCTTAACCGTACGCATATAAGCGATATCGAGTAACCGGATGAGTCATGAACAAGTTCTATATGCCAATATACTTTAAATAAGTTGTAACATCCGAAGGTTAGCAACTTATATGCCCATGAAGGTTTTGAAATCAAAATACGCCTCAAAAGGGCATTTTAGTCATTATGCGACGCAATAAAAGAACTTGTGTATAAACTGATATTATGAACATGATCATTCTGTAAAAATACTTTATGTATGATATAATATCAGTAAGTAATCAAACATGTATTGGTTTTATGATTTAAGACCAAACTATGCACCGAAGGGGCATTTTGATCATTACATACATAGTTTGAGAACTTATTTGAAAATATGAGTTAAGACTAAGTACCTACTGTGAAAACATTTTAAATATGTTACATTATCAGTAGGTATCAAGTTTTGATTGATAGTTATGGTTTAAAACCATACTATGCGCCAAAAGGGCGTTTTGGTTGTTTAAGAACATAATTTATGATCTTTAATCAAAACTCAGGTCATGATCAGTTTCATAATATCAAAATATGTTAATTACATTAACATGTCAGTAGGTAAATTGTGAGTGCATATGTCTATCGCTTTCGTCAATCACGCATCGTAGCTAAACGAATGATCAAGACAAGATTGAACAAAGGTTAAACATGCAAGATATGGATCCGCACGGATGGAGAAGAGTGCATCCGCAAGGACCAACTGCAAGGTTCTAGGGTTTTATGTCTTGTTGATCTGTGCGCATCCAGACTTGTTGATCCGCACCATTTGAGTTCGTGTGCAGATACAGGTTCATCCGTAGATAGTTGTTGGTCCGCACTAACTAGTTGGTTCGCACCAGATCATGTTCATCCGTGATTAGGTTAGTGAGGGTGGACCTTGCCTATAAATAGGATTCTAAGTCTTGTTCATTTGTATCTTTGGAGAGACAGAGAGGCGAAGCTCTGCTCGTTTGTTTTCGTGGTTGTAAACTTTCATATTATCAATAGAAAACAACTTTAATTAGCTTATTCTTGTCTGATCCACTCTCGTACTTGGATTCCGCACAAGATACGAGATATATGCAGTGAACGATGTATTGGAATCGATCCTAACTTGAACTCACATAAATCACTTGCAAGTTCATTGTTGATTAAAACCTTGTTTATTGCAAAAAAAGGGCATTTTGGTCAAAGTTGGCAAAATATAGAAACTTGCATATAAACTCAGAATTTGATCATGATCATGTAACATAACCAAAAAGGGTTATGCTACATTATAATACGATCATAATACAACTCTAAATCGGTAGCTAACTGTAAGACCCTTTGTTTATCGATATTACATATAAGTTTCATATATAATTGTGTTTATACAATTACACATATATTTAAAATACGAGTTTCTTAAAAACTTCTTAAAATTTTAAACATTTCACTTAAAGTCATCGCTTAATCTCGTAACGGCGAAGCGTGATGCGGAAGCTTGAACTTTGATCGTGTTTGGTTCTTCATTGAGCTTGATTGCCATCCGGCACTTCAAGATATACCTACATTTCATAAATCATGAAGTGAGTTAGTCATACAAATAAATAAACAAACTTTTTCAGCTTTTTAATGCCGCTGCGGGCCGCGACCGAGTCATGATTCACCCTCGCGTGGCGTGAGGGCCTCTGGCGGGCCGCGACCGAGTGTCTAAATCCTGTCACGGGGAGCGACACTTGGTTTTTGACAGAAAGTTCTTAATGCTGGCTGCATTTTTCCCAGCTTTGCCAATTCTTACATAATTGGTCATAACTTTCTAAATTTTGATCCGTTTTATGTTCCGTTTCTTTCTACGTGATCGTAATTTGTTCTTCCATCACATGGGGTTAAAATCCGACATCCGGATTAACAACTTTCTAAGTTTTTAAGCCCTCGGCTTTATAATCAATTATTAAACTTTTGACTCGTTCATGATCTATCAAACAATCTTGTTTCTAAAAGGTCATAAAGCATATACCAACGTATTTAACTCAAAATATTTAACTCGGGTCCATAACTTTTATGAATTACGCAACCATTACCCAAGTTAAGCGCATGATTCATTTTGACCCATTAGGAGAATTTAAGCATTTAAGCTTAATTCTCGCTCTTCCTTTTTATACATCTCGTTTCCACATTAAGATATCTACTTATCTTCCACCACAACTATATTTATGGTGGATTTAATATAGTAATCTATTTATTCCGAATTCTACCCTTCAGTTTGTCATTTTATGAAAAGACCCGTTATGAGGCATTTGACCTAAAAGGTTTGTACCTTAAACTTTTACTCTTATCCAAAAGACTTATTCAATCATAAAACTCATTTTCAAACAACCCTTAAGGGTCGTTTGCCGGTTTATCATTCAAGGGCGTTTTGGTCAACTTTATCGCTTCTTTTACGACAAATGACTTTTAGTGACATGTTTGACCAAAATCCCATATTTTAGCTATAATCTTATTTAAAAAATCATTATGTTTCTAAAAATGCAATGACTATAATTTAAATTATTAGGTTTACCTATTAAGGTAACCTAATGTCCATTTTTGGCTTCGTTTAACTATCTTCGAACCTTAAGTTCTAAATGAGTAGTTGACCTATTACTCATACCTGGCTCGGGTCGAACTATTGACCCGTTTTAGTACCTCATCAATTAAGTTGCTAGTTAATAGCAACGCATACTCCATACGCTACTTACCCCTATGATCATAATACTCGACAAACAATGATTAGTCTTATCGTCAAATGGTGATAACATAACCATGCGACCCGTTTGGCCTAAATGACCAAACATTTTATATTTATAATTGAATGGTATTTATTTACCATTTCACTCACTTGACCCATTACGGATTTTCACCATATGTTCTCATTTTTTAAATCCGTTTCTTACGCATTTAACCCATCATGGCTTACGCCATAGGATGTCGTTTAAACTTCAACTTTTATTGGTTTACACGTGACTAAATCACTGTTTCACCCTTTATTATTCATTTTAGCTTACCCTATAAGGTAAACATTCAAAACTCATTATATGTTTGTCATTTCATGACCAATTTACCGTTTCACCCCTTTTTACCATTAATCATGGTTTTCATCATTTTCACTTGTTCCGACCCGTATCATTTCGCGTCGGAACTCCATATTTCAAATATTACCTTATCGTATTTATAACCTATAAAACCAATAAGTATTCTACGAAAAGGGTGTAAGTTTTACTTACCTTACATCTAATTTACGCTTTTCCTTCATACTTGATTCGTTTGACCCGCTTCCTTCCTAAGCTTCCACTTAGCTTTTCAAGCGTCAAACTATCATTATAATTCGTAAGATGGTTAGTGATGCGTGTCGAGTGCGATATGTTTTTATTAATATTTTAATCCCATTTTACACATTAGTCAAGTTTTAAATTTATAAAACACGATATTTAACTAATACTAAACACACACATGGGCAAGTGCACCCATCGTGAACGTAGTATAGCGTTGGTAAGATACCGAGGTCATCCAAGGACACAAGAGCTTTTAGTACCGGTTTATCCTCAACGTCTAATCAAACCAAAATTTTTGAGAAAAGATTTTAAACATGAAAATAAAAACAAAAAATGCTAAAAATAAAATAAAAATAAAAACAGATAGACAAGATGAATCACTTGGATCCGACTCGCCTTTAATGTATCCTTTGATGATTTCCGCACTTTTGCACATTTTAAGAGATTATCTTAGTTATAGTAGTAGGCCCCTCTTTTGAAGGTGACGTTACCCTCAACCCAGTGGTTTGAGTCAGCAAGGATACAATCCCAAAAGGGTCGAAATATTGAAAGATAATTAATTAAGTTATTTGTCACACCCCAACCGATGGCGAAAACATCGGGGCATGGCACTGAGCGAAACAGATTGTCCAGAAGTTTCCATAACAATTATCATTACCAATCAATTTAAACTAACATGTCCCATACCATGTCTCAAAAGGTAAACAAATTATTACAGACAAAATCTAGGCAAATAGTTCTATTCTGACAACTCAGATTTTCAAATAGAGCAATTGTTTATCTGCTTCTAGAGACTCTTGATTTAATTTGTATAGACAACTATTTGTTGGCTTCTAGAGCCTTATTCTAGCCTCGCTTTCCTAGCAGATGTGCATCCTAAGTACCTGTCACATACGTTAAAATAAAGTCAATACATAAAATGTAAAGGTGAGCATACAATTTTGATAATAGCATATAGAGTTCGAAATTCGTTTACGCATAACCGGCACGTACACATAGTGAAATGAAGCACGTTAGTTATCGACATAGATCCATCGATACCAACGACTGCGGGTTGACTGCCTGAGGCAGTTCACAATACATGATTACCACCGTAATCCATGCAAGTAATTGTCCTTAACAACCCCTGCGAACAGGTGCTGAGTCCAAACTATAGTACTATCGTTGCTAAGGCAGGTAGACAACATTCCATGTGTAAACATAACAAACAAGCATTCATAAGCCACGTATAACATGCATTAACGGTTAGCGTTCAAATAGTATTGAGTAGTGTGTTTATTGTGATTTGAATATTCGTAACGTATGTAACACCCAAAAGTGTGTAAAGCAAAAAGGGATCGAGTATACTCACAGCGTTGATGGATTGAAGGGAGCGCTAGAGAGTAAGGTTAGCCTGAACAGATCGATAACATAACGATAAGTGACGCGTAAAACGATGCATGACGTAAGTGGTTCGGACAGCAGTTCGGTCGGATGGTAATCCGACCAGATGGTCCAGTCGTGTGGATGACAATCCGTTCGGATGGTCATCCGGTCAGACAAATTGTCCGGTCGGATGACTATTCGAGTGGATTGTTCCTTCCTTTGGGAAGGATGTGTTTGTGTATGATGGCTTGTCCTTTGAAGTTTTCGTTGTAGCATTTTGAAAACATTGAAGTATCTCTACCTTTCAGGTCGGTCGATCGGACGGTCAGCCGTGCGGACGACACTCCGCTCGGATGATCTATCCGGTCGGACGGCGACTCGAGTGGTGGGGTTACTTAGTGAGAACAAATCCACAGCAGGTTGTCACTCGATCGGACAGCAGTCCGGTCGGGTGGCACCCTTAGTGCATTGAACATGTTGAAAATTGTTTGAGTGTTAAAGTCCAAGTATCTCATGATCCGAAGAGTAATCTGGTCGGATGGTAGTCCGATCGGATAGCAATTCGTTCAATACTCAAACTTCAGATAAAGTTGGTTAAGTGTGGGACCCAAGGTGCAAGTCGCTCGGTGATGCGTGTGAAGTGTGTATATAAGTTTAAGTATATTTTAAGCCCTTTTACACTTTCTTTAGCCAAGTTTTAAATTTATAAAACACGATATTTACTAACACTAAACGCACATATGGGCAAGTGCACCCATCGTGAGCGTAGTATAGTGTTGGTAAGATACCGAGGTCATCCAAGGACACAAGAGCTTTTAGTACCGGTTTATCCTCAACGTCTAATCAAATCAAAAGTTTAGAAAAAGGTTTTAAACTAAGAAAAATAAAAACTAACTAAAAATGCTGAAAATAAAAATAAAAGTAAAAACAGATAGACAAGATGAATCACTTGGCTCCGACTCGTGTATAGTGTAACCTTTGATTATTTCCGCACTTTTGCACTATTTAAGAGATTATCTTAGTTATTGTAGTAGGCCCCTCTTTTGGAGGTGACGTTACCCTCAACCCAGTAGTTTGAGTCAGCAAGGATACAATCCTAAAGGGTCGGATTATTGAAAGATAATTAATTAAGTTATTAATGCATAATGTGGTAGGCCCCTCTTTTGAAGGTGACGTTACCCTCGGCTAAGTAGTCTGAGTCAGTAGGGATACAGTCCTTAGTAGCCGGGTTAAAATATTAATAGTAGTTTAACTTATGAGGGGATCAAAGAGTTTGGACCCCCGCCATCCAATACCGTTAAGTATTGAAGGAGGTCCTACTAAATTTGACCCAGGTCCTTTGCAGGATCTATACACTAAACAATGGCAAGACTCTTACCAAACCGTTCCCTTAACCCCTGACCAGGTAGCCAACATACCTCCATATAGACCGTGGAGATATGAATGGTGAAAATCTTTTATTTTATATAGACAGTAAAATAATGCCAAGACACCACGGACAAACGATAAGGAAGAATCACCTTCAACATAAGAAACTAGTTATTAAAGTCATTAATACATAACCAACTAAAAAGTGTGAAAAGATTAAAAATAAAAAGTATTACACTAGACACTTTGTCTTCACTAAGTGATGTAAGAGACTTAGGCAAACATGGCCTTGATTGTCAAGAACTCTTATGATCAATCTTGGATCCCGAGACGACTCATACACAATATGATGGACAATGGATGATGGTGGTGGATGATGGTGTTATGGTGGTGGTGGGTGGTGGGTGAAGTGTGAGAGAGGTGGTGTGCCAAGGGATGGTTTGAGCTTGAGCCAAGCACTCCTATTTATAGGCTGAACAGAAGCTCGGGCACGGCCCCGTGTCCACATCCTTCTCTTTCTTCATTAATTGCTCTTGTCTTTATTAGTTGACCACGGCCCCGTGTCCGCTGGGCACGACCCCGTGTGCAGAAGCATATCTGTACTATCAAGATTTGCCTGGATTCTGCGAATCTTATAGTTGACCACGACCCCGTGTCCGCTGAGCACGGCCCCATGGTGGGTGATGGAAGCTTCTACAACTTTGTCTTTTATGCTGACACTTGGGCACGCCCCCGTGCTCATTGAGCAAGGGGCATGTTCAACCTCCTGTTTTCTTGTTTTGCTTGGGAAGATGCTTTCGGGGAAGTCGGGCATGCCACGTTTATTCCTTTTCTTGTATTTATGTTAGATTTAGCTGCCTTTTTGCTTCTTTTGTTAATTTGAGCTCATTTAATCCTGAAAATACAAAAGGAAGACAAAAACACACTTTTTCCAACATTAGTACTAAAAAAAGGTTAGTTTTATGCCACAATTGATGTAATTTATATGTTGCATTTTGCACACATCAAATACCCCCACACTTGAATCTTTGCTTGTCCTCAAGCAAAACTCTTTATAATGTGGCTTTATACTCCCAAATGGAATTGGTAGAAAAGAAGGTTTTTGGGCTTGTCATAGAGTGTCGGGATTTCCAAGATTCTTTATTTAGTTTTATTTTTATTTATTTACAATCCTATTCGTCATGATTTATTCATAACTTTTCATAAGATAAATTACTTATTAGGGCATAACATGCTCCCTTAAAATTCTATTTATATACAAGTTCACATACCTCATGGGGGATCACTCAACACTCGGCCGAAGATGTATTTTAGTGAATCACTCGAGAGCGGCATGGAACTTACTCCTACCATAGGCTTGCCAAGCAATCAATCCTCCTCCCTTTTAACTATAAACCTTTGTAAATATCAAGAGGACTTTTTGGGTGAAGGGTTAGGCTTGGGTTAAAGGTAGGTGGTTGGGTTAGTGGTTAGTGGTTAGTAGAAAAGGGCGAAAAAGCGTAACAAGCGTCGGTTTTCGAAAGACTTTTTATTTTTTTTATTTTGATGAAGCTATTATTCAAACAAAGTTATTTTTGATGAACTTGTTTGTTTATTTCTTTTGCTTCATTTTTTTTTGAAAGTCATACGAAAAACCGAACTTGTTACTAAAACAAAGGGTTAAAAATAAAAAGGTTTTGGTGGGTGAAAGGGTGTTTGGTTTGGGTTATAAAATGAAAAGGTTTAGGCTCAAAGGGGTTAACTAGGGGATTTTGGGTAGGTGCTAAAAAAAATAATGGTGTAGAAATAAAAAGGGTTAGTCCTAATGCCTCTATCATATACCTACTCGGGTTTAAGTTGGTAAGGACCGGGAATGAATCGTCGTGGCAAGTTCTAGAGTTGTAAGAACCAAGCGGCTATTCACACAAGAAACGAAAAATGAGCATTTAATTTAAAGATATGTATTTGTATTCTCAATAAAGGCTCAAAACTCACTTTTGTGGGAATGAGTTTTTATGTGATCAAGTATATATAATTAAATTTTAAATAAGCTTGTCATGCCTTTTCATAATTTTCTTATGTTGGTTCTTTTTGTCACGACGCTATCGGTTGTAAATTTGTAAAAATATAACCTTTTTAGAATTTTGAAATTCCCAAATTAAACCTAGACAAGTAAAAAAAATGAAAATTTTTGAAAAAATTTGGGGTGATTAGCGGTTCCAATAGAGTTTTGTGTAAGGCTTGTTATTAGGACTTGCAAGATTCAAGGTTTTAGCATCCCCCCCCCCCCCCACACTTAAATTACACATTGTCCTCAATGTGTCCCAAAAATAAGTTTTTAGGTTGATTGAATGTGTAAAAGGTGTGAATCAAGCAAAAATTTGTGTTACTGGGCACTGGACACGGCCCCGTGTTCAAGTGCCAGTAACAAAAATTAAACAAAAGAAACAGAAGCCTGGACACGGGGGCGTGTTGGGTGAACATGGCCCGTGTCCAGTTTACCTGAACTGGGTCATTTCTGCAGACTGTGCAGCACGGGGCCGTGTTGGGCGGACACGGCCCGTGCTGAGCTTACTGTTAATGAAAAAAAATCGTCGGATGGCTCTGTTTTCCTGCATGGGGTGCTGGTTCAAGTTTCCCTTGCTATCCTTTTGCCATCCCGAGTGTGTTTTATTCGTTTCAACACCATCCAAACACCAAATTAACTAAAACCATCATTCATTAAGTCATAGAGAGAATTACATAATAGTCCTAAAAAATGAAAAACAAAGCAGAAAATAGAAGTTAAAAGTCCTAAATTAGATAGGTTAAGTGATACGTAAAATCATCCTAAGGAGCTCTACTTCTACAATAAGAACCAAAATTCCGGGAATAGTTTTCTGGTTTCTAAAAGTCTTGCAGAACTCCAAGCCGAGCGGTGTCCCTTAGATGTTGCTAAAGCCATTCTTCTATCTCCCTCGGGAGAAGGGAGGCGGCTTCATGTTCCTCAACATCTTGTGGAGGGGGAGTGACACCAATCGGAACCCCTTGTAGTATGTCTCGAGGGGGCTCCAGATGTAAGGCGTACCATTCGGCCGGAATGATGACTTCCGGTACCACATTCCATGCCCTTTGGGTGATAATCGGCACCAAAGGAGGAGAGGCGAGAATGTTCAACCTTTGGTGCAAAAGGTTGACTTCCCGGAGACATCTTTCAAGTCCCACCGTTAGATGATTAATACGGTCGACCAATGCTTCTTCCACCCACGTTATCTCATCAATGGCTTCTCTTAGAGCGTAAACATAGTTTACAAGAGAGTCCTCAACCGTTGATGATCTTCTCCCCTGCCGGTTGTTTCTGGAATGCGACGAAGTGTTTCCGCTTGTTCTGCTTGCCATTCTGAGAAAACATACTGAAAAGAGTTCAATTTTATGGGACCAGTACCTCGGACACGGCCCCGTGTTCAACGAACACAGCCCCGTGTTCAGATATCTGCAGGATTTAGGAACAAGGAATCTTGGGGTTTTAAATTGTTTTCGTGATTTTTAAAGCATTTTTGAACAGAAACAACTTAAAACATTGTTGTAGACCTTATTATTAACAAGATTCCATGTACAAAAATCTAACAAACTTCTCAACAAAGCTTGAAATTATGGAAGTTTCAAGCTTTAATGGAAGTACAAGGAAAGAAAAATTGAAGAAGATGATAGTGGATAAAAGAGGAAAGGACAAGAAGGTAATTGAGAAACTTCTTTTAGAAAATACCTAGGATGGTATGTGAGAATATTCCCCAAATCTCTGTCCCTGGAATGGTTCAAATGTGCAGGATTCTTGGCTGCATTTATAGAAAACGACAGTACGTTGCACACGGCCCCGTGTCGGCTGGACACGGCCCCGTGTGCAGACAGAATCCTGACACAATTTTGTCCGTATTCTGATGAAATCAGAAGGGAATCTTTTGGTGGACACGGGGGCATGCTGACCTGGGCACGGCCCCGTGTCTAGAAGCTGTCTTATGGAATTCGTCTATTTTCAAGGAACTTTTCCGGATCGGGCGGTTCCTTACTGGATGGAACAACCCCAAAGTGCCTAAGATATCTTAATTGCTCTAGATTAAGACGAGAACGCAAGAGGTTGTCGGTGAGGGTGATTCCTATGCTATAAGTTGGTGGACAAGTCCAACCCTTTTCCGGGCTCTCCTTAAGGAAGGTGTATGCCGAATCGCTTAGGTCTATGTATGCATCAAACGAAGTCGATGGGGAGTCCTTCACGGCACAATCGGCACAGGGACGACTATCGCTCAAGTCCTCACTAGAGTTAGAAGTATCGTCGGGGACAACGAAGTTGTTTGAATGCGATTCCAACACTTCTTCTTGGTTATCATCTTGAGATAAATTATTGAAATCTATCCTAAGTTCTTTTAACCAATTAAGAATTAGATCTTCTAATTGAAATAATTCATCAAGAAGCATTTCTCCTAGAAAATCTGGTTGGGAGCATTCAAGGGAGAGATAGGGATTATTTTTACTTTCGCCCCTCTTAAGGATACAAGGAAACGATGGGTCTATATAGTGGGGCTTATAATTTAGAAAATAACATTCTAATTCCTTATGGGTACCACCACATAATTGACACCACGTACCATAAGAGTGCCGAAAGTAAAAAGTATCAGTATCACTCATGTTTGTGTCAGAAATTACCAACCGTCGGGATCTTACGGTTCTGTTTTCAGTAACTGAATCTTGGGCACGGGGCGTGTTGAGTGGGCACGGCCCCGTGTTCAGCGTACTGCCTGACTTAAAACAGAATTGCCAGTTCCAATGATTGGGCACGGGGCGTGTTCAGCGGGCACGGCCCGTGCTGAGTTCTACCGAAGCTGAAAAACTAAGAAAAATCCTAAAAAATAGAAAAATAAGTAAAACGATTAGGCCGTTGATTCCTAACTTTCTTAAAATCCTTGTGTCCCCGGCAGCGGCGCCAAAAACTTGATGCGTGTGAAGTGTGTATATAAATTTAAGTATATTTTAAGCCCTTTTACACTTTCTTTAGCCAAGTTTTAAATTTATAAAACACAATATTTACTAACACTAAACACACATATGGGCAAGTGCACCCATCGTGAGCGTAGTATAGTGTTGGTAAGATACCGAGGTCGTCCAAGGACACAAGAGCTTTTAGTACCGGTTTATACTCAACGTCTAATCAAATCAAAAGTTTAGAAAAAGGTTTTAAACTAAGAAAAATAAAAACTAACTAAAAATGCTGAAAATAAAAGTAAAAGTAAAAACATATAGACAAGATGAATCACTTGGCTCCGACTCGTGTATAGTGTAACCTTTGATTATTTCCGCACTTTTGCACTATTTAAGAGATTATCTTAGTTATTGTAGTAGGCCCCTCTTTTGGAGGTGACGTTACCCTCAACCCAGTAGTTTGAGTCAGCAAGGATACAATCCTAAAGGGTCGGATTATTGAAAGATAATTAATTAAGTTATTAATGCATAATGTGGTAGGCCCCTCTTTTGAAGGTGACGTTACCCTCGGCTAAGTAGTCTGAGTCAGCAGGGATACAGTCTTAAGTAGCCGGGTTAAAATATTAATAGTAGTTTAACTTATGAGGGGATCAAAGAGTTTGGACCCCCGCCATCCAATACCGTTAAGTATTGAAGGAGGTCCTACTAAATTTGACCCAGGTCCTTTGCAGGATCTATACACTAAACAATGGCAAGACTCTTACCAAACCGTTCCCTTAACCCCTGACCAGGTAGCCAACATACCTCCATATAGACCGTGGAGATATGAATGGTGAAAATCTTTTATTTTATATAGACAGTAAAATAATGCCAAGACACCACGGACAAATGATAAGAAAGAATCACCTTCAACATAAGAAACTAGTTATTAAAGTCATTAATACATAACCAATTAAAAAGTGCGAAAAGATTAAAAATAAAAAGTATTACACTAGACACTTTGTCTTCACCAAGTGTTGTAAGAGACTTAGGCAAACATGGCCTTGATTGACAAGAACTCTTACGATCAATCTTGGATCCCGAGACGACTCACACACTCTATGATGGACAATGGATGATGGTGGTGGATGATGGTGTTATGGTGGTGGTGGGTGGTGGGTGAAGTGTGAGAGAGGTGGTGTGCCAAGGGATGGTTTGAGCTTGAGCCAAGCACTCCTATTTATAGGCTGAACAGAAGCTCGGGCACGGCCCCGTGTCCAGTGGGCACGGCCCCGTGTCCACATCCTTCTCTTTCTTCATTAATTGCTCTTGTCTTTATTAGTTGACCACGGCCCCGTGTCCGCTGGGCACGACCCCGTGTGCAGAAGCATATCTGTACTATCAAGATTTGCCTGGATTTTGTGAATCTTATAGTTGACCACGACCCCGTGTCCGCTGAGCACGGCCCCGTGGTGGGCGATGGAAGCTTCTACAACTTTGTCTTTTATGCTGACACTTGGGCACGCCCCCGTGCTCACTGAGCACGGGACGTGATCTACCTCCTGTTTTCTTGTTTTGCTTGGGAAGATGCTTTCGGGGAGGTCAGGCATGCCATGTTTATTCCTTTTCTTGTATTTATGTTAGATTTAGCTGCCTTTTTGCTTCTTTTGTTAATTTAAGCTCATTTAATCCTGAAAATACAAAAGGAAGACAAAAACACACTTTTTCCAACATTAGTACTAAAAAAGGGTTAGTTTTATGCCACAATTGATGTAATTTATATGTTGCATTTTGCACACATCACTCGGACAGCCGGCCGCTCGGATGGCTTATCCGTTCGGACAGTAGTCCGGTCGGATAGCACTTCGTCCTGGTTGTTCCGTTCGTCTTTCACTTGGCCGTTTTGATTGTTTGTCGCTTTATCGAGACGTTTTGACAACGTGTTAACCAACAGAACCCCATCTTGACCCAAGTGACCCGATCGACCAGGAATCACCCTAGTTTGGTCAGTTACCGGTTCAAGACGGTTGTTCTTGTTTAACCCGAAATCGGTGGTCTCGTGAGTAGAATCCAGATCTTGAACTAGCACAACACTAAGAATGAGTAGGAGACTAGAACAAGGCCCGATTCTATCAGTTTTTGAGTGCATTGAGTGTAAAAGAGTTGAAAGAAAGTTAGAAACCATCTTTCAATCCTTTTTCACTATGATTATGTTTAGATCTGTGCAAGACCTTTGTGTATTGGTGTGGAAATCGATTAGATCTAAGTTGTTCTCGGTGGATTGAGGTCAAAACATGGAGTTCTTCAAAAACCCATGATGACGTCATCCTAGAACACCTCAAATCTAGTGATTTCACGGTTAAAAGTTAAGATTCAAAAGATAGAAAGGTGTAGGAGTGCGTGTAGATCAATAAAGTACAAGATTTAGGACGAGATCTTACCGGAATTGGGAGAAATCGAAGAAAAGGTGAGACGCACGAGCTGTTCGTACAGAGAGTTTCCAAAAGTAGAAAGAATGAAAGTGACATGGGGTATTTATAGAGTTACCCAAAGAGGAAAGTGTTGGCCGGTCGGATGGAATCTCGCCCGGATGACTGTCCGGTCGGATGTCATCTCGGTCGGATGACAACCTGGCACTCAATCAAGTGACCGCCCGGTCGGATGGCAATCCGGCCGGATGGCACTTAGTTCGAGTGCGCGGCGCGATGATATTTGCTAATTCGATTTCGGTTGCGATCGTTTGGATGCGATAGATTTTCCTAGTCAAATTACTTTTAATCCCAACTACTATATCTAACACACAAGCATCCTTACTTCGTATTTGATTAGCGTTTGCGATTCGATTGCGATTGAGTTCGATTGCGTTTTCGATTGATTACCACAACATAACATAAATAAACATGCACAAGTAACACATAAGGCACACACACACGTAAGACAATAACCAAAGTGCGTAATTCGAGTTGCGAGTGCAATTGTGATAGCGATTAGATTGGATTGATTAGCGTTTAGTTGACTTTATCGCATTGTTACTTCCTATAGGTCACAGTCGTAAGTCGATTAAATAGCGAACAACATACGTCGATTATTGTGATTATTGACACTTACTCCACATAATACAACTAAAATAAACATATAAAAGAAATTCGCTAAAATTCAAGTCGCGCGAAATCGGTCGTTGACTTTGACCTTGACTTTGACTTTGGCTTTCGAAAACACGGGGTGTTACAGCCTCCCCTAGTTGAGGGAATTTCATCCCGAAATTAGTTCGAAGCCGTAACAAACAATTGTGGATACTTCGGCTTCATGTCGCTTTCGAGTTCCCAAGTGAACTCCGCGCCACGTTTGCCTTCCCATCGGACTTTCACAATAGGAATGCACGAGCGTTTGAGCTGCTTGGTTTGGCGATCCATGATTTCGACAGGCTTTTCCACGAAGTGTAGTGTTTCATTTACTTGGAGGTCGTCGAGAGGTACGATTAAATCATGCTCAGCCAGGCACTTTCGGAGGTTTGACACGTGGAAAGTCGGGTGGACGTTACTAAGTTCCTCTGGTAATTCGAGTCTGTAGGCGACTTTTCCGATCCTTTCCAGAATCTTAAAAGGTCCAACATATCGAGGCACTAGTTTCTCTTTCTTGCCGAATCTAACCACACCCTTCCAAGGTGATACCTTTAGGAGTATGTAGTCGCCAACGTCAAATTCAAGGGGCTTGCGTCGTCTATCGGCATAACTTTTCTGTCGATTCCGAGCTTTCGTTAGATTGTCTCGAATTTGGAAAATTTTGTCGGTCGTTTCTTGCAATAGCTTGGGACCGGTTAATTGCGAGTGACCGATCTCGTGCCACACAATAGGAGATCGACATCTTCTTCCGTATAAATCCTCGAATGGTGCCATTTGAATGATGGAATGATAACTGTTGTTATACGAGAATTCGACTAACGGCAGGTATGTATCCCAATTACCACCGAAGTCTATGACACACGAACGGAGCATGTCTTCAAGAGTACGAATCGATCTTTCAGTCTGTCCGTCGGTTTGAGGGTGGAAAGCGGTACTTAGATTAAGCGATGTACCGAGAGCCGTTTGAAACGTTTCCCACAGTCGTGAGGTAAACCGAGCATCACCGTCAGAGATGATGTTGCGAGGCGTCCCATGATTACAAATGATCTTGTCAGTGTAGATTCGGGCTAATCGTTCTACCTTGTAGTCTTCCCGTATTGGCAAAAAGTGAGCTGATTTAGTCAAACGGTCAACGACAACCCAAATGCTGTCGTGACCTGATGACGTGTGCGGAAGCTTTGTTATGAAGTCCATGGCTATACTCTCCCACTTCCACGTAGGAATAGGCGGTTGTTCGAGTAAGCCAGAGGGTCTTTGGTGTTCAGCCTTGACTCTTGCACATGTCAGGCATTTTCCAACGTAGAGAGCAATATCCCTTTTCATGCCAGGCCACCAGTACTTGTAGCGAAGGTCCTGATACATTTTGTCGGCACCGGGATGAATAGAATACCGGGATTTGTGGGCTTCGTCCATCAAAATCTGTCGCAAATCGGTCCATTTAGGGATCCAAATTCGATCCAGAAAGTGGAATATCCCATTTGACTTAGGGGCTGTTTGGTAGCCTCTTAATGACCATTCAGATGCTACCTCTTAATGGTTTAAAACTTCTGAATGAATAAGATGTAACCTCAAGTCTGAATGGTTAAGAGGTAACCTCTGAATGGTAAATCATCACATGTCACATTCTTCTACCTTCTCATTGGTAAAATTCTTAATGGTTCCATTAAGAGGTACCCTCTTAATGACCATTCAGAGGCTACCAAATAGCCCCTTACTCACAAGCTGGGCTCCATCGTGGTAGATTCTTTCCTTCTTTAGAGTGTGTTCATTAAAACAAGCATGCTGGGCTTCGCGGATGAGGTTTTCGAGATCGTATTGGGCTTGTACATTGCGAGTGCTGAGCAAATAACTCCGTCTGCTGAGAGCGTCGGCAACAACATTTGCTTTGCCTGGGTGATAACGAATCTCACAGTCGTAATCGTTAAGAAGTTCTACCCATCGGCGTTGACGCATATTAAGTTCCTTCTAATTAAAGATATGTTGTAGGGTCTTATGATCGGTGAAGATCGTACACTTGGTACTATACAGGTAGTGTCGCCAAATCTTTAACGCAAAAACAACTGCGCCTAGCTCGAGGTCATGGGTTGTATAGTTCTTCTCGTGGATTTTGAGCTGACGAGATGCGTAAGCTATAACCTTGTCCCGCTGCATAAGTACACAACCAAGACCAAGGTTGGAAGCGTCACAATAGACAATGAAATCGTCGTTTCCGTCGGGCAATGTGAGAACAGGAGCATTGCAAAGCATGTGTTTGAGGGTGGGGTTTGGAAAGCAGATTCTTGTTCAGTTCCCCAAACAAAAGGCTTGTCTTTATGCGTGAGAGTGGTAAGCGGTACAGCGATCTTTGAGAATCCTTCGATAAATCGTCGATAATAGCCCGCTAGTCCGAGAAAAGAACGGACTTCGGACGGGTTCTTAGGTGTAATCCAACTCTTAACAGCTTTAATCTTCGCAGGATCGACGTGAATACCCTGACTATTGACAATATGACCCAGAAACTGAACTTCCTCCAACCAGAATTCACACTTGGAGAACTTGGCATAGAGTTGGTTCCCCTGGAGTAGCTCGAGAACCAAACGTAGATGTTGCGCGTGTTCGGTTTTCGACTTGGAATAGATCAAGACATCGTCAATGAACACGATGATGAAATGGTCGAGATATGGTTTACACACGCGATTCATCAGATCCATGAAAACCGCGAGTGCGTTGGTTAAACCAAAGGGCATAACAACGAATTTGTAATGGCCATAACGAGTGCGAAACGCGGTTTTGGGTATATCCTCCTCTTGAATGCGTAGCTGGTAGTAGCCTGAGCGTAGATCGGTTTTCGAGAAACATGTAGCACCTTGTAGCTGATCAAACAAATCGTCAATGCGAGGTAGGGGATAGCGGTTCTTGATAGTTAACTTATTCAATTCCCGATAGTCGATGAACATCCTGAACGACCCATCCTTCTTTTTGACGAAAAGGACTGGCGCGCCCCAGGGAGAGGTGCTCGGGCGAATGAAGCATTTCTCAAGTAATTCCTGCAGTTGGTTTGAGAGTTCACGCATTTCAGACGGTGCGAGTCGGTAAGGAGCTTTGGCAACAGGATTGGCTCCAGGAATGAGGTCGATACGAAAGTCGATATCCCGACTTGGCGGTAATCCGGGAAGGTCGTCAGGGAACACATTAGGAAATTCACGAACCACAGGAATGTCTTTCACCTCTGTCTTTCCTTTCTTTTCCTTCTCCGCTACTACAATGTTAGCCAAGAAAGCTCTGTATTCCTTGCAGAGATACTTGCTAGCTTGGACACACGACATGAGCTTGAGACCTTTTGAAGCGGTTTCACCGTAGACACACAATACATCACCATTCGCGAGCGAGAATCGAATCATCTTATCGTAGCACACAACTTCAGCATGGTTTTCGTGAAGAAAGTCCATGCCTACTATGACGTCAAAACTTCTGAGTTGCATCGGAATAAGGTCGATTGGGAAGATGTGATTGTTGAGCTCAAGAGTACAATCACGAAGAACAGAATTAACAGCGACAGTTCTTCCGGTAGCGACTTCAACATCGAACGTCGAGGAGAGTTGGGAGTGTTTACGACTAAGGAGCTTCTCGAATTCGAACGACACAAAGCAATTATCGGCTCCAGTATCAAATAAACACGAAGCATAAATACCATTCACAAGGACAGTACAATTGACCACGTTGTTGTCGGCTTGGGCTTGGCGCACGTTGATGTTGAAAGTTCGTGCGCGTGCTGCTTGTTGCTGCTGGTGTTGCTGCTGCTGCTGAGGCTGCTGCTCCTGGGGCTCTTGTTTCACAACCCTGTTTGGGCACATGTTGGCGAAATAGTTAGGATCGCCACATGCGAAGCAGGCTCTAGCGTTGACCGCGGGTGCCAGAGGAGCTTGTTGACCCTGAGGGGCGGTGAGTAGAGCTTGATGAGCAGGAGCTTGTCGAGCACGATAGTTGGTAGTGAAATGGCCGTACATATTGCAATGACCACAAAAACGACAAGCGATGGTAGTCGGGTGGTGGTAGGTACAAGTAGGGCAAAGCGGATGTGGCCCAGTGTATGCACGCTTAGCAGGTGGTGCATTTGCCACAGTCGCCGCTACTTGGCGCTGTTGGGCTGGTACAGCTTGTATCGGTGCAGCAGTGATCGCACAGTTCTTGTTGCTGGAGTTGTTCTTTCTCTTGTTCTTCCTCTTGTTGCTCGATGCGGTGGTGGTTTTAGCAGTTGGTGCGGCGGTGGTAGCTTGATGCAGGTGCTTTGAAGTTTTATCCCAGACACCAGCCATGACCCGCTTGTCGTTGATTTCAGCGGCCAGTAGGTAAGTCTCTTCGATCGTCTTAGTCTTAGCCGCTTGCACGAAATCTGCAACACAGTCAGGCAGGGCTCGGATATACTTCTTGATTTCCATGTCAGAAGTCTTGACTTGATCAGGATAGATGATGCTGAGCTGTTTGAAGCGAGCAGTGAGAGCAGCGTTTTCACCTTCCTTCTGCTTTATGTGCCAGAATTCATCTTCTAACTTTTGGCGCTCATGAGGAGGGAAAAATTCTTCCAGCATGACCTCCTTGAGTTCGTCCCACGACAGACCGTAGGCTGCATCGTTCCCTCATTTGTTTCTCTCGGCCGTCCGCCAGTCTAGTGCGCGGGACTGGAAGACGCCGGTAGCATTTAGAGTGCGGAGGTCATCTGGGCAACCGCTCTGTCGTAGAGTGACCTCAATGGAATCAAACAATTGGAACAACGCTGTAGGGCCTTCCTTGCCAGTGAATTCCTTTGGCCCACAAGACTTGAACTGCTTGAAATTGAAGGCAGCTTTGGGGGTAGCTTTAGGAGTTTCGGTTCTCGACTCCTCAGATGATTTGCTGACGTTCTCGTAGACATCACTAACGGCTTTTGCTACTTGTTTAGCGATGATAGCAGCAAGACGTTTGTCTCTCTTTTCTTGGCGAGAAAGTGATGGGTGGCGGGATCCAGATGACATTGTCTGCAACAGACATCGTCACAGGACTCAACTCAGTGTATTCGAATCTCACCTCACACGTCTACTACTTACTAAAGCTTAGGAAGACGCAATGTAACATGTATCACATAAACACATAGGCACATAATCATAGATTTATATAAACACAGAAGCACATAAACACATAAGCACGTAGAGCACAGAAGCACAGAAACACATACGCATTTAGTCACCCGAGGTAGTCAGAATACAGAAACCTATCATTCAAAGTCTGCGATTGTTCGAATATGGTGATCGCGTTTTAGTATATCGAGTAGTGTAGTATAAGCGTATAACATAGCATAAGGTCATCCACAATTTAGCGATTTGGCAGCGATGTGTAGTGTGTTGTGTGATTAGCGAAAGCAAAGAGGCGTTAAATCGAAACCAGTGACATCTCAAAATGCTAACAAATAAACATAACCACATAAAACACATAAAATCAACGAGTTATCAGAGTCAACAGTTGCGGGCTCAAAATCGAGACACATAAAAATTCGAGAGATAGATTGTCTGCGGCTAGCAGAAATTGACTAACCAAAGTGGTTTGACTATTCACAAGGACTTGTCGTGCACATTTGACCTTCAGGGCAGTGCCTTTGCCTCGATTCTTGGGCATTTGGCACGCATCCCGTTAGTCATATCGTGACTTCAGGTCGTTGGAGTCCGTCGAGACTTTGGTGAGAGTTTGAAAAAAAGCGGAACAAGTCATCAAGGTTAGGGTTTCACCCCTGGCTTAACAACTTTGTCCCTGTTTTGATAAAATAGAGGAGATTATTCATCAAAATATGGATTTCACTCCTGATTTAGCATAATTCTCCCTGTTTGTAAATAAAATGCGGGTTGATCAAGCAACATATTCGAGAGTTTGCGGTTCTCACACCTAATCTCGACTTAATTGCTCATTCATAGCTGAAAATTCGAGTGCAGTGATAGTGTAGCATAAGCGAGAATAGCGAGAAATAGTGGTAAACTTATACATAATCTCTAATGGATATGCACAAGGTGGTCTGTTGGTTCCTAACTATAGACTAGGTATATAAGACATCGACCCGGACTAGGTCGAGTCTTGCCTAATTCCCTATAGTTATGGCTCTGATACCAATCTGTCACACCCCAACCGATGGCGGAAACATCGGGGCATGGCACTGAGCGAAACAAATTGTCCAGAAGTTTCCATAACAATTATCATTACCAATCAATTTAAAGTAACATGTCCCATACCATGTCTCATACCATGTCTCAAAAGGTAAACAAATTATTACAGACAAAATCTAGGCAAATAGTTCTATTCCGATAACTCAGATTTTCAAATAGAGCAATTGTTTATCTGCTTCTAGAGACTCTTGATTTAATTTGTACAGACAACTATTTGTTGGCCTCTAGAGCCTTATTCTAGCCTCGATTTCCTAGCAGATGTGCATCCTAAGCACCTGTCACATACGTTAAAATAAAGTCAATACATATAATGTAAAGGTGAGCATACAAGTTTGATAATAGCATATAGAGTTCGAAATTCATTTACGCATAACCAGCACGTACACATAGTGAAATGAAGCACGTTAGTTATCGACATAGATCCATCGATACCAATGACTGCGGGTTGACTGCCTGAGGCAGTTCGCAATACATGATTACCACCGTAATCCATCCAAGTAATTCTCCTTAACAACCCCTGCGAACAGGTACTGAGTCCAAACTATAGTACTATCGTTGCTAAGGCAGGTAGACAGCATTCCATGTCTAAACATAACAAACAAGCATTCATAAGCCACGTATAACATGCATTAACGGTTAGCGTTCAAATAGTATTGAGTAGTGTGTTCATTGTGATTTGAATATTCGTAACGTATGTAACACCCAAAAGTGCGTAAAGCAAAAAGGGATTGAGTATACTCACAGCGTTGATGGATTGAAGGGAGCGCTAGAGAGTAAGGTTAGCCTGAACAGATCGATAACATAACGATAAGTGACGCGTAAAACGATGCATGACGTCAGTGGTTCGGACAGCAGTTCGGTCGGATGGTAATCCGACCTGATGGTCCAGTCATGTGGATGACAATCCGTTCGGATGGTCATCCGGTCGGACAGATTGTCCGGTCGGATGACTATTCGAGTGGATTGTTCCTTCCTTTGGGAAAGATGTGTTTGTGTATGATGGCTTGTCCTTTGAAGTTTTCATTGTAGCATTTTGAAAACATTGAAGTATCTCTACCTTTCAGGTCGGTCGATCGGACGGTCAGCCGTGCGGACGACAATCCGCTCGGATGATCTATCCGGTCGGACGGCGACTCGAGTGGCGGGGTTACTTAGTGAGAACAAATCCACAGCAGGTTGTCACTCAATCGGACAGCAGTCCGGTCGGGTGACACCCTTAGTGCATTGAACATGTTGAAAATTGTTCGAGTGTTAAAGTCCAAGTATCTCATGATCCGAAGAGTAATCCGGTCGGATGGTAGTCCGATCGGATAGCAATCCGTTCAATACTCAAACTTCAGATAAAGTTGGTTAAGTGTGGGACCCAAGGTGCAAGTCGCTCGGACAGCCGGCTGCTCGGATGGCTTATCCGTTCGGACAGTAGTCCGGTCGGATAGCACTTCGTCCCGGTTGTTCCGTTCGTCTTTCACTTGGCCGTTTTGATTGTTTGTTGCTTTATCGAGACGTTTTGACAACGTGTTAAACAACAGAACCCCATCTTGACCCAAGTGACCCGATCGACCAGGAATCACCCTAGTTTGGTCAGTTACCGGTTCAAGACGGTTGTTCTTGTTTAACCCGAAATAGGTGGTCTCGTGAGTAGAATCCAGATCTTGAACTAGCACAACACTAAGAATGAGTAGGAGACTAGAACAAGGCCCGATTCTATCGGTTTTTGAGTGCATTGAGTGTAAAAGAGTTGAAAGAAAGTTAGAAACCATCTTTCAATCCTTTTTCACTATGATTATGTTTAGATCTGTGCAAGACCTTTGTGTATTGGTGTGGAAATCGATTAGATCTAAGTTGTTCTCGGTGGATTGAGGTCAAAACATGGAGTTCTTCAAGAACCCATGATGACGTCATCCTAGAACACCTCAAATCTAGTGATTTCACGGTTAAAAGTTAAGATTCAAAAGATAGAAAGGTGTAGGAGTGCGTGTAGATCAAAAAAGTACAAGATTTAGGACGAGATCTTACCGGAATTGGGAGAAATCGAAGAAAAGGTGAGAAGCACGAGCTGTTCGGACAGAGAGTTTCCAAAAGTAGAAAGAATGAAAGTGACATGGGGTATTTATAGAGTTACCCAAAGAGGAAAGTGTTGGCCGGTCGGATGGCATCTTGCCCGGATGACTGTCCTGTCGGATTTCATCTCGGTCGGATGACAACCCGGCACTTGGTTCGAGTGCGCGGTGCGACGATTTTTGCTGATTCGATTTCGGTTGCTCAATCAAGTGACCGCCCTGTCGGATGGCAATCCGGCCCGATGGCACTTGGTTCGAGTGCGCGGTGCGACGATTTTGCTGATTCGATTTCGGTTGCGATCGTTTCGATGCGATAGATTTTCCTAGTCAAATTACTTTTAATCCCAACTACCATATCTAACATACAAGCATCCTTACTTCGTATTTGATTAGCGTTTGCGATTCGATTGCGATTGAGTTCGATTGCGTTTTCGATTGATTACCACAACATAACATAAATAAACATGCACAAGTAAACATAAGGCATACACACACGTAAGACAATAACCAAAGTGCGTAATTCGAGTTGCGAGTGCGATTGCGATAGCGATTAGATTGGATTGATTAGCGTTTAGTTGACTTTATCGCATTGTTACTTCCTATAGTTCACAGTCGTAAGTCGATTAAATAGCGAACAACATACGTCGATTATTGACACCTACTCCACATAATACAACTAAAATAAACATATAAAAGAAATTCGCTAAAATTCAAGTTGCGCGAAATCGGTCATTGACTTTGACCTTGACTTTAACTTTGGCTTTCGAAAACACGGGGTGTTACCTTATTAATGCGAAAAGTGGTAAGCCCCTCTTTTGAAGGTGACGTTACCCTCGGCTAAGTGGTTTGAGTCAGCAGGGATACAATCCCAAGTAGCCGGTTTAATGTATTAATAGTAGTTTACATATGTGGGGATCAAGCCATTCGCACCCCCGCCATCCATTACCAATGGGTATTGAAGGAGGTCCTAGTAAGCTTGACCTAGGTCCTTGCAGGATCTATACACTAAACAAGGCAAGAACCTTACTAAACCATTCTCTTAACCCCCGACCAGGTAGCCAACATATCTCTATATAGACCGTAGTGATATGAATGGTGTAAATATTTTACTTTGTATAGAAAGTAAAGTAATGCCAAGACACCACGGACAAATGATAAAGAAGTTTCACCTTCAACATAAGAAACTAGTTATTAAAGTCATTAATACAAAACCAAATAAAAAGTGCGAAAAGATTAAAAATCAAAAGTAATACATTAAATGTTGGTCTTCACCAAGTGATGTAAGAGACTTGGCCAAACATGATCTTTGATTGACAAGAACTCTTACTATCAATCTTGGATCCCGAGACTAGTACACACACTCTAAGGTGGATGATGGTGGTGGATGTGGGTG
This sequence comes from Helianthus tuberosus, assembly GCA_030545235.1. Lineage (NCBI taxonomy): Eukaryota > Viridiplantae > Streptophyta > Magnoliopsida > Asterales > Asteraceae > Helianthus > Helianthus tuberosus. The sequence goes on from CM060367.1 coordinate 28,599,281, forward strand.
TTGTAGTGGTGGTGGAGTGGTGGCAAAGTGGGAGAGAGGTGGTTTGCCAAAGGATGCCTTTGAAGAGAACCAAGCACCCCTATTTATAGCCTGAACAGAAGCCCGGCCACGGCCCCATGTCCAGCGGACACGCCCCCGTGGCCATCCCTTTTCTCTTCCTTCATTAATTACATTTGTCTGCATTGGGCTCCACACGGCTCCGTGTTCGCTGGGCACAACCCCGTGTGCAGAAACGTATCTGTACTATCAAGATTTGCAAGATTCTACAAATCTTAGCGCTGACCACGCCCCGTGCTGAGCTGGGAACGCCCCCATGGTGGGCATAGAAGCTTCCACAGCTTTGTCCATTTCTGTAGACATCTGACCACGCCCCCGTGTCCAGTGGACACGGGCCATGGTCAGCCCTCTGTTTCTTGTTTTTACTTTTGGAGATGCTGACGAGGGGTCGAGCATGCCACGTTTATTCCTTTTCTTTGTATTTATGTTAGTTTTTGCTACATATTTGTTCCTTTTGTTCGTTTAAGTTCATTTGGTCCTGAAAATACAAAAGGAAGACAAAAGCACACTTTTTCCAACATTAGTACAAAAAAGGGTTTGTTTTATGCCTCATTTGATGTAATTTATATATTGCATTTTACACACATCAGTTAGATTAATCATTATCAATCACGACTATTCCACCTTACGGTTTTTATGTCAAAATTATTATTCGAACTTATCATTGGTCAGTGTGACTTTTAAAAAGTCAATTGACTTATTAACATATACAAATGCATAAATTGGTTTATCGAACTCACTTAGGTATTTCATCCGAATACTTAATGAAATCAAACTTTTACATACTAACTAGTACGTAACATGATTTCAAGCATCTATAACATGATTTTAACATCAATTTATCTATATCATACAAAAACCCATCTCATGGCAAGTATGATCATATACCCGAATTCATAGATTATTCAAACACATTCTTATCACCATCATGTATGATGATTCTAAACATGTTTATATCATCGATTTCATCAAATTATTAAAACCCACTTATCTAAGTGTGGTAAATCATCTAAACACTCAATCATAGCAACATATGTATAATTTTCACTTAGGGTTTTCTTCTTAAGCAAGTATACATCACTAATTCAGCCATAACCTATACGATTCATACATAATTCGCAAATTATGATGTTAATCAAATTTCACAACTTCAAAAATCATCAAAATTCTACATACTTTATGATCCCCTAGCTTGGGTGATCGTTAATTCACGTTCATTCATAAATTTGAGCTCCAATTAGCCCTTCAATTTGATGATTTTGGTTGAATTAGGGTTTTGGCTCCTGGGAGCTTCTTCTGGTCGATCCAGAACACACACTTGATGTGTGTTTTGTTTTGTTTTTCTTTTTATAATTCAACTTTCAAGTTATCCCACTTTGTCCCCTCATCTTTGGTTAGTTATTAAGTAGGCCACAACCCACTTAGTTCCAACAATATTTCCTCTTATTAACTAGGTTAAACATTCCTAGTTAACTTAGTGGGTTCGGGGAGATTACAATCCGTTGTATTTTAAGTCCCGTTAACTCGGGCCTCTTGTAAACTTTATTTTCTCAAAAGCATTCTTTTTTCCTTTTATTAAATATTAGGTTTATTTATTTAAATCCTAATATTTACCGGATTAATTTTTTCCCCTAACGGTATTTAACTCGCTTTTTAACGTTGACGTGGTTTAATTATCAAACTCATTTTCGGGGTGTTACACTAACTAAGCTAAATCGGGTTAGAATCGAAAATCAAAGTAGAAGTCAAACTTCTCAACTTTCGGTTGTGAACCGACCTTAAAACTGAAATTGACGGGCTGAACATGTTCATAAATGTTCTAATAGTAATTGCCAACTTGTTTAAGTTTCAAAACATGATTTATAACATACATATTATCAGATTATAACATTTACGAAAACCGACCCATTTGACTTTTTAAACAATATAACTCTGACCCGCCAATTGATCTCGTAAACGTGATTTTAAGGAGGTGCCCTTTTTAGAGATTAACACCTACCTAATTACGATCACGTAGCCATGTTCGTCTCGAAAAAAAGCTGGACCATAATTGTCACACCCCGATATTTCCACGTATTACCGATGGGCCCGATGGGGAGTATCGTGACGTAGTTGATATCATCATAGTCGATTTATCACAGTTCAGTGCACAGCAGAAGTCTAAAAGTAATAATATTACAAACCGAATGAAAGTAACATTAGTATTACAAACAGAATGTAAGATGGATCCACGGGCGGATCAAAACAAGGAAATATTGTTCAACAGATTTTTAAAGTGATAAAGCTTGCAAGACTCTTTATTTATTCACTCAGGAGTAGCCAGCCTATTTCGCATAGTACCTGCACTTAACCTTTTGGAAAATACGTCAGTTTACACTGGTAAATACAATTAACCGACTCTTTTTTAAAATATTTAAGAAAATTGGTTTAAATGCACAAGGCGCAAATAATCTTTTATAACTTGGGACAATTATTATAAAAATAATCTTGTATACAGTTTTATATGTTTGTCATCCGTCTGGGCCAGTTAGAAGAGCCGGACAAGATTAACTGACACACCACAAGTATAATGCCCACAAGGAAAACTCTTTATTGTGGGATACTTTTTATACATACACAACTGTCAGGTGTATGCCTACAACCCGTGCTTAAGTCATGGCCATTTCAATGAATGAGCCGAGGATATCCAGGACATGGTCATTAACCCCCCAAAGGCATTGCACCAAACAAAACAGATTAAAACGGGTTATGTAATATATTAATCACAATCCGATTTAAATAACTAAACACCCGACCAAGCGGTATTATTATAATACCGTATCCCAAGCCCGTATAACGGAAAATAAGTTAAAAGCATTTACCTGAGCAAAATATACAAATTTATCTCATCCGTATACAATCAGTAAGTGCAAATATCTTTTACTGGGCTCCTAAAACTGGAACAAAGGTTTTAATAACCTATTAGATTTCTAACGGGTCTCACTTAAGTTTAAACTTAGACCGGTTAGTTTTAAAGAAAGATATATGGTTCAAAACGCAGGATTAAGCGAAGACCAGATTAAAATGTGATTTAGACCTGACAAGTATGAAGACTTGTATAATATGGGTAAACTAATCACATTCTGGATTTTGAAGTAAAAATGATAAGGTTTGACCCGTTTCGGTCAATTTATGCAAACTAGTTACATAAACCGCACCGAACACGAATAAAGCATAACGGGTAACCAAAAGAGTCATATACAGGTTTCACAAGTTAATATGCCTTAATTATGTTGTGATATCAGTAGGATACCTCCCATTATGTCCAAAACGGATTTAAAACCAATTTAAGCCCCGTAGGGGTATTTTGGTCATTTTAAAGATTATAAAAGAGGTTAAATGACAATATGAGGTTCTGGTCTAAATTAATCAGTAAAAATACTTATTTTAGTGAGTCATATCAGTAGGGTATTGCATATATGTGAAATTTATCATTTTTGACCAAACTATGCACCGTAGGGGCATTTTGGTCATTTCACATAAGCTTTAAGGGTCAATTCTGGAAATCTGAGTTTAAAACTTTTACTTACTGTTAAAGTATCAAAATTTACTTATAACATCAGTAGGTAATAGGTCTTAAATGTTAAACATAGTTTTAACCCATACTATGTGTTTAAAACGCGTAAAAAGTCGGTTTTAGGCTATTTTACGGTTATAATAGCAAAGCTGAGATTTTTATCATTACAAAAGGCTTAAAATATTTTATTTAACATATGAAATCAGTAGAAAAAGATTTGGTATCAAAATGTTATGTAAAACTCATTTTATTAGTAAAAAGGGTATAACCGTCAATTATCGAATCAAAGCAAGAGCCCTATGTTATGATCAGTTTAAAATTCAAAAAAAAAAAAATTAAAAATCCCAAAATATTATATTACATCAGTGGGTAAAAGGTTTGGTGTCAAAATTTGGGTTTAAATGAGTTTTATGCTAAAAATGCCGTTTAATAAATAAAAAGGCTTCAATTTACGATATTGAGCATAACTCCTAATTAGACCACAAACTGATGTCAAATTTTTAGTACATGTTTATAAATCAGTAATAAAGGTTTTGGTCCTCTCACATTTTCAAAAATCTCGTTTTAATATCAAAAGGGCATAATTGTCAACTTTTAAGCAATTAACGGAAACATGCAATGAACTAGGATTTCTAAGGAACCAAGTTGTATAACCTCAGAGGGTTATACTAACCAATATTATGGTCCTAAAGGAACCCTAAGGCATATCTAAACTAAGTTAATCGGGTCAGAACTGAAAGTCAAAGCAAAAGTCTTCTTTTGCGACTTTCGGTTCCGAACCGAGCCTAAACTCAGAATTGTCGGGTTGAACATGCTTAGACATGTTCTTACATTATTTACCAAGTTATTTTAATGTTAAAACATGTTCCATAACCTCTACATTATCAGTTATGAGTTTATTTGCAAAAATAGCTTTCTGTTGACTTTTTAATATTAAGTTTGACCCGACAATTGACCAAGTTAGAGTGATAATCAGGGGGTGCGCTTTTAAGGACTTATTAACCACATAATTACCAACTCATAGCCACTTTCAATTCGAATAATGGCTGGACCATTAGTGATTAATCACTAAGTCAAAGCTTAATTACGACGGCTTTGACTTTTGGTCATTAGACTAATAAATCTTGAACTAGAGAAGCTAAGAATGCTTACAAGGACTCTTAGCACGAATTTGGAACTTAAGAAAACTTGCTTGAGCTCCAGGAAGTTCCAGAGATGAGTTGAGAATGATTTTTGAAATGAGCAAATGAACTAGCAAACAAGAAGCTCTTATATAGCCAAAAATACTTCACAAGATCACTCCACACAAGTCTACAATTGATTTATGATGATTCCAGGTGTCCCCTATGCATGTAATACTGTTGGCTCAGTCCCTAAAATCGAAAACCACCATGCAATGGCGGTGTAACCTGCTGTACATGCAGCTGTCTATTTTTTCTGCATCTGGCAGTCGGACGCGGGCCGCGTAAGCCCTAACAGAAGTCTACGCGGGCCGCGTAGAAGGCTAATTCCGGTAAAAACTTTGTAGACTTTGCAATTTCAGTCCCTGGTCCCTTTAAACTTTATATAACTTCCATTTATTGCATTTTGGACCCCCCATAGTTAACTTTTAAGGACCTTGGGTCATAAACTAACTCCATTAAGCTCCCGGTTAGTTGTTCGGTCTCCCGAAAAGTCTTGTTTTTCTTCAAAACTCCACAAACTTAATGTCCAACATTCTTGAGATCAAAATATACAATTATTACAATGTTCTTGGGATCGTTAAAAGGTCACTCAGAGGTTACTTTCAACAGGTTGACGCTTTTAACCCCTATGCTTTATAAGATCCTTATTTTAAGCACAAACGACTTCCAGTGTTCGATAAATTATTCGTTAAAGAATACAAACGTCGTGTGAGGTCAATCAGAGGCACAAGAATGGCATGTTGACACCTTGGATCTCTTTATTCACATATTTACATTGTTTGACAAATTCGGTCCCTCCAGATCATTCCAGTACACGTTTAAAGTCCATGACACGTGTCCTTATTACATTGGTCGTGATTTTACGAGGTGTTACAATAATGGTCTAAACCGAAAGTCAAAGCAATTATCAAAATTGCTTGACTTTTGGCTTAAAAAGCCTATAAAAAGAAAATGTAGATGAAAGGAGCACTTACAAGTGATCCTTAAATGAAAATAGACTGAGTTTGGATGCTCCTAAGGATCAGGAACTTCCAGAGAGGAGATAGAAGTGATTTTAAGAACGGTGCAAGAAATAAGTGTTGCAAACACTTCTATTTATAGTTGAAGAGCTTGAAGGAAGTGGTTCCAGGTGTTAGAAGGAGTTAGAGGGTGAGGACAAGTGTCCTAGAATGTGGCATGGCAGTCTTGAAGTCCTTGGTTTCGAGTTGGTGGTTTTATGGAGTTTTGTTTGGGCTCCAAGCCAAATTTTTGTCGTTGGGCACTGTTTACGGACCGTAGGGGGTTTCCCTTGCGGTCCGTAGAGGATGGGCGCGCACCAATATAACCAGGTCTTTGCGGACCGTAGAGGCCTAAGGCCTACGGTCCGTATAGGACAGCCAAAAAAATAGAAAATTTCACCAGTTGTCACATTTAGTCCTTCCTCCTTCAAACTTTTATATATTGTCATAATTGGTCCCTCTCGTCCAATATTTGGCTTATTTTGAGAGTACGGACACGACCGTATAGCATCAAGCTTGTGGTTCGTAAAGGGTCACTCAGAGGCACAGTTTAAGCATGTTGACACCTTTAGTCCCTCCACATTCATACTTTCCATAATTGGCAAAATTAGTCCCTCCCGGCCAACATTAGGCACATTTGGGAATAAGGACACGTGTCGGTACATTACCGGTCATGAATTTACGAGGTGTTACATCCTCATTCACTTAAAAAAATCTCGACCTCGAGATTTTATTCAAAAAGATGGGGGGTACTTTTGTCGCATAGAGGACTCAACCTCCCATGTATATTCGGGACCTCTACGGGCATCCCATTTAACATTTACAATAGTGGACTCAACTGTTGCAAATATTGATTATCTTTGATATTGTTTCTCTGAAAAATCCCATTAATGAAGACCGCACGACGACCTGGTCAACAACAAAGACAGGACGTGAGCTGTGAGCTTAACTGGAAGTAAGTGTTCATTGGCAATTTCAACCCATTAATTTTAAACTTATACAATCTCTTAAGTCGTTTTATTAACAAAAGTATGTTTTATTTGTAGTAATATAGTTTCTAATAGTATTATTAAAAGATTAAACAAGTGTCGTTTTGAATCGTTACGTGTTTATTTTTAATCCATGCAACTTCTAAATTAATTATTAAGAAAAGAATGTTGTTTTGATATAATAATGTTAAACGTTTAGATTATGATTTTGAACTCTTATCTACCCCGTTATTATTTATTACAACTTTTGGGTTGTATTTTTTTTTTTTCGAATGGCGGCTATTTTATTAAAACAAACAAAATAGAACAAAGGGGTCAGCAAGAAACTGGGAATCCTAGGAGACAAAACAAAATTACAAGATTATGTCTCGCACATTAAAGTCTCGCCATCTCTCCCAAACAAGCCCACTAAATTTTGATCTAAACTTTATCCACAAAAACGAGTCTTCTTTGATATCTTCTACCACTTTGATGACGTTAAACGATACTTTGTCAAAAACCGTCGCATTTCGGGCTCTCCAAATCCGCCAGAGCGTAGCATGAAAGATCACTTCAATAACCTTCTTCCAATCCGTGGACCCTTTGATCTTTTTAAGCCTTCCACCAAATCTTTGTACGAAGTTGGTTGAGTATGAACCGGAATCTTGAGCCATACACACACGTGCCACCACACCGTCCTAGCCATGACGCAAGAGGCGGTTAGGTGGTTAGTCGATTCTTCCCCAAACCCACATAAACTATAGCGGGTATCCACAACTTGCACTCCCCTACGCGCTAAAGCTGATTTGGTTGCAATACACCCCATGCTCATTTTCCATACAAAATAAAGGACTTTACATGGGGTCCAAACATTCCAGCCAAAACCTTCCGTGTGAACTTTGTTACCCATAATTTCAGCAATTTTCCACCTAAATTGCGCCACAGAGAACGACTCATCTGCACCCACCATTCCCAATAATTCAGCCCCGTGCACCCCCACCTTTTGGAGATCTCTAGACACCATTGTGATATCCTTCCAATTTCCTGCAATCTCCTTCTTCACAGGAACATCAGAAGTACTATCAGGAGTGCCATGAATTGCTTTAATAACATTTGCCCAAAGCTGATCCGGACAATTTTTTAATCTTGTTCTCCACTTCACCAGCAGCGCCCAGTTAAGGCTACGTATCTCGCCCAACCCGAGCCCACCCAATCTCCTATGAGCTTGCACCTTATACCACGCTACCCACGTCATCTTATATCTCGAGCCCGTGTTACCCCAAACGAAATCACGCCGGATGCCATCTAACGTTTTAATGACCTTAACCGGGGCTTTAAAAATGGAAAGAAAATAGGAAGGGAGATTACCTAACACTGCCTTTGCTAGAGTAATCCTACCCCCCATAGACAACGACTTCGCTTTCCATCTCGACAATTTTTTTGAAATTTTATCTATAATTGGTCTCCATGGTTTCACAAACTTCATGTTCACCTCGATAGGCAAGCCCAAAAACGTAAACGGGATGTCACCCTTTTTGCACCCAATATTTTTCGCCATTTCTAGAACCAAGCCATTTTCAACCCCCACGCCCATTAAACTACATTTAGCCAAATTCACCTTGAGGCCCAACACTAGGAAAAGGCATCTAAGAATTCTTTTCAGATTATCCACATTCTTATCCGTCCACCTCCCCAAAAAGATAACGTCGTCCGCATAACACAAATGAGTTAAAACTGGGCCGCCATTAGGGAGTTTCACTCCCTTATAAAGCCCCAATGTGACCGCTCGCTTCATAAAGACATCAAGAACTTCCATAACTAGGATGAAAAGAAACGGGGATAATGGGTCACCTTGTCGAAGACCTCGTTTAAGGTCAAATTCTTTTGTCAGGGAACCGTTAACAAGAACGGACGCCTTACTAGAAGATAAACAAGCATTAATCCATCTTCTCCACCTTTTAGGAAAACCCATCATTTTCATGTTATCAAGAAGAAACCCCCAGTTTACAGAATCGTACGCTTTGTCAAAGTCGACTTTGAAAAGCATAACCTCCAACTTTTTCTTTTTTGCCCATGAGACCACTTCATTCACTCTAAGCGAGCCATCAAAAATATTTCTTTTTTCAACAAAAGCCGATTGAGTTTGGGACGTCACTGAATTCATCACTCCTTTAAGGCGATGTCACACCCCGATATTTCCACGTATTACCGGTGGGCCCGGTGGGGAGTATCGTGACATAGTTGATATCATCATAGTCAAACAACACAATATTTAAATGCACAGCGGAAGCAAAAGATAGATTCATTTCAACTGAATAAATTGTAATATTAAGTATCACAAAATAGTTGAAACAGATCCACAGGCGGATCAAAATAAAAAGGAAAAACTGTTCAACAGACTTCGACATCTAGAGCTTGCGAGACTTGATTATTGATGCCTGGAGTAGCCAGCCTATTTCGTATAGTACCTGCACTTAGCCTTTTTGGAAAATACGTCAGTTTACACGGGTAAATACAACTTAACTGACTCATTTTGAAAAGAGTTTGAAAATTGATTTGGATGCACTTCGGCAAAAATATCTTTTATAACTTGGGACAATTATTTAAAAATAATCTTGTATACAGTTTTACTTATTTGTCGTCCATCAGGGCCAGTTTGTAGGGTCGGTCTAGATTAACTGACACGCCACAGGTATAATGCCCACAAGGATTATTTCCTTTAAGTGGATTACCAGTTTTTACATAATGCATCTGTCAGGTGTACGCCTACACCCCGTGCTTAGGTCGTGGCCATTTCTTTGAATGATGCCAAGGATATCCGGGACATGGTCATTTAACCCCCAAAGGCCATACACCAAATAATACAGAATAAAACGAGTTATGTAAATACATTAATCACAATCCGATTTAAATGACTACATACCCGACCAAGCGGTATTATTATAATACTGTATCCCAAGCCCGTATAGGGAAAATAAGTTAAGAGTATTTACCTGAGCAAAGTATAAATCAAATACAGCAAGTGCACGTAGTTTTTACTGGGCTCCTAATCAGGAACAAAGGTTTATAATAACCTATTAGAATCCTAACGGGTCTTTAATTAAGCTTAGACTTAGACCGGTTAGTTTTCAAAAGGAAGACACGGTTCAAACGCACGATACAGCGAAGACCGGTTTAGAATGTGGTTTTGACCCAACAAGCTTGGACACAAGTTTAATATGGGTAAACTGAACACATTCTGGATTTTGAGACAAAAAGATATGGTTTGACCCGTTTCGGCTAATATATGCAAACTAGTCACATAAGCCGATCCGAACGCGAAAAATGCGTAACGAGTAACCAAATGCGTCATATACAAGTTTCCTAAGTTAATATGCTTTAAATATGTTGTGACACCAGTAAGATATCTTCTATTATGCCCCAAATGAATTTAAACTCAAATTATGCCCCGTAAGGGCATTTTGGTCATTTTAAAGGTTATAAAAGAGTTTAAATATTAATCTGAGTTACAGGTCTGATATAATCAGTAAAAATACTTTATTTAATAAGTTATAACAGTAGGTTATTACATATACGTGAAATTTATCATTTAAAACCAAACTATGCACCTTAGGGGCATTTTGGTAATTTCATTTAGGCTTAAAAAGGTCAAAACTGGAAATATGAGTTTAAAACTTTTACCCACTGTTAATATATAAGGATTTACTGAAAATATCAGTAGGTATCAAACCTTATATTTTTAAAATAGCTTTAGTACATACTATGCGTTAAAAACGCTTAAAAAGCGATTTGGAGCCATTTCCGGGTTTTCGAAGGAGAGATGATATTTTTATTATTCCAGAAGGCTCAAAATATTTTATTTATCATATTAGATCAGTAGAAAAAGGTTTGGGGTCAAAATGATTTGTAAAACTCATTTTATAGCCTAAAGGGCAAAACCGGCAATTACCGAATCAAGCTTAGAACTCTAAGTTATGCTCAGCCTAAAAATAAATAAAATTCTTTAAAAATCATAAAATATTATTTTACATCAGTGGGTAAAAAATTTGATATCAAAAAGTGGGTTAAACCAGGCTATATGCTAATTACGTCGTTTAATTAATAAAAGCTTTCTAATTACGCTATTGAGCATAACTCTTAATCTAGACCTCAAACTGATGTCAAATTTTAGGTGCAAGTTTATAAATCAGTAACTAAGGTTTCTATTCTTTTACATTTTCAAAAATCACGTTTTAAGGTCATATGGGCATAATAGTCAACATATAAGCAATTAACGGAAACATGCATATGAATCGGATAACTATTGAACCAAGTTGTATAATCACAGAGGGTTATACTTATATGAAACCTGGTCCTAATGAGGCTCTAAGGCATTTCTAAACTACACTCAAAGGGGTCAGAACTGAAAGTCAAAGCAGAAGTCAAATTATGCGACTTTCGGTTCCGAACCGGGCCTAAACTGAAAATTGTTGGGTTGAACATGTTTAGACATGTTCTTACATTAATTACCAAGTTATATTAATGATAAAACAGGTTGCATAGCTTCTACATTACTAATTATGCATTAATTTGATATTAAGCTTTCTGTTGACTTTTTAATATCAAGTTTGACCCGACAATTGACCTAGTTAGAGTGGGAATCAGAGAGTACCCTTTTAAGGGTTTATTACCCACATAATTACCAACTTATAGGTACTTTTAATTCGAGATTTTACTGGACAATTATTGATTAATCTCGAAGTCAAACCTTAATTACGACGGTTTGACTTTTAGCTAAGTAACTAAGCTAAACTGAATTAGGAAAGATTAAGGACACTTACAAGAGTCCTAAGAATGATTAGGGATCCTAAGAAAGCTTGTTGCTGATCAGAGAAGCTCCAGAAATGAGTTTGAAGTGAGTTGCAAATGAAAGACAAAATGTTGCAACCTTGTGTTCCTTATATAGGACTTAGAATTCTCTAGGATCATTACAACAAGGTCTACTAGTGATCACTGATGATTCCCAGGTGTCCCTATGATGCCAAAACCAGTTGCCAAGTCCCTGATTTCGAAAACCACTTATGTAAGGCGGTGCAACAGGCTGAACAGGCAACTGTCCATTTTCTGTTGCAAGCGACGGTCTTACGGACCGTAAGAAGTAACCCTTGCGGACCGTAAGTACCTCTTACGGACCATAAGCTTTTGGCTTTGCGGTCCGTAACCGACCTTCATCTGAAATGCCCAGTTACCAGTCTTACGGACCGTAAGAAGTAACCCTTGCAGACCGTAAGCACCTCTTACGGACCGTAAGCTTTTGGCTTTGCGGTCCGTAACCGACCTTCATCTGAAATGCCCAGTTACCAGTCTTACGGACCGTAGGCCCTTAGCCATGCGGTCCGCATCCGCTTTTAAACTTAAAGTCGTCCAGCTCCGCCATCTTACGGACCGTAAGGGTTAGCCTTTGCGGTCCGTAAGCCTTCATCAGAAGACAAAAACTTGTTAACTTTGAGGTCTTGACCATGCATTCCTTTAAAGCTCGAATCTTGTGTCATTTTCCTTGTAGAGGGGACCATGTATCAGACTTGCATGCCCTTGCATGTGATTCCATGCATGATAAAGTTCTTGGATGTATCGAGAATTCTTTTAAATGGATTTTGTGGCATTTTTATTTACAAGATCAATTCCTTAGCAATATAATTCATCTTTTAATTAAATATCCAGATTTGAAGTAGTTCTTAGATGTTTATAAATTATTCCAAGGCTTGGATCGTTTATCAAAAAGGTCACTCAGAGGTATTTTAATAACATGTTGACGCTTTTAAATCCTACTGCACATCTTTCAACTTGATCTGGATTTTTGTAACACGATTGCCTTACATGACACGTGTCTTTATTTTATTGGGCATGAATTTTTACCAGGTGTTACATCCTCACCCCCTTAAAAGAAATCTCGACCTCGAGATTTACTGGAACAAATGAGGGTACTTTCCTTTCATTGTGGACTCTACCTCCCATGTATATTCGGGACCTCTGCGGGCATCCCATTTAACCTTTACGATAGGTACGTACTTCCTCCGAAGCTTCTTAACCCGTCGATCCTCAATCGACAAAGGTTTTTCCACAAATTTCAAGCTCTCATCTATATACACATCTGTGTGAGGTATGACTAGCGATTCATCAGCTTGACATTTCTTCAGATTGCAGATGTGAAATACATTGTGAATACCACTGAGCTCTTCAGGCAAGTTCAACTTATAAGCCACTGACCCAACACATTCGATAATCTAGAATGGTCCTATATACCTCGGGCTTAACTTACCTTTCTTACCAAATCGCATCACCCCCTTCCAGGGTGTACCTTAAGTAAAACTTTATCACCAACCTCAAACTTTAGAGGTTTTCGCCTTTTATTCGCATAACTCTTCTGCCTATCCCTGGCAGCTTTCAGGCGATCACGAATTTGGACAATCTTGTCCGTCGTTTCAAAGACTATGTCAGGTCCTGATAATTGAGCTTCCCCTACTTCCGCCCAACAAATAGGCGTTCTGCATTTTCTACCATATAATGCCTCAAAAGGCGCTGCTTGAATACTAGTATGGTAGCTATTGTTATAGGAGAACTCGATCAATGGCAGGTGGTTATCCCAACTACCACCTAAATCAATCACACATGCACGAAGCATGTCTTCCAAAGTTTGGATTGTACGCTCACTTTGCCCATCCGTCTGTGGATGGTAAGCCGTACTAAAATTTAAGCGCGTGCCCAAAGATTGTTGGAAACTTTTCCAAAAATGTGATGTGTATCTGGTATCTCTGTCAGAGATAATTAACACTGGTACGCCATGCAGAGATACAATCTTATCTACGTACAATTGGGCTAACATGTCGGAGCTATAAGTCTCCTTAATGGATAGGAAATGTGCTACCTTAGTCAGTCTATCTACTATTACCCATATAGTATCATTTCCTTTCTTCGTCTTTGGCAACTTGGTGATGAAATCCATTGTCACCATCTCCCACTTCCATGTGGGAAGTTCAGGTTGCTGTAGTAAACCTGACGGCTTCTGATGTTCAGCTTTGACTTGCGCACACGTCAAACATTTAGCTACATAGGCAGCTATAGACTTTTTCAAGCCTATCCACCAATAGTTTGCCTTTAGATCCTGATACATCTTATCAGCTCCAGGATGAACGGAATACTTGGAACTGTGGGCTTCCTGGAGTATAACATCCCGAAGTCCTCCATAAACTGGAACCCAAATTCGTCCATTTAATCTCAGGATTCCGTCCTTGCCATAGGATAACTGCTCTTCAGTTACTCCTAGCTTTTCATCAGAATAGTTAGCTTCCAACACAGCTTCCTTCTATGTAGCTAACAACCTTTCATTCAAACTATTCTTTATCTCAATACTCTTGGCATTAATTCTTATAGGTTTCACCCTTTCCTTCCTGCTTAAGGCATCAGCAACCACATTTGCCTTGCCAGGATGGTATCTTATCTCACAGTCATAATCATTCAAAGTTTCCATCCACCATCGCTGCCTCATGTTTAAGTCCTTCTGATTAAACAAATGTTGAAGGCTTTTGTGATCAGAATAGATCACACACTTAGTTCCATATAAATAATGTCTCCACAGTTTTAGTGCAAATACAACGGCACCCAAATCCAAGTCATGGGTGGTGTAATTCTTCTCGTGCACCTTTAACTGTCGTGAAGCATAGGCAATGACTTTGCCTTTCTGCATAAGCACACATCCCATACCGGTGTGTGATGCATCACAATATACTACAAATTCATCAATTCCATCAGGCAACGTCAATACAGGAGCGTTGCTCAACTTCTGCTTCAGAATATCAAAAGATTCTTGCTGCTTAGGCCCCTAGTCAAATTTGTTATTCTTGCGGGTGAGTAGAGTTAGGGGTGCTGCAATTCTTGAGAAGTTTTCAATAAATCGCCTATAATATCCTGCTAAACCTAGAAAGCTGCGAATCTCCGTAGGCGTCTTCGGCTCTTACCAGTTCATAATAGCTTCTATTTTAGTGGGATCCACTTGGATACCGCGCTCACTAACAACATGTCCAAGGAATTTGACCTCTCGAAGCCAAAATTCACACTTTGAAAATTTGGCATAGAGCTTTTCTTATTGAAGTAGCTTAAGAATGTCACACCCTGGCTTTGCGGAAGCGTGGGTTTATTTGGTGTGACTTGTTAATACCATAGCAACAATCATAACAACGCTATATGATAAAAACATGAGATATTCATCCATTAATAAAGTTTAGAAAAATCCCATTTTTCAACAATCACAAAATAAGTTACAAACCTTAACTTGATTTAATTGAGTTTATAAAGACTTAGCAAAAGACTTTAAACAATACTAGGTTTAGAGATATGTAACCCGTCCAGGAAGAGGTTACACCTTCTAAACCCTGGATGACTTCTTTATTCAAACGCAGCTTAAAAATACGTGCATACCGTGCCAGATCCGTTAGTTTCCTGAAATACATGTAGTTTGAAAAGTCAACATAAAGTTGAGCGAGTTCATGTGTAAGTGAGTATGTACAAACATTTGAAAATGTTGTAAGTATGTATAAAAGTCCCTGGTATGTAGCAATTAAGGAAAAAGAGATCACCATTGGGTTGCAAAGCCAATGATATGTGTGAAGTGTTGTAGGAAGACTCAAACCTAGCAGATTTATGCATCGGGCTCAAAGTCACCACCTGGTCCACTAAGCGGGCTCAGGGGTTGGGCTCGCTACACCCAGATAGATCTACCGCTGTTAGTGCATTTATGTCTATAGCCTTTGTCAATCCGAGCCGTAGCAAGAAACAGAAGAAAACGAGTCGTTATGATGTAATATCTAGACAAATGGAAAGGTGGCAATATTGTAATTAATGAGAAATCTCATTAAAAGCCAAGGCCTATAAATAGGGTGATTATGTTTAGTTTAGAGACTTTTGCTACATTTGTCATTTGGAGCTTTCTAGATCTAGAGAGAGAATCTAGAGAGAGAAAGTGTTGTCATTGTGATTCAAGGTGCTGTACGTTTTCAGATTTATAATAGAATCACGTTTATATTACGTCACATGTGTTAGGTCGCGTTCGTGTACGGATTCCGCACGTTTAACGTTCGTTTCGCAATCGTTTCGGAGTCAAAACCGGTCCAACAAGTGGTATCAGAGCAGGAGCTCGATTGCACTGATCCAACACACATTTCCGCTCGTGATTTCATCGATTTCAGATCCGGATTTCATCTATTTCTTCATCTTTTTCATATTTTTCACGTTTTTCACTGTTTTTAGTCAAATTGAACGGGATTTTACGGTCCAAATCGGCTGATTTTTTGATATGTTGTGCGTAAACACTTGATTTACAACCCTACCAAGTTTCAGATCCAAATTCCTAGCCGTTTAGGAGTAATCGAAGATTTTCGGTTCGTTTTTGCTGTCAAAATTCTGGTCCGCTCATCTGGTCCGCTTATTTGAACATTTTAAGAGGTCCGCTCATAGTAACAATCAGGTCCGCTTATTCGAACATTTTGTCAGGTCCGCTCATAGGATAGCAGGAGGTCCGCTCATGTGATAGTATTAGGTCCGCTTTTAGTGACAAAATAGTTGAGGTCCGCTCATTTGTCACATTAACAGTAGGTTCGCTCTTGAGATTCGCTTGTGTGGTTCGCTTTTGTGACATCATATCAAGGGGTATCGCAGTTGAAATTTGATTTGCTTGTCGGCCACTACTTGTTTCATTTAAACAATTTGTTGACATATGTGAATTGCATATTATATCAGTTCATGTGATCGAGATATGTTAAAGTGTTTGACCGACTTTGAGGTCCAATGAGAATAAAGTGAACATTAAAGTTTGTCGGCTAGCTTTAAATTGTTTGATTGCATGTGAACTGACATTATACATATTGAAATTTGTAAAGATTTAATCACTTTACTTGATTAAAATCTGATTCTCACGTGAAAGGTATTGTCTTGTTGCAAGTGAGCTTGTTGATTCATTCATTGAGGTAAAAGAAGTCAACGTGTAATCCAGTTAGACAACTCACTCGAAGTCAAAGAGTCAAAGTGCCAACCAATTAACTAAAGTTTTGTCGAGTGGCTTGTGTCAAAGAGTTGGATAGATAACTCACCCAAACAACATTTATTCGCAAGTCTTCAACAACGAGTCTTAGATTGATTTCATCAGACGTATACTTTTACGTATTCCGTTTGTTTAAACTGATTGTTTGCTTGTTTGTTGTCAGGTTATTCAAGAATTTTAAATCATGGCCAAATCGTTTGATGAGCATGAAAACGAGAATCTTAAAGAATTAAATGATTGGACTTCTGGATCTTGGTTTGATAAGAGGGATAAGAAGGACATTTGGAATAAAAGATTCGAAAATTTTTTCTGCATGAAAAATGAATCTTTGGAAAAGTTGGATAAACGGTTTGATGATTTGATTGATAGGTTAGATAGATATGAGATAAGGATTTCAACTGCTGAAAAAATCTTAAAATTTGCTGAAGCATTACCAATAGAATGGGATGAATTTTTGAGTGAACTAAAAAAGAAAGAAAATTTTTCAAAGCTTCATTTAAGAGAATTCATCAATATGCTTAGATCACATATGTTTGATAAAGAAAAAAGAAAAGAAGAGTTGATGAGTGAAATGAAAAAGGATTTAGAAAAGATAAATTTGGAAGTGATCATCGAAATGAGAAAAAGATTCTCTGTGTGTCTTGCAGCAAAAAGGGTTATGAAATACGATATTAAGAGAGGTTGTTATATTGATGAAAATATGAATTCTCTTGATTTTGTTAAATTTTTTTGTGC
The DNA here is from genome assembly GCA_030545235.1 of Helianthus tuberosus. Lineage (NCBI taxonomy): Eukaryota > Viridiplantae > Streptophyta > Magnoliopsida > Asterales > Asteraceae > Helianthus > Helianthus tuberosus. The sequence continues at coordinate 28,616,851 of CM060367.1, forward strand.
AGGAACATACAGGATGGAAACAAAGAAAGAAGCCGATGCTGAAAAGATGAATGAAAAGTGCTCAAAATGTGATAAACTTGGAGCAGATAATGCCAAATTCTTGAGTGATGCGGAGAATTTGACATTGGAAAACAAAGCTTTGAAAGATGGGAAGAAAACTGATGATGAACAGATTCTGGAGTTGCGCTTAAACTGCGAAAAATTGAGATCTGAAAATGACAAACTTTTGAAGAATGTTGAGAGTTTGTCATCAGAAAATAAAAATTTTAAACAATTAGAAAATGATTTCAAAAGTCAAATAAAGATTTTAGAAGATGAGAGGGATATTTTTGGTAAAGATAATCTGGAAAAACAAATTGAAATCAATTCTCATCTTGCTAAAATCATTCAGCTTGAAAAAGAAGCTGAAAAAGCTCGGATTAAAATCAAAGAGCTTGAGAATAAATTGAAAGGTTTTATGAATTCTACTTCACATGTTTGTCCAAAACCGATCAATTCTGTTCCAATAAGTGACAATGTCACAAATTTTGACAAAGTCAAAATTGAAGATTGTGATGACAAAGCTGATGATGAAATAGAAAAGGAAAAGAAAAGAAAAATATTTTTAGATTTACAAGAAAATTTTCAAAATACTGTTTTGCAATCTACTGAAACAGGTGAATGTTCTAAACAAAAACCTGTTAAGAAGAATGCAGAACAGAAACAAAAAGATAAAAATTTGAAAAATTCTAAAATTGAAAATAAAAGCTCATCAGATAAATCATCCAATCATTATAAAAAATCACAAAAATTTAAAAATGAAAACTCACAAAATGTTAGTAATAAGTGGTGCAGGTTTGACCACAGTGCTCAAAGGACAAATCATGCTTACAGGAGGAGTTATGATTACCACAAATCTAAACAATGTTATGATCTGAATAAGTGGTTTGAAGATGATCGATGGTACGATAACAGAGTGTGCTACACCTGTGGTGTTAGAGGACACATTGCTGTTAACTGCCAGAATTGGAATTTTGAAACAAGAAGATGCTATAATTGCCATATCAGAGGACATATTGCCAGAGATTGCCCAAGGAGATCGATGGGAAGATTGAGGGTTGAATCTCAGAGAACGGTAAAGAAACCAGTCACTGTCAAGCCCAAAGAACAGAAAGTGGAAGATAAGAAAGTAAAGCTTTCACAGGGGCAGAGAGACAGATTGAGAAAGAAGAGGAAGAAGGCGAGAGAGTATTTGGAGAAGATTTTGTCTTCAGGTTCACCAGTTGGTTCGAATAAGAGTTCTGATGAATCGATTCACTCGACTGCAAAGCCAAGCAAATCGAATTCTTCAGATGCAAATCTGAGGACAAACAAGAAGAAAAAGAAGAAAGTTATTGGCGATGAATCTGGCTCATTCAAGTTAGACAAGTCAAGTTCGGGCAATGAATCTGATTCCACAAAATCAGATGAGCCACAAGTTGAGGTAAAAAGGGAAGAAACAGTTTTGTTAATGAATGATGAGAACTTTCCACTATTACGAGCCGCAAACCTAAAATCAAAAGGTGTTGATGCTGGAAAAATGTTTAATAGCAATGTTAAACATATTTTTAACAAGATGGCTGATGGAAAGGTAAAAGGGGCAAAAGAATTTTATGAAGAAAAGAGAAATGTTCAAAACACACCCAAGACTGGTCAGGCTTGGGTACATAAATCTGTTGGTTGAATTCCTGACTTGCCGGAGCTTCCAGGTTGGTAAGTGTGAAGCAGGTATCGGCATCATTCTTGAAAAATTCACAGGATGGTAACTGTGATATTTCGACTTACATGTGGTAAATCAGGACTTTATACATTTATAAGTAACATCATTTCAAATTTCAACTATCCAGGAATTGTAACCTGGCTCACTCAAACATTCTAAACAAACAATTTTCATGAATTTGGCAGTTTCATCGAATCGAATCGGAAACTAGCTCTATAACAGTATAAGTATCCAAATCCCCCACAGTTAATCATCCAAGTCCAACTTAATGACCTTGGAGATATCACAAACTGTTTTGATTTTTGATTTTAATTCAAGTTTCAATTTAATGAACTTGTTTTATTTTTCAGAAACACAATCAGCTTACTTAGATTTTGAAACTCAGCACTCAGACATCAGTTGTCGAAAATAAAGCAGAAATCAAAATCTTTTTGTATTTTTCTGAAAATATAAAGCAGTAAAGAAATATGTACAAACATATTTACAGACAATATTTTTGTTTGAGTATGCGACAGAGGATCATATCAGTTTTTGACAAGTCACAAGTACCGTTGAGCTTAAAAACACAGTAAGTATTAAACAATTCACTTAGATTGTCAATATACTGATCCACTTAAATTTTCACACAAATTTCAACTGATTCAGGATACGAATTAGATGTATTAAGAACTTAACCTCATTCATGTGTCCCACCTCTTGAATATACTCCCGTATCCAGATCCCAATATTCAGTCTTACAGGTAATTATAACACAAATGATATCTGTAAGGGGTTAATAATTTATGAAGAATCATGAGAGCTCAGGTCAGAACTACCGTTCAACAGAGAGATCATGACTCAACTTTTGGGTGTGTCCCCTTTAGAGGATCTTTTTTACAACAGCATTGCTAAGCAATTTTATTGTCTTATCATATATGCTGAGGGTGATGCTATGTTTCAAGCATTTGCGGAAAGTATTATTCGAGGACTAGGTCAGAACTTCCATTCAGCAGAAGTCCCGGAATAATACCCCAGATATCACTGAGTATAAAGACCTAGTATATCAGAAAAAGGAACCTTTCAAACGAGATTTCAGGGGTTACCTATATATCCAAGTAGTGTTCCCCACGAAATAAGCAAGTGTTTGAATTTAGGTTTATATCCCGAAAAAATTTACTAAATGTATAAAAACCTACCAACACATCCACGGTGAGATAGTGGTGTTTGATAGTGGTGTTTGATCTTATATTGTTAAAATTTTTACAAAAAGGTTTTAAAGAGAACAAGGTGATGAGATAACCCCGAACTCACATGTGATGGGTAAACAAACTAATTTTTCCGGAAAAACCATTCTGATTAAAACAAACTTAAGTGTTTTGAAATCATTATGGGAAAATAGTTTGTTGTAAGGGGAGTTTTGATTGAATACGCCGAAACCCTCACGGCTGAACAAACATGATTACTTTCACCAAATTGAAAAACGGTTTTCAAACTGTAAAAATCAATGTATTGTAAATCATGGGGGTATGTTATATTTTCTGCAAAACAGAGCACTTGAAGCAGAAAATGGATGCCGAGACAAAGCTATCAGTGTTGGTTGTCAAATTTTCTTTATATGGTTTTGCATTTTAGGGGGAGTAATATTGTTAGAAAATACAAAAACATTTGAAAATTTGAAAAAGTCAAAAACAAGATAAAACCTATTGGCAAAAAGACAAAAACATTAAAAAATGAAAATTGAGTTTTGTGTAAAAAGAGGAAATGATAGTACATCAGTAGACAGTTACAGTATGCTAAAGAATTTGAAAGTTTAATTGTGTTAAACGATCTCACCGTGGATGTGTCGGTAGATTTTTATACATTTAGTAAACTTTTTCGGGATATAAACATAAATTCAAACTTACTTATTTCGTGGGGAAAACTACTTGGATATATAGGTAACCCCTGAAATCTCGTTTGAAAGGTCTCATAATTAGGCCTGTAAACGAACCGAACGAACACGAACATAGGCATGTTCATGTTCGTTCATTTAACTTTAACCGAACCTGAACACGAACACGAACATATAATCGAACACATTTTTTTGTTCGTGTTTGTTCATTAAGAAATCGGGTATGTTCGTGTTCGTTTATGTTCGTTCGTTTAAAGCCTAAATGAACAGTTCATGAACATAAACGAACACAAACGAACATAAACGAAAAAAATAACTGAACATATTTGAATAAACATAAACAAAAATAAATTAACATGATTGAACAAACATAAACGAACACAAATGAACGTAATTGAACAAATATAAATAAATACAATTTAACATTAGTGAACACAAACAAACAAGTCTAATATACGAAAACACATCTAATTTAGGGTTCATAAATACTAAAATTAAGTATTTTTTTATATAAATATTAAGTAAGTGATTAGTTACGATCTAAGAAAAAATTTAAAATTTCATTTTTATTACTAAAAAACTCAATTACTAATTAGTTATATTTATATAAGTAGTTAGCAAACCTAATATTTATATAAATATAACTATTTATGTATTTACTAAAATTTAAACGAACATAAACGAACGTTCATGAACATAAACGAACGAACACAAGGTGTGTTCATATTCGTTCATTTAATTAAACGAACAAAATTTTTTGTTCATGTTCGGTCGTTTATTAAATAAACGAACGTAAACGAACTTCCCGCCGAACAAGTTCATGAACAGTTCATGAACGTTCGGTTCGTTTACAGGCCTACTCATAATCTGATATACTAGGTCTTTATATTCAATGATGTCTGGGGTATTATTCCGGGACTTCTGCTGAATGGTAGTTCTGACCTATTCCTCGAATAATACTTTCTGCAATGCTTGAAACATAGCATTAAACCCTCAGCATGCCGATGAAACAATAAAATTGATAGTCGCTGCTGTTGTAAGCAAAAAGATCCTCTAAAGGGGACATACCGTAAAGTCGAAGCTGATATCTCTCTGCGTATACGGAAGTATCGACCTGAGATCCCTCGGCCCTCGCATACCTAATTTATGTACAGATATCATTGTAGTATACTCACCTGTAAGACTGATTATTGGGATTCTGGATACGGGAGGATATTCAAGAGGTGGGACACATGAATGAGTTTAAGTTCCTAAAATATCTAATTCGTATCCTGAATCAGTTGAACTTTGTGTGAAAATTTAAGTGGATCAGTATATCGACAATCTAAGTGAATTGTTTAATTCTTAAAGTGAAATTTAAGCTCAACGGTACTTGTGATTTGTCAAAAACTGATATGATCCTCTAACGCATACTCAAACAAAAATATTGTCTGTAAATATGTTTGTACATATTTCTTTACTGCTTTATATTTTCAGAAAATACAAAAAGATTTTTGATTCTGCTTTATTTTCGACAACTGATGTCTGAGTGCTGAGTTTCAAAATCTAAGTAAGCTGATTGTGTTTCTGAAAATAAAACAAGTTCATTAATTTGAAACTTGAATTAAAAATAAAAAAATCAAAAACAGTTTGTGATATCTCCAAGGTCATTAGTTTGGACTTGGATGATTAACTGTGAGGGATTTGGATGCTTATACTGTTATAGAGCTAGTTTCCGATTCGTTTCGATGAAACTGCCAAATTCATGAAAATTGTTTGTTTAGAATGTTTGAGTGATTGCAGATGAGATTCCAGACTACGATCCCGAAAGCTGAGTCTAATGGGGAGTCTGAAGATGAGCTCAAAGCAAAGGGGAGTTTGTAATCGGAAAGCAAGGTATCGATCCCTAAAGCACGGAAGCTTGACGAAAGGGGGAGCCTGATGAAGAAAAGAGTTTACAAAAAGGAGAAGCTAAAGCTGAAGACAGATCCACCGGGATTCTGTTCAAGAAGACTAAAAGAGAAAAAGAAGACGCTACGAGTTTGACTCAATGATCGAGATTGACTACGGCAATATCCAAGGGGAGAGTCTGTTAGTGCATTTATGTCTATAGCCTTTGTCAATCCGAGCCGTAGCAAGAAACAGAAGAAAACGAGTCGTTATGATGTAATATCTAGACAAATGGCAAGGTGGCAATATTGTAATTAATGAGAAATCTCATTAAAAGCCAAGGCCTATAAATAGGGTGATTATGTTTAGTTTAGAGACTTTTGCTACATTTGTCATTTGGAGCTTTCTAGATCTAGAGAGAGAATCTAGAGAGAGAAAGTGTTGTCATTGTGATTCAAGGTGCTGTACGTTTTCAGATTTATAATAGAATCACGTTTATATTACGTCACATGTGTTAGGTCGCGTTCGTGTACGGATGCCGCACGTTTCACGTTCGTTTCGCAATCATTTCGGAGTCAAAACCGGTCCAACAACCTCTAATGACCCTCGGTCCTACAATGAGGATTAATGGCCTCCAGTTCCCGCCTACCCACTCACATGATCTAAGTAGTAACCCTCCTTAAGCTAACCATACCATGTAAGTAAAAGTTCGTAATAATCGTAACATGCATTTCACCCCCGCAGTATAAAAACTGAAAACAGTTAAGAGAAAAGGGGGACATGAACTCACTGAAGTGCGTATCCAGCAACGTCAATCTCCAACTCTATCTGCTGCGCGACGACCTACACGTACTAATTCCTATTAGACGGACGACCGTGCCTTGGCTTAAGGTTTAACGTTTTTGGGAAACAGTTAGACAACTATTTCGTATTTACACTTCTTAATCATTAAATAAATATATTCCTTCCCAAGGATGTGGGTATTAATACATGTGTGTTTTATAATTCCGAAAATATATTTTAATTCACTTGTCTAAAATATTCTGTTTCCAAAATATACATATTTTTCCCAAAAATATTATATTTTACTTCATACAATTTTCCAAAATAATACTTTATAAAAATACACATTTAAGCGTATTTTCCGAAAATACGCAAGTTACATTTTAGAGTTCGCGTTGTATAAACAATACCGATGTAACTTAAATATTTATTTGTGAGGGCGTTGGTATTATTTTGGAGTCGTATTTTCATGATATTTCAAGTAATATTATCTTTACTCTAAAAATAATATATCTTTTGTTCACAAAATAATCACGTAAGCATACAAGCGTTTTATTATGGAATATATATTCTCAATATATATTTAACAAGTTTCATTTACGAAAATCTACCTCCGACACTTGGTTATTTTGTAATAAAAATCATGGCGAAATTTATATTTTGGAAAACAAGTAAAAAAATATATTTATAACACTTGTCACAAAAAACATTTCTAAGTGTTATATTTTCTGCAAAAATTTCGCCAGAGTTTCCTCTGTAAACGGAGGCGTCCACGCTTACTAGCGTATCATTTTCTTTTGTAAAATCATTCAATCAGTTCTCAATTACCAATCCGACATTTAGACATGCAAAACACTACTTATATCGTTTCAGTTTTAATATACAAAACTGGGCCGTTTTCGAGTATTTTAATAAAATAGTTATCTTATTCCAAAAATTCCCAAATTTTTATAGAATGTCTTATACGAACCAAAAATTATTGTGTAAAAATATCAGGGTCCAAATCATCACTAATATTTTATAGAAAATCATTTTCCGGACCGAAATCAGATTTATCTTTTTCTGACCACAGTCCGCGGAATAATTTATTTAAAATTCATCGAGAGTCTAATTTACGAAATTCCAGTGAGAGAGTTACAAATACATTGGTGTTCATCTACAGTATAAATTTTATGATCTGACTTTACACAGAAATAAAGTTATGACTAAAAAGATGACTCTCATTTACTGCTGTAAAAATGCAGCTTTAGCTGCTGTTACATAATGGCACTTTAAAAATAGTAAACGAAGTCCAAAAATTATGATTCCGGTGCCATTAGAACCGTATTTCATAATGACACGTTGTAGACTCAAGAAAATCGGTTTTTCATTAAGTTATGACCTGTTTACTGCCAGTTAAAGTCGGCTGAAAATGCAAATCAGCAAGCTGTTTGCAGGTTAATTGTTACTAGAACGCACACATACGATCGCCATACTTTCTAATACGTTTAACATCAGACCATAAGTTGTTTACAGCAGGTTTTTGTTCATTTAATTCAGATTTACCATGTATTATCACCTTTCATCTCATAACCTTTGTGTAAAGCTTTTATGTTCATGTTTTAAGTTATGATCTTTAGGGTTCTTGTAATTTCACCATTCTTTCCACTATTAACCACCAAGTGTAACACCTCGAAAATTTACGTCCTATAACGTGTTGACACGTGTCATAGGTTTGAACGTGTGAAAGAATGTTCTTGAAGGACTAAAGTTGACAAACAGTGAAACTGTGTAAAAATAAGGGTTCAAAGTGTCAACAATGAATAAATATACTTTGCAATAACCCTACATGATGTTTATAACCTTAAACGAATAGATCATGGATCATACGAAGCGAATTGTGAAAGAAAGTGAGAGATTACAAACTACAGGGGTTAAATGTGCCAACATGTTTAAGTTATACCTCTGAGTGACCTTTTGACAAACCCGAAGCTTTGTAACGATTAATTATGCTCACTAGAATGTACCACAAAAATTTCATGTAGTTTCGTTATCGTATGAGCAAGTTGTGATAAAATTCGTGTGTGAGGGTTAGAATCGTCAACATGGAAATTTAGCGCTTTTCGGGTGATCACAAAGTTACCCGAGGACTTGACAAAGTGGGTATAAGTATTAAAGCCCCTATATATAAATTACAAAGCCTCATAATGCAAAGAATTGTGCGAAAGCGATGTTTAGGAGGACCAAGGACCAAAACAACAAATTCTGAAAATTGGTTAAAGGTAATAAGGGGCCTCGCGTCACGCGACGACTCCCTGGGGGTACCCTCGCGTCACGCGAGGGGTCCTCTGATGCTGAAACAATTGGCAGCTGTCTGTTGCTGTTTTTAACCGACTTAAAACCCAAGTTTCGTTACCTTGGGCTGCCTAAGGTGGTTTCTAGATGTAGGGCACTTGTGGTTGTTATTATTTCACTCCTAGACTTAGGTGTTGATGATCCATGCATGTTTGAAGTTGTTTATAAAGAATCACATTTTACCACATTGTTCATTCATCACTTCTGGACATTTTCAAGAGCTCAAGAACTGATCCAAGCTTTCCATATCATCCATTAGACGTGTGTAAGTGCCTTTGATCCTTCTTGTTTGAGTTATACTTAGTTAAAAGCCTAGAAATCAAACCGTCGTAACTACGGTTTGACTTTGTGATAAATCACAATCGGTCCAGAGATTTGTCAAATCGAAAGTTGTTATAAGTTGGTATTTATATGGATAATAAACCCCTAAAAGGGCACTCACTGATTCGAATCCTAACTAGGTCGTTTATCGAGTCAAAGGTTGTCCGAAAAAGTCAACAGAATTGGTCTTTAGGAATTAACGCGTAATTAACAATATAAAAGGCGTGTAATCTGTTTTATCAGTAATATAACTTGAAAATAAGTATAATAACTTGTCTAAGCTTGTTTGATTCGACAACTTTCTGTTTAAGACCGATTCGGAACCGAAAGACGCAAAAGTTTGACTTTTGCTTTGACCTCAGTTCTGACCTGATTTATATAGGTTTAGACATGCCTTAAAGTTCCATTAGGACCTAGTTGCATGTGTGTATAAGCCTCTGCGTTTATACCACTCAAATCCTTAATCGTCCGATGTTTCCGTTAAACGCCTAAATATTGACCGTAATGCCCTTATGACCATAAAACGAGATTTTTGGAAATGTGAAAGTGCCATAATCTTAGTTACTGATATTTAGACTTGTACCTAAAATTTCACATCAGTTGGAGGTCTAGATTAGGAGTTATGCTTAATGACGTAATTTGAATGCTTTTAAGTAATTAAACGGCGTCATTAGCGTAAAGCCTATCTAAACCAAATTTTGGACACCAAACCTTTTACCCACTGATGTGATATAATATTTTGGGATTTTTAAATATTTTTAATTATTTTTAAACTGATCATAAGCTAGGTTTATCGCCTCGATTCGGTTAATACCAAAAAAATACCCTTTTCGGCCATAAAATGAGTTTTACAAATCCGTTTAACGCCAATCCAATTGCTACTGATTTTAAATAATAAATGGAGTATTTTGAGCCTGTTTATTTGATCAGAAAACTCAGAATCGTATTTTAACCCGTACATCGCTTAAAACGACTTTATACGCGTATTTAACGCATAGTTTGGGTTTAAAACTATTTTAGTATATAAGACTTATTACCAAAGGTTATAACCTGTTAAAATAAGCTATTTTACTGATCAACTCAGACCCGGATCATAGGTGTCTAATTAAACCCTTTTATAATCTTTAAAATGACCAAAATGCCCCTGCGGGGCTTATAAAGAGATTAAACTCGTTTTGGGCATCATGGGTGATATCCTACTGATATCACAACTTATTTAAGGCATGTTAACTTAGGAAACCTGTTTAGGACTCTTACGGATACCCGTTACGCTTCATGCGCGTTCGGTTCGGTTTATGTAACTAGTTTACATAAATTAGCCGAAACGGGTCAAACCTTATCGGTTTTATCTCAAAATCCAGAATGTGTATCATATACCCATATTAAGCAAGTCTTCAAACTTGTCGGGTCTAAATCACATTCTATCCGGTCTACGCTTAATCGTGCGTACGAACCGTATCTTTAAAACTAACCGGTCTAAGCGTAAGCTTAACTAAAAGACCCGTTAGGATTCTAATAGGTTATTATAAACCTTCGTTCCAGATTAGGAGAACCAGTAAAAGATACTTGCACTCGCTGATTTTGAACTATACTTACTCAGGTAAATACTTTTAACTTATTTTCCCTATACGGGCTTGGGATACGGTATATAAAATACCGCTTGGTCGGGGCGTTGAATCTTTGATTGAATGAATGATAATGAAAGTATTGAGACGTCTCGTTTAATATTGTTTTGTTTGCTTAAAGCCTTTGGGGGGTTAATGACCGTGTCCCGGATATCCCTGGCATCATTTTACGAAATGGCCACGACCTTAGCACTCAGGTGTAGGCGTACACCAGTTAGTGTCTCATAAATAAAGTGGTGTGTTAATTGATCTTTAACTCGGCTCGATCCGGGCTACTGAACGCATAAGGAACATGTAAATCCCTACAAGTATTATATATTTAAATAATTTTCCCAAGTTATAAAATATTATTTGTGCCTTGTGCCTTAAATGCATTTTCTTAAACTCTTTTCAAAATGAGTCGGTTGATTGTATTTACCAGTGTAAACTGACGTATTTTCTTAAAAAGGTTAAGTGCAGGTACTACGCGAAATAGGCTGGCTTGTCTCCTAGCATCCACATTAAGTCTCGCCAGCTTGGATGTCATAAACTGTTGAACAATTGTTTCCTTTTATTTTTGATCTACCTGTGGATTTATATTCGACTATTTGTGATACTTAATATTACAATATCGTTTGGTTGAATTAAATCTATACTTTGCTTCCGCTGTGCATTTAAATATTGTGTTGTTTGACTATTATGTTGCCAACCACGTCACGATACTCCCCTACCGGGCCCACCGGTGACACGTGGAAATTCGGGGTGTGACAGGTTGGTATCAGAGCCAACTCTGAGTGAATTAAACACTAGCCTTTTGTGTTTAATCTCAGTTACACAATTGCACATTCCTAAATCTTCGAGTCTAGACAAAGAACTTAGGAATAATCCAGATTGTTCAAATTTTTATTTAATTAAATTTTATCCTTTAATTTTTCCTTGTTATTACCTTGTGTATTTTAACAGGTACAATAATGCCGCCAAGATTTAGACGAGGTGGTCGAGGAAAGGAGCCAGCTAGCGCCCCTAACGACCATGAGGCAGGGCCTTCATATCGACGAACTTCTTCTACAAGGAATGACGAAACGAGGGAGCTATGGAGGACATATGAAGACTCTGCCAGACGATCTTTTTCGCACACCTCAACACCTCCATATCATGACTCTTATGGGCCTCAGTCAGAGAACGAACCCCACAACCCACAACGTTTCTTTGGCGACCCTACTCCTGTTTTTCAGGGTCAGTTTAACCCAGCAGAGTACCTACCAGAGCACGTGGGCTTTAACCCACTAGGACCAGAGGATCACTTTTCGGGTGATCAAGATATGGACGAGGACACAGATCCCGTCGAGGCTTCAACCGGATCCTTGAACCATCCTTTCGTGATCTCAGACGGTTCGTCTTTTCACGGAACACCATACCAGGGTCCGGATAGTCACATGGCACGGTTCGAACGGTGTGAGTGGTACTATACACCATCTGAACACTCATCACCTCACCAGCAGCCGCCACTGCAGCAGCAAAATCCCTTTGGGGATCCACGTTATGAGGCAGTCACGCCACCGCCTCCACCGCCGCCAGTGCATCTAGAGCCTCCAGAACCACCAAGACGTAGGAGGACTGGAGCACGGATCTCAGCACGAGAAGTTGATTTTCGTCTCAACACCCCTCAACACTCTAGCGGCAGCCATTACCCGCCTACTCATGAAGTCCCACAGATGGGTGGACCTTCTGTTCCAGTTTCGGAGGTGAATTCGGCACCTATTGTACCGCCATCACCGGGTTTTGGCCACCCAATCCCTGCTTATACTGCTCCGGCAGCTTACAACCCATATGGACCACCAGCATACCATGGCTATAACTATGCTGATGATCCTTACAACGTGGCATCAAGCTACCTTGCCCATAATAATCCTGAGGGACCATATGGACCCCCTTGGGGAATGGGATACCCAACTCAGGGGTATCAAGCACCTGTTCAGCCGCCACCACATTACCAGCCACCACGCGCTCCTCCTCCTGAGCAGGAAGAACTCCGTCGAAGACTGGCCAAAGTGGAGCGAGACTTCCAGAAGGAACGTAGGAAGAATGAAGGATTTATGAGTGGCTTGGCAAACTTGCTTAAGGGAAAGAAGAAAAGGGATCGTTAAATCCCAATATGTATTATTGTATTTCCTTGCTTAAATCAAGTCCCTACGTGGACATTTATTTATGTGTGTATGTAGTCCCTGCGTGGACATCTATCTTTGTACCTAGTCCCTACGTGGACTTGTCTCTAGTAGTCCCTGCGTGGACATTTACTTTTGTAGACGTCCCTGTGAGGACAGGTATTATCTGTATAGCTCCTGCGTGGGTATCTGTTTCTGTGAAAAGTCCCGTTTAGGGCAAAATGTACTACTTTTAGTTTAATGGAATGTAAGTTTATAAATTTCATCTTTGCTATGTTATGCATAATTAAAAGATATATGAAATAAATAAATCAAAATCATTCCTTTTAAAAGTCTATCTGCCTATGTTATATTTTTTTATAAGGATCTTAAAAGTATAACCTAGCCTGCATGTCATTTTAAGACCGGGCCCAGATGGTAAAACTAGTTAAAAAGATTCAAATCCCTGTTAACATCTGAAAACATGTTAACACTCCTGGCAGACATGATTTGTTAAAAACACACGTGTTATTATTATATATGGATCTTTTCAAAGATTCAAAACCCAAATAAATGATCTCTGAATCATGGGTTAAATCATTAATAAATATGATCAGTTCTTTTTACCATCCATTTGTAATGGAATGCCTACGGGCCCTTCTCATTTTCATATGAGACAAAAGACAGTATTAGTCTGTGACCCTGTCTGATAAAGGTAATGAACTTTGTTCAAACCTTCACGCTTTGATTCTCTGAAATCATAGCTTAAAAATCTATATTGTCCCTGTGACTAGGCCTCGTGTGCTAATAAAAACTGTTAATGTTTTATAATTAGGATAAATTATATTAGAAATCCTAAATAAATGGGAGTAATAAATTAACCATATATGGTCTATGTTTACCACGGTTAATAAAATTGCCATAAAAGACAATTCTATAATAAACTCACCAATGAATTATTACCGATGTGTTACAGTTAAAGATACATGGCAGACTCAAACGAAGTCAACAGTCACCCAGGGATAGTGAATGATAATGCCTATGTAAACGTAGCAGGTGTAGAGTTACAAGCTATGATAGACAATGCAGTTAATAGAGCTATGGATAGACAGCACCATGGATTAAGTGGTACCCATATGAGGACCCATTCTGCATCACACACTAGAACACCCTCCAGGACCCACACTGCCCACAACAGTAATTCTCACCACTCCTCGAATCAAAGGAGTAATCCATCCCAAAGAGTCGTACAGAACCAAGAACCTCGTAATAGGGGTTGCACATATAAGTACTTTGTCTCGTGCAAACCCAGAGACTTCAATGGGGAAAAAGGAGCTGTTGATTGCATGACATGGATGGATACTGTGGTGGATATCAATGGTTGCCATAATAGGGATATTGTGAAGTTTGTCTCACAGTCTTTCAAAGGAGAAGCCTTAGCCTGGTGGAGATCTTTGATCCAAGCCACAGGGAAAGTCCCGTTATACAACATGACCTGGGAACAGTTCATGGCACTAATCAAAGAAAATTTCTGCCCTCAACACGAGGTTGAGAGAATTGAATCTGATTTCCTGGCGCTGGTCATGAAAAACCTGGACTGTCAGGCCTACCTTACTACTTTCAATACTTTGTCAAGGTTGGTCCCTTACTTGGTAACTCCGGAGCCTAAACGTATAGCTCGTTTTATCGGGGGTTTGGAACCGGAGATCAAAGCAAGTGTAAAAGCTTCCAGACCAACCACTTTTCGGTCAGTAACGGACATATCGTTATCTCTGACCTCGGATGCTGTCAGGCTGAGGTCACAAAGGAAAAATGATACCGAAAAGAGGAAGCGTGAGGATGACAACTCACGACGATCAGACAAGAAGCAGAAGGGAAACAATGACCAAAAGAAGGGGTCAGGTTTTAAGAAGGATGGTCAACAGTCGGGTGAAAAACCCAAATGTAAAACCTGCAAGAGACAGCACTTTGGGAAGTGCAGGTTTGAATCCAACTCACAATCACAATCGAAACCTTTTGCATGTGGGTTATGCAAATCCAGGGAACACAAAACCGTGGATTGCAAGAAGATAAAGGATGCGACCTGCTATGGTTGCAATGAAAAGGGGCACATCAGGAGCAATTGCCCAAAATATGCCAAGAAGCCGGAAGAGGCTAAGAAGACCAATGCGAGGGTCTTCAGAATGGATGCTAAGGACGCCGTCAAGGACGACAACGTTATAACAGGTACCTTTCTCGTAAATGATGTTTATGCGAGAGTGTTATTTGATTCAGGCGCTGATAAGTCATTTGTAGATAATAAGTTTTGTGAATTGTTGAAACTACCTGTTAGAACTTTAAGTGTGAAGTATGAGGTGGAACTAGCAGATGGCACTTTAGAAACCGCTTCAACCTTATTAGATGGATGTTTCATATCCATTAGGAATCACTCTTTTCCTTTGTCCCTACTTCCTTTAAAACTAGCCGGATTCGACATAGTTTTGGGTATGGACTGGTTATCTCATAACCAGGCCCAGATTATTTGCAATAAGAAGCAAGTGAGGATCAAGACTTCGTCTGGTGAATCACTTACTATCCAGGGAGATACCCAGTATGGGCTGCCCGAGAAAATGTCTACACTCAAAGACTCAAAGTGTTTGAAGAAGGGCTGTGTCATCTACATGGCACAGGTGATTATTGATGAGCCGAAACCCAAGATTGGAGATATCCCAGTCATTTCTGAATACCCCGAAGTATTCCTTGAAGAACTACCTGGTTTGCCACCAGATAGACAAGTAGAATTCAGAATTGACATTATTCCTGGATCAGCACCAGTTGCAAGGGCGCCTTATAGATTGGCACCAACAGAGATGAAGGAATTGAGGATGCAGCTAGATGATTTACTAGCCAAAGGTTTCATTAAACCTAGTTCGTCTCCCTGGGGAGCACCAGTTTTATTTGTTAAGAAGAAAGATGGATCGATGCGTCTGTGCATCGACTACCGTGAGCTTAATAAGGTTACTATCAAGAATAGGTATCCTTTGCCCAGAATCGATGATCTGTTCGATCAACTTCAAGGGGCAAGTTTCTTCTCGAAGATTGACTTGAGGTCAGGCTACCATCAATTGAAGGTTAGAGATGAAGATGTGCACAAAACAGCATTTAGGACTCGTTATGGTCATTACGAGTTCCTAGTGATGCCTTTTGGGCTCACTAATGCACCAGCCGCATTCATGGATCTCATGAATCGCGTTTGCAAGCCGCACTTAGACAAATTCGTTATCGTCTTCATCGACGACATTCTCATCTACTCAAAGAACCAAGCTGACCATGAGAAGCATCTTCACTGCATACTGGAACTACTTCATAAAGAGAAGCTCTATGCCAAGTTCTCAAAGTGTGAATTCTGGCTTCGAGCAGTCCAATTTCTTGGACATGTTGTTAGTGAGCGTGGTATCCAAGTAGATCCCGCTAAAGTTGAATCTGTCATGAATTGGCATGAGCCAAAGACGCCTACAGAAATTCGTAGCTTCCTAGGTTTGGCAGGATACTATAGGCGATTCATAGAAAACTTTTCAAGGATTGCTGCACCCCTGACTTCGCTGACACGTAAGAAGATTAAGTTTGACTGGGGTCCTAAGCAGCAGGAATCCTTCGATATTCTGAAACAAAAGTTGAGCAATGCTCCGGTACTAACATTGCCTGATGGAATAGAGGAGTTTGTAGTTTATTGTGATGCATCACACACCGGGATGGGATGTGTGCTTATGCAGAAAGGCAAAGTCATTGCCTATGCTTCACGTCAGTTAAAGGTGCACGAAAAGAATTACACCACCCACGACTTGGAGTTGGGTGCCGTGGTATTCGCACTAAAACTGTGGAGGCACTACCTATATGTAATCAAATGTGTGATCTATTCTGATCACAAGAGCCTTCAACATCTGTTCAATCAGAAGGACTTGAACATGAGGCAACGCCGTTGGATGGAAACTCTGAATGATTACGATTGTGAAATAAGATACCATCCCGGCAAGGCGAATGTAGTCGCCGATGCCTTGAGTCGGAAAGAAAGAGTGAAACCCATCCGAATCAATGCCAAGCGCATGGAAATAAAGAACAGTTTAATGGAAAGGTTGTTAGCTGCACAGAAGGAAGCTGTGTTGGAAGCTAACTATCCTAATGAAAAGCTGGGAGTAACTGAAGAACAGTTATCTCTTAGTAAGGATGGAATTCTTAGATTAAATGGACGGATATGGGTTCCGATTTATGGGGGACTCCGTGATGTTATCCTCCAGGAAGCCCACAGCTCTAAATACTCTGTTCATCCTGGAGCTGATAAAATGTACCAGGATCTTAGGGCAAATTATTGGTGGATAGGCTTGAAGAAGTCTGTAGCTACCTATGTAGCTAAATGCTTGACGTGTGCGCAAGTCAAGGCAGAACATCAAAAACCGTCAGGTTTGCTACAACAACCTGAACTCCCTACTTGGAAGTGGGAAATGGTAACTATGGATTTTATCACCAAGTTACCTAAGACAAGGAAAGGAAATGACACCATCTGGGTGATAGTTGACCGACTGACTAAGTCAGCACATTTCCTACCTATTAAGGAGACCTACAGCTCCGATATGTTAGCCCAACTGTACGTTGATAAGATTGTAGCTCTACATGGCATACCTGTAGCTATTATCTCTGACCGAGATACTAGATACACATCACATTTTTGGAAAAGCTTCCAACAATCTTTGGGCACACGTTTGAACTTTAGTACGGCTTACCATCCACAGACTGACGGTCAGAGTGAGCGTACTATTCAAACGTTAGAAGACATGTTGCGTGCATGTGCGATCGATTTGGGAGGTAGTTGGGATAAGAACCTGCCATTGATCGAATTCTCCTACAACAATAGCTACCATACCAGCATAAAGGCTGCGCCTTTTGAGGCATCATACGGTAGAAAGTGTAGATCGCCTGTTTGTTGGGCGGAAGTTGGAGAAGTCCAGTTATCAGGACCTGAGATCGTGTTCGAAACGACGGACAAGATTGTCCAGATTCGTAACAATCTCCAAGCTTCCCGGAATAGGCAGAAGATTTACGCTGATCCAAATCGTAAGGATTTTCACTTCGAAGTAGGTGAAAAAGTCCTACTTAAAGTGTCACCTTGGAAGGGAGTGATGCGATTTGGTAAGAAAGGTAAGCTAAGCCCGAGATACATAGGACCTTTCGAGGTTATCGAACGTGTCGGGTCAGTTGCCTACAAGTTAAACTTACCTGAAGAGCTCAGCAGTATACACAATGTGTTCCACATCTGCAATCTGAAGAAGTGTTTCGCTCACGAATCAGTAGTTATACCCTATACAGATGTGCATATCGATGAAAGCTTGAAATTTGTGGAAAAACCTTTGTCGATCGAAGATCGACAGGTAAGGAAGCTTCGAAGGAAGCATATACCTTTTGTAAAGGTCAAATGGGATGCCCGAAGAGGTCCCGAATTCAAGTGGGAGGTTGAATCCACGATGAAAGAAAAATACCCTTACTTATTTCAGTAAATCTCGGGTCGAGATTTATTTTAAGGGGGTGAGGATGTAACACCTCGAAAATTTACGTCCTATAAGGTGTTGACACGTGTCATAGGTTTGAACGTGTGAAAGAATGTTCTTGAAGGACTAAAGTTGACCAACAGTGAAAATGTGTAAAAATAAGGGTTCAAAGTGTCAACAATGAATAAATATACTTTGCAATAACCCTACATGATGTTTATAACCTTAAACGAATAGATCATGGATCATACGAAGCGAATTGTGAAAGAAAGTGAGAGATTACAAACTACAGGGGTTAAATGTGCCAACATGTTTAAGTTATACCTCTGAGTGACCTTTTGACAAACCCGAAGCTTTGTAACGATTAATTATGCTCACTAGAATGTACCACAAAAATTTCATGAAGTTTCGTTATCGTATGAGAAAGTTGTGATAAAATTCGTGTGTGAGGGTTAGAATCGTCAACATGGAAATTTAGGGTTTTTCGGGTGATCACAAAGTTACCCGAGGACTTGACAAAGTGGGTATAAGTATTAAAGCCCCTATATATAAATTACAAAGCCTCATAATGCAAAGAATTGTGCGAAAGCGATGTTTAGGAGGACCAAGGACCAAAACAACAAATTCTGAAAATTGGTTAAAGGTAATAAGGGGCCTCGCGTCACGCGGCGACTCCCTGGGGGTACCCTCGCGTCACGCGAGGGGTCCTCTGATGCTGAAACAATTGGCAGCTGTCTGTTGCTGTTTTTAACCGACTTAAAACCCAAGTTTCGTTACCTTGGGCTGCCTAAGGTGGTTTCTAGATGTAGGGCACTTGTGGTTGTTATTATTTCACTCCTAGACTTAGGTGTTGATGATCCATGCATGTTTGAAGTTGTTTATAAAGAATCACATTTTACCACATTGTTCATTCATCACTTCTGGACATTTTCAAGAGCTCAAGAACTGATCCAAGCTTTCCATATCATCCATTAGACGTGTGTAAGTGCCTTTGATCCTTCTTGTTTGAGTTATACTTAGTTAAAAGCCTAGAAATCAAACCGTCGTAACTACGGTTTGACTTTGTGATAAATCACAATCGGTCCAGAGATTTGTCAAATCGAAAGTTGTTATAAGTTGGTATTTATATGGATAATAAACCCCTAAAAGGGCACTCACTGATTCGAATCCTAACTAGGTCGTTTATCGAGTCAAAGGTTGTCCGAAAAAGTCAACAGAATTGGTCTTTAGGAATTAACGCGTAATTAACAATATAAAAGGCGTGTAATCTGTTTTATCAGTAATATAACTTGAAAATAAGTATAATAACTTGTCTAAGCTTGTTTGATTCGACAACTTTCTGTTTAAGACCGATTCGGAACCGAAAGACGCAAAAGTTTGACTTTTGCTTTGACCTCAGTTCTGACCTGATTTATATAGGTTTAGACATGCCTTAAAGTTCCATTAGGACCTAGTTGCATGTGTGTATAAGCCTCTGCGTTTATACCACTCAAATCCTTAATCGTCCGATGTTTCCGTTAAACGCCTAAATATTGACCGTAATGCCCTTATGACCATAAAACGAGATTTTTGGAAATGTGAAAGTGCCATAATCTTAGTTACTGATATTTAGACTTGTACCTAAAATTTCACATCAGTTGGAGGTCTAGATTAGGAGTTATGCTTAATGACGTAATTTGAATGCTTTTAAGTAATTAAACGGCGTCATTAGCGTAAAGCCTCTCTAAACCAAATTTTGGACACCAAACCTTTTACCCACTGATGTGATATAATATTTTGGGATTTTTAAATATTTTTAATTATTTTTAAACTGATCATAAGCTAGGTTTATCGCCTCGATTCGGTTAATACCAAAAAAATACCCTTTTCGGCCATAAAATGAGTTTTACAAATCCGTTTAACGCCAATCCAATTGCTACTGATTTTAAATAATAAATGGAGTATTTTGAGCCTGTTTATTTGATCAGAAAACTCAGAATCGTATTTTAACCCGTACATCGCTTAAAACGACTTTATACGCGTATTTAACGCATAGTTTGGGTTTAAAACTATTTTAGTATATAAGACTTATTACCAAAGGTTATAACCTGTTAAAATAAGCTATTTTACTGATCAACTCAGACCCGGATCATAGGTGTCTAATTAAACCCTTTTATAATCTTTAAAATGACCAAAATGCCCCTGCGGGGCTTATAAAGAGATTAAACTCGTTTTGGGCATCATGGGTGATATCCTACTGATATCACAACTTATTTAAGGCATGTTAAGTTAGGAAACCTGTTTAGGACTCTTACGGATACCCGTTACGCTTCATGCGCGTTCGGTTCGGTTTATGTAACTAGTTTACATAAATTAGCCGAAACGGGTCAAACCTTATCGGTTTTATCTCAAAATCCAGAATGTGTATCATATACCCATATTAAGCAAGTCTTCAAACTTGTCGGGTCTAAATCACATTCTATCCGGTCTACGCTTAATCGTGCGTACGAACCGTATCTTTAAAACTAACCGGTCTAAGCGTAAGCTTAACTAAAAGACCCGTTAGGATTCTAATAGGTTATTATAAACCTTCGTTCCAGATTAGGAGAACCAGTAAAAGATACTTGCACTCGCTGATTTTGAACTATACTTACTCAGGTAAATACTTTTAACTTATTTTCCCTATACGAGCTTGGGATACGGTATATAAAATACCGCTTGGTCGGGGCGTTGAATCTTTGATTGAATGAATGATAATGAAAGTATTGAGACGTCTCGTTTAATATTGTTTTGTTTGCTTAAAGCCTTTGGGGGGTTAATGACCGTGTCCCGGATATCCCTGGCATCATTTTACGAAATGGCCACGACCTTAGCACTCAGGTGTAGGCGTACACCTGTTAGTGTCTCATAAATAAAGTGGTGTGTTAATTGATCTTTAACCCGGCTCGATCCGGGCTACTGAACGCATAAGGAACATGTAAATCCCTACAAGTATTATATATTTAAATAATTATCCCAAGTTATAAAATATTATTTGTGCCTTGTGCCTTAAATGCATTTTCTTAAACTCTTTTCAAAATGAGTCGGTTGATTGTATTTACCAGTGTAAACTGACGTATTTTCTTAAAAAGGTTAAGTGCAGGTACTACGCGAAATAGGCTGGCTTGTCTCCTAGCATCCACATTAAGTCTCGCCAGCTTGGATGTCATAAACTGTTGAACAATTGTTTCCTTTTATTTTTGATCTACCTGTGGATTTATATTCGACTATTTGTGATACTTAATATTACAATATCGTTTGGTTGAATTAAATCTATACTTTACTTCCGCTGTGCATTTAAATATTGTGTTGTTTGACTATTATGTTGCCAACCACGTCACGACACTCCCCTACCGGGCCCACCGGTGACACGTGGAAATTCGGGGTGTGACACCAAGAATATGAACAAGATGAAGATCTAAGGCACTTACTACTAGCTCAAGGCTAGGGAAGAAACAAGACGTAAAAGTGGTGGATAAAAGAAAACTAGAGCGGTCCTTGAGCTTCCGAACACACCAAGCTTGCTTGTATGATCTCTAGCACCATTGTGTATGCTTGGAATGTTTGAAGGAGGTTGAATGATGATGGTTGTATGGTGGTTAGGGGTGGGCCGAGAATGGAGTGTAGAAGGAGAGAGTTTGAGTTAGTTGTTGATGTTGAATGAAAGAGAAGGATTGTCTTTGGTGTATATTTATAAACCACTTTTAGAGTTTTATCCAATATACAAAATGCCATGAAGATATTAGACATGATGGAATAAAATAATCAAAATTGTGTGGTGTGTGTCCCCTTGGGGAACCGTTCGGTTAGAGGGGGGGTTATGGTTTGATTTCAACCAACTAGTTAAGTACTAGTTATGCTTAGTTAGGAGTTCAAGATAGTTACTAGTGTGTTATGTAATATAACGGGTGTTAGGGTGTTCGGGGACCCTAACTAGCTCAAAAAAGGAAAAACAATGTTATTGACAATATTTTTATGTTTCGGGTAAAGTCCGGTTGTTCGGTTGGATATTAATCCGTTAAAGTGCTAAATAAGCATTTAAAGTGTCTTTAATATTATTTTTAGTGACACAATGAATTCCCAACACTTTGGAATGTGTCTAACAATATTTTACCAAGTTTTTGCACTTCACTAGTTAAGTAAAATGTTGAATTTTGTAATAAAGTGCAGAATTTTGTAATTATCACATGTTTTAGGCACATCCGGTCACTATAACTATCACTTAGTGACGCAGTTCTACAATCCTTACCTCCCTACACTCCCTACTAGTGTAGTAATCTATTCCCGGCTCATACTGGCCTCAGAGACAGTGTCTGTCTAGTGCTGGCTATATCAGCATATTTACTGGGTTATCCGTTCATTGTGCTACTGTGCTTTTGGTGCATCAAGTTTGTCACTATAGTTCTGTGTAAATAATGAAGTGACAGCAATAAAGTATGATGCATGAGCATGTATGTATCAGAATTCAAGTAGCAGTTTAATCACAGTTGTAAGCAAGCACAGTAATTTTGCATTAACTAAATATTAATTAATTCATACGGATACCTGGTTTGGTGAGGGTTGTCACATTCTCCCCCCGTTAAAGAAATTTCGTCCTCGAAATTTGTACTACCTTAACTCCTTATGGTTAAGTCACACACGTATGTATATGAATAATATCGAAGTAGATAATCATCAAATCGAAACAAACATTACTCACATTAGGCGAGTCCAAGAATATATAACAACCCGAATCCTAGGGTTGAAAGGTGTGTGCTTCTAGCAGTGGATGTCAAAGGTACAAGACGCATTTGACGTATAGTCTAGTGTAATCCAACTAGCAGGGGTTCCACAAAAGTGGAGTTTTGACTAATAAGATTTTTTAATCGATCGGTTGCAATATGCAAACGTGTTTTTACGAACCATAGCACCCGCTATATGAACTCAAAAGCAACAACTCAATGTAATAGTAAAATGATCTGTCAACTCCTGAATAAATGTCTGGTAAGGTTTAGTGTGTTGACATTTTTGAATGGTGAAGATACACCGAATGGAAATACAAGCAAATCTGGTGTATCATTGTCTTGATTCGTAGTTGCATCAGAAATGTTTAAATGATAAATCAAACAAAAGTATGTGTGGTCTCGTGTGAAATGATTAACCATGATTAGCACAAGCTACAAGTTTATGATGACACCATAAGGTGTCGTAATGGCATTATCCAATAATAGTGTTGACTGAACAAGTTCACCGTGTTTGAAATCAAATGAAAGTGTACTGAGACAATCTGAAGATTTTATTTATACCATGTTATAGAGTTTCCAATTAAATACGGAACATCAAAGAACCACTGTTTCCAATCGAAGATGAAAAGTAATAAGTATCGCAAGGCATTTGATTGACAACGAAAGAATCGTCAGGAGGTACATCGTGCTTATGAAATGAATATATGTACCATTGCCTTAACACACAATTGTGTTGAGACCGCTTTGATCGTGAAGATCCAAAATGGATTGTTAACAACTAAATAGGGAATTAAATCCGTGTACGAAGTGAGTAACCAAATTAGCGCAAGCCTCAATTTTGTGAAAATATCACCGCAAGGTATCGAAACAAATCAAACGTTTTAGTGGAGTCGTAGACCAACCAAATCTACTACGACTCGAAATGAAAGAATCTCTGCAAAAATAGTTGAATATAATGCTCCCAATACATCATATAGCGTTTCAAGTTAAACCTGTGAACTGGATAAGTTTAAGCAATTGAACTTGGTTTCAACGTAACCCGACAATAAACGTATGTATCAACAAGGAATTCTCGGCATGGTAGCAAAATAAACCATGAATGTAACTTGAAAGAAAGCGGTTTCAAGAAAGTGTGTTGGCTTGGTAACAAAAGAGCCAACAATAACAATAATGTAGGTTACTCGAATCAGGAATCAGTAATTAGGTTTAGCAAAATAATATGTAAATTCCAATGAAGTGCTTGTTCAAAACGAAATCACATGCGTAGCAAATGATGCATGTATGTCAGGTAAGTTTCCAAGAAAAGGAACAACGAGTATCTGCTAAAGTGAAGAAATGACCAGATATTGAAGCAAATGTGTGTTCGCTCTCAGCGAGAAAATTATTGTGATGCAACTACCATTAAAGGGAGTAGAGATGCAAATATCTACTCGCCAGAAGTAAAAGAAATCCAAGTACTCTCTGTTTGGTCAACGGATCTGGCATATGCACCAGGTTAATGATGGTTGATTGAGTTGACAGATGTGGTTCCTAAATAAAACCCTTACGAGTTTGGACCTGGGTTCCCAAAGGCCCTAAATATATGTTTTCTAAATCCTCCAGATTTCGTGTCCCGTGTAGATCTGGTTTGTGCATTGTGTAGGAAGCACTATTTTGGTGTTCGTCTAAGAACAAGTCATTGTCCCACAATTTTCCCGGTATACTTTCTTCCCGAATTCATCGCTAACGACACTCGATCGTCGACCAGTCGTGTAATAGTAGTTGGGTCCTTACAGTCAGTTATGTAAGAGGTTCGTTAATTCCTCAGCAAGTGCCACCGACTCTGGTTGGCTAGCTCGTCCGACTCCCGGTCATTTGAAAGTCATTCGTCCTTTCTTTTTGGCGAGCAGAACTGAGGTTATCCAAAACAAAAGTTTTGGTCTGTTATCTTCCTTCTTTATCAACCACTGAGGTTACACTGTCAATCCTTGCATCTCCGGAAGTGTAAGTCGCTACGATGCATCGGCTATAGGCGCGGTGCCTGGGATTAAATCGATGCGAAAATTCGACTTGTCATTGAGGAGATAATTCTGGCTAGTCTTCGAGGAAGACTTCAGGATATTCTCCGATCACGGGGGTATCTTTAAGTTTTAGTTCTTCGGCTCCCTTGTCCCCGACATGAGCCAGAAAACAACACATCCTTTCGGCAACAACTTTCGTGCCCTCAAGCAATTCGTGATCTGTAGAGGCGTATCCTGCTTTGTGAGTCGAGATCGTTCCTTCATTCGTCATTGGGATGCGAACATCAATCTCCGCTCGACCGCTTGGCAACTAATACACCTTAATTACCTCGTCGCAGCTTCCCAGCTCAACTGGCAGTAGATCTATCGTAAACTTACGCTCTCTGGTTTTTATCTTGTCGCCCCCAGTTATTGCGTTGGCTTACACTAGCTTCCCCTAAGCTAGTTCCAATGGGTACTGGAATATCTACTTTCTCGCTACTTAAACCAATTATACTCCCGCTCTCTAGAGGTGCGAATCGTAAAATTTGCAACAGTATTTGGCAATACAGATGCATAACATTGAGTAATTCGGGACGTACCGATTTCCATGCTTGAATCCCTGGCGTGTCTCCCTGGCTCCGGTGGGGAGCTTTTATCCTTGCGCCTGATTGTTTTTAGGGCAATACCTTCTGAAATGCTTTTTGCTTCCACAGTTTAAACAACCTCGAGCACGTTTCTGTTTATCGCTCATTCTGCCTTGGTAATTGTCGTTGTTTCCTTCGTGATTCCCACTACCATCTTGGCCTCCATTACTATGTTCAGTAGTTTGCCAACAAGTTTCTTTGGGATGCCCCCTCTTACCACAGTTATCACATTTTCCATATTTACATTGTCTGACATGATAACGTAAACAATTGTCGCACTTAGGCAGGATACCCTTGTAGTCTTTTCTCTTTTTGGCCTTCTTCTTGCTACTCCCCCGAGTAACCATCTTGAAATTTGCGAGCTTTCTCTTGTTATCCCCAGATGCCTCTATAGCAGTCTCCTTTTTCTCCTCCGAAGTGGAAAATTCTCCTCGTCTAACTGCTTCTTCTGTGAGTGCCATGCTTATGTTGATAGCCTCGGTGATCGTTGAGGGTTTTGATGTTTTTACCAGGCTTAGAATCTGAGGTGCCAATCCCCTTATGAACTGTTCAATTCTCTTAAACTCTGGTGCCCCCAGGAGTAAGGCAACTTGTGATAATTCGTTAAATCTCTGCACATACTCCGCTATCTTTGGTCCTTCCATTTTCAAGTTCCACAGTTCTGTTTCCAACTTCTAGACTTCTGCCCTCGAGCAATATCTCTTACGCATCAGATCTTTTAGTTCGTCCCACGTCATAACATACGCAGTGGTCTCGCCCATTGTCCGAACTTGATGGTTCCACCATGACAGAGCCTCATCCACCAATAGTCCAGTTATATATTTGACTTGATGTTCGGCTCGCATTTGCTCAATCGTAAAACAGAATCTGTCTTTTCAACCCAGCGCACGAAGGCTAAGGCACCCCCAGTGCCGTCGAACTCTCAAGGTTTGTGGTCCAAGAACTGCTTGTAGGTGCAGCCGTTGGGGGGGTTATTTCCCGAGGTACCTCCGCTGCAATCAGAGCGACGGGCCTCGTACCGTGCGATGGCCTGTAAGAAGCGCTCTTGCATTTCTGCCTCTGTTGTCGGTAGAGGGTTGTTGATATCGGTGTTCCCTTGAGTCGACATCTTCCTAGAAGAAAGTCGGTTAGGTCAGGTCTAATTTGCTTCGTACGTGCATTTGGTTGTTTAGTGGTCATAAGTACATACACATAACAGGTTACCATACCAACCAATCAAATAATAGTATAATCATAGTATGACCAAGTAATTCGGTAATTATGTTTAATGAGAGCATAGCAAGTAAGCACGTAGTATTAAAATTATAGCACACACACATAGATCAATGACGTGCTTAGCGAAGACCTAGCGACTGAGCTTTCATTGGTTATTGGCCACAAGTGTTGTCGCATGTTTAAAGATGATTGGGCTTTCATTATCCTTCGGCCACAATCACTGTGTCTAACAAAATGTATCACATCGAAAGGGACACAAGGTCACCCTACCCTTGTCCAACAAGTATATTAGTGCATCAAAATTACGTAGTCAGAAGTGGTCCTCAAAAGTCTCCGCAATCCCGGCTTATCATTAGTGTCTTTACCCAAGTGTAATGCAATCCGCATAATCCAGAAACCAGCTATACTGGTGACTGAGGTGGAGGAGGAAAGAAAAGTGACTGCTAACATGCGTGAGTCCCTCCTCGAGCTTGTATATACGTCGGAGTAATTATCTGCTCTGCCGCTCGATAGTAAAGAAATGAGTATCAGAATCCTGGGAACGGTGTAATAGCAACGGTCGAGAGCGCACAAGGAACCTTGATGTATGTGGCGAATCAAAGTATGGTGTCAATAGACAGGGTGGAGGACGTGGTGTTTTACATAAACTTTTCTGACAAAATATTGTCTTGTGATGTAGATACTTAAATCCTGTTTTCGGTTATGTAATGTTTTGCTTCTAAAGTTGCCAATTGTGGTGTCAGCTCAAGCTCCAACATTCTGCGACTCATATCCTCAAACTGTAGTTGGTGTTACAGGAGCAACTCAGCTCGTATGTGGCCTCCATTACGTGAGGGATGGTAAGGGTCTAAAATCTGCATAGTGTATTATAGGATCCATCAAATTGGCTCGTACAACGATGTAGAGGTGAAAGGAGTAAACGGTGCGGCCTGTAAGGCCGTAGAAAATGCTGCTGTAGCAAAAGGATCGTTACGTGGGTACTGACCTGGAGTACCTTTCCGGGGCACAGGTATGTCTTGATAGAAAGCGATAGGCGCCTTGGCGCAATGGAAGTCAGTCTTCATAGGGAAAAGGAGCAATGTCAGCGGTTGCGGGTGTAAAAACAAACATTTCAACAGTTGAGGAGATTGCCAGATGCAGGTAGATATAAGGGGTGCAATGTCTGGCAGACCAAAAAGTAACAGGATCGTGATCACGTAATGGTGTAGGTTCAGCAGGCGCAACATCGAGCTGACCCAAAAGGTGTAGAAGCTAGCTCAAGATCAGACTCTAGGCCGTGTAACGGTGTGGTGTCTCGAGCAGGTGATAGGGCAGCAGCCATGACATCGTCGTCTTGTGTCTGTAGTAGAATGCTGTAATCCAGCTGTTTGTAAGGTTGCAGGTATCACAGACTCAAAGGAGTCTGAATGCATGCTAGAATCAAAGGGTAGCTTGTTAACAGGGGTTTTAAAAAGTGAAATTAGCAATAACGTTCTTGTCTATCTTTCCATCATTATGGGCGTTATCGGAAGAATCATCAATATCACGCCAATATCGCTATCAATTGTTCGTCGAGTAACCAACCTTCGGAAGGAATGTCCACAAGAGGCGCATCGACGAGGATCGGAGCCACGAGGTGCTCATCATCGGGATGACCAGTGATGAAGTGGTCATGGACCGAAACAAGAGTGACAGAAGGATTCTTGTCAGAGAAGCCATCAGCAAGGGTAAAGTATTACCAGAATCTGGTAGCGCGGACTGTTGGAAGTCGTCCTCGTCCTTGGTCGGCATATCAGGATCACTCTCAGTGTCTGCCGTAAATATCTCTGGCGCAGATGCAGTCTCCTTATCCGTGGCGGTGGCCGTAGGGTTATCGATGTCTGATAACTCGCTTTCTAATTGGAGTGACATGTGTGCCGGTGCGTAACATGTATATCCATAGTAGTTACTAACAATTAGTGTATGCGAATAACTACCACATATGCACGTACATCAACATTAAATCAAATAAGCATGTAAGTCTCAATTAATGTAAGCAAGTAATCATCCTAGTCTTCCCCAGACTATCCTCCCAATTTCTCAAACTGAACTCCATAGTCTCTCAGACTAAAATCTCCCAATCTCTCAGACTAAAATCTCCCAATCTCTCAGATTGAATTCTCAGTCTCTCAGACTAAAATCTCCCAGTCTCTCAGACTAAAATCTCCCAATCTCTCAGATTGAATTCTCAGTCTCTCAGACTAAAATCTCCCAGTCTCTCAGACTAATCTCCTGGTCTCCCCGACCTAATTTTTCCTGGTCTCCCCGACCTAATTTTTCCTGGTCTCCCCGACCTAATTTTTCCTGGTCTCCCGACCTAATTTTTCCCCAGTCTCCCCGACTGGACTCCCTCAGTCTCCCCGACTGAGCGATAAATTTAAATTTGGAAATGTGTATTTGTGCCTTTTGTTTGTAAAAAGGTTTGTTTCCTGGATCTTGACATATAGTGTATGCAATGTAAAAATGTTTGAAAACATTTTCGTGAGAGCCCTGATGATCATAGTCTAGACTCGAGAAAGAATCCTAGTTCGCTATGATCGAGGCTATGATCGAGGCTATGATACCAAGCTGTCACGCCCTGGCTTTGCGGAAGCGTGGGTTTATTTGGTGTGACTTCTTAATACCATAGCAACAATCATAACAATGCTATATGATAAAAACATGAGATATTCATCCATTAATAAAGTTTAGAAAAATCCCATTTTTCAACAATCACAAAATAAGTTACAAACCTTAACTTGATTTAATTGAGTTTATAAAGACTTAGCAAAAGACTTTAAACAATACTAGGTTTAGAGATATGTAACCCGTCCAGGAAGAGGTTACACCTTCTAAACCCTGGATGACTTCTTTATTCAAACGCAGCTTGAAAATACGTGCATACCGTGCCAGATCCGTTAGTTTCCTGAAATACATGTAGTTTGAAAAGTCAACATAAAGTTGAGCGAGTTCATGTGTAAGTGAGTATGTACAAACATTTGAAAATGTTGTAAGTATGTATTAAAGTCCCTGGTATGTAGCAATTAAGGAAAAAGAGATCACCATTGGGTTGCAAAGCCAATGATATGTGTGAAGTGCTGTAGGAAGACTCAAACCTAGCAGATTTATGCGTCGGGCTCAAAGTCACCACCTGGTCCACTAAGCGGGCTCAGGGGTTGGGCTCACTACACCCAGATAGATCTACCGCTAATGACCCTCGGTCCTACAATGAGGATTAATGGCCTCCAGTTCCCGCCTACCCACTCACATGATCTAAGTAGTAACCCTTCTTAAGCTAACCATACCATGTAAGTAAAAGTTCGTAATAATCGTAACATGTATTTCACCCCCGCAGTATAAAAACTGAAAACAGTTAAGAGAAAAGGGGGACATGAACTCACTGAAGTGCGTATCCAGCAACGTCAATCTCCAACTCTATCTGCTGCGTGACGACCTACACGTACTAATTCCTATTAGAAGGACGGCCGTACCTTGGCTTAAGGTTTAACGTTTTTGGGAAATAGTTAGACAACTATTTCGTATTTACACTTCTTAATCATTAAATAAATATATTCCTTCCCAAGGATGGGGGTATTAATACATGTGCGTTTTATAATTCCGAAAATATATTTTAATTCACTTGTCTAAAATATTCTGTTTCCAAAATATACATATTTTTCCCAAAAATATTATAATTTTCCAAAATAATACTTTATCAAAATACACATTTAAGCGTATTTTCCGAAAATACGCAAGTTACATTTTAGAGTTCCCGTTGTATAAACAATACCGATGTAACTTAAATGTTTATTTGTGAGGGCGTTGGTATTATTTTGGAGTCGTATTTTCATGATATTTCAAGTAATATTATCCTTACTCTAAAAATAATATATCTCTTGTTCACAAAATAATCACGTAAACACACAAGCGTTTTATTATGGAATATATATTCTCAATATATATTTAACAAGTTTCATTTACGAAAATCTACCTCCGACACTTGGTTATTTTGTAATAAAAATCATGGCGAAATTTATATTTTGGAAAACAAGTAAAAAAATATATTTATAACACTTGTCACCAAAAACATTTCTAAGTGTTATATTTTCAGGAAAAATTTCGCCAGAGTTTCCTCTGTAAACGGAGGCGTCCACGCTTACTAGCGTATCATTTTCTTTTGTAAAATCATTCAATCAGTTCTCAATTACCAACCCGACATTTAGACATGCAAAACACTACTTATATCGTTTCAGTTTTAATATACAAAACTGGGCCGTTTTCGAGTATTTTAATAAAATAGTTATCTTATTCCAAAAATTCCCAAATTTTTATATAATGTCTTATACGGACCAAAAATCATTGTGTAAAAATATCGGGGTCCAAATCATCACCAATATTTTATAGAAAATCATTTTCCTGACCGAAATCAGATTTATCTTTTTCTGACCACAGTCCGCGGAATAATTTATTTAAAATTCATCGAGAGTCCGATTTACGAAATTCCAGTGAGAGAGTTACAGATACATCGGTGTTCATCTACAGTATAAATTTTATGATCTGACTTTACACAGAAATCAAGTTATGACTAAAAAGATGACTCTCATTTACTGCTGTAAAAATGCAGCTTTAGCTGCTGTTACATAATGGCACTTTAAAAATAGTAAACAAAGTCCAAAAATTATGATTCCGGTGCCATTAGAATCGTATTTCTTAATGACACGTTGTAGACTCAAGAAAATCAATTTTTCGTTAAGTTATGACCTGTTTACAGCCAGTTAAAGTCGGCTGAAAATGCAAATCAGCAAGCTGTTTGCAGGTTAATTGTTACTAGAACACACACATACGATCGCCATACTTTCTAATACGTTTAACATCAGACCATAAGTTGTTTACAACAGGTTTTTGTTCATTTAATTCAGATTTACCATGTATTATCACCTTTCATCTCATAACCTTTGTGTAAAGCTTTTATGTTCATGTTTTAAGTTATGATCTTTAGGGTTCTTGTAATTTCACCATTCTTTCCACTATTAACCACCAAGAATATGAACAAGATGAAGATCTAAGGCACTTACTACTAGCTCAAGGCTAGGGAAGAAACAAGACGTAAAAGTGGTGGATAAAAGAAAACTAGAGCGGTCCTTGAGCTTCCGAACACACCAAGCTTGCTTGTATGATCTCTAGCACCATTGTGTATGCTTGGAATGTTTGAAGGAGGTTGAATGATGATGGTTATATGGTGGTTTGGGGTGGGCCGAGAATGGAGTGTAGAAAGAGAGAGTTTGAGTTAGTTGTTGATGTTGAATGAAAGAGAAGGATTGTCTTTGGTGTATATTTATAAACCACTTTTAGAGTTTTATCCAATATACAAAATGCCATGAAGATATTAGACATGATGGAATAAAATAATCAAAATTGTGTGGTGTGTGTCCCCTTGGGGAATCGTTCGGTTAGAGGGGGGGGTTATGGTTTGATTTCAACCAACTAGTTAAGTACTAGTTATGCTTAGTTAGGAGTTCAAGTTAGTTACTAGTGTGTTATGTAATATAACGGGTGTTAGGGTGTTCGGGGGCCCTAACTAGCTCAGAAAAGGAAAAACAATGTTATTGACAATATTTTTATGTTCCGGGTAAAGTCCGGTTGTTCGGTTGGATATTAATCCGTTAAAGTGCTAAATAAGCATTTAAAGTGTCTTTAATATTATTTTTAGTGACACAATGAATTCCCAACACTTTGGAATGTGTCTAACATTATTTTACCAAGTTTTTGCACTTCACTAGTTAAGTAAAATGCTGAATTTTGTAATAAAGTGCAGAATTTTGTAATTATCACATGTTTTAGGCACATCCGGTCACTATAACTATCACCTAGTGACGCAGTTCTACAATCCTTACCTCCTTACACTCCCTACTAGTGTAGTAATCTATTCACGGCTCATACTGGCCTCAGAGACAGTGTCTGTCTAGTGCTGGCTATATCAGCACATTTACTGGGTTATCCGTTCATTGTGCTACTGTGCTTTTGGTGCATCAAGTTTGTCACTATAGTTCTGTGTAAATAATGAAGTGACAGCAATAAAGTATGATGCATGAGCATGTATGTATCAGAATTCAAGTAGCAGTTTAATCACAGTTGTAAGCAAGCACAGTAATTGAGCATTAATTAAATATTAGTTAATTCGTACGGATACCTGGTTTGGTGAGGGTTGTCACAAAGAATGCAACAGAGATGCTTCTCATGGTCAGCTTGGCTTTTAGAGTAAATGAGAATGTCGTCGATGAAAACGATGACAAATTTATCCAAGTAAGGCTTGCAGACGCGATTCTTGAGATCCATGAATGCGGCAGGTGCATTAGTGAGCCAAAAAGGCATCACTAGGAACTCGTAATGACCATAACGAGTCCTAAATGCAGTCTTGTGTACATCTTCATCTTTTACCTTCAATTGATGATAACCTGACCTTAAGTCAATCTTAGAGAAGTAACTTGCCCCTTGAAGTTGATCGAACAGATCGTCGATCCTGGGCAAAGGATACCTATTCTTGATAGTGACTTTATTAAGCTCGCGATAATCGATTCATAGACCCATTGATCCATCCTTCTTCTTTACAAACAGGATAGGTTCTCCCCATGGAGATGAACTAGGTCTAATAAAACCTTTGGCTAGCAAATCATCTAATTGTGTCCTCAATTCCTTCATCTCTGTTGGTGCCAATCTATAAGGCGCTCTCGCGACAGGCGCTGCTCCAGGGATGATGTCAATTCTGAATTCTACTTGCCTATCTGGTGGTAAACCAGGTAGTTCTTCAGGAAATACTTCAGGGTACTCAGAAATGACGGGAATATCTTTGATCTTGGGTTTCTGCTCATCAATAGTTACTTGTGCCATATAAATGACACAACCCTTCTTCAAACATTTAGATGCCTTGAGCATAGACACTTGCTCAGGCAGTCCATACTGGGTATCTCCCTGAATGGTAAGTGGCTCACCAGAAGGAGTCTTGATCACCACTTGCTTCTTATTGCACACTATCTGGGTTTGGTTACGAGATAACCAATCCATGCCTATAACTATGTCAAAACTGGCTAGCTTCAAAGGAAGTAGGAACAATGGAAAAGAGTGGTTCCTAATGGATATGAAACATCCATCTAACACGGTTGACGCGGTTTCTAAGGTACCATCTGCTAATTCCACCTCATATTTCACACTTAGGGTTTTAACAGGTAGATTCAGCAATTTGCAAAACTTATTATCTACGAATGACTTATCAGCACCTGAATCAAATAATACCCTTGCATAGACATCATTTATGAGGAAGGTACCTGTGATCACATTGTTATCCTGAACAGCTTCCTTTGCATCCATTCGGAAGACCCTTGCATTGGTCTTCTTGACCTCTTCAGGCTTCTTGGCGTATTTAGGGCAATTGGTTTTAATGTGCCCTTTCACATTGCAGTTGTAGCATGTGGCATCTTTAATTTTCTTGCAATCAACAGTCTTGTGCTCTTTAGACTTGCATAACCCACATGCAGGTGATCCTGACTTAGACTTGGACTCAAGTCTGCACTTTCC
This sequence comes from Helianthus tuberosus, assembly GCA_030545235.1. Lineage (NCBI taxonomy): Eukaryota > Viridiplantae > Streptophyta > Magnoliopsida > Asterales > Asteraceae > Helianthus > Helianthus tuberosus. The sequence continues at coordinate 28,651,185 of CM060367.1, forward strand.
AAAGTGGCGTTTTTGGCAAGTCTTGCACTTTGGCTTTTCCTCAGCTTGTTGGCTACCCTTGTTGGATCCAGACTTCTTTTTGAAGTCAGTGCTACCTTTATGCTTCTTTTCAGATCTTCGTGAGTTATCATCCTCACGCTTTCTCTTGCCTTCTTCCGAATTCCTGAGCGATCTTAGCCTGACTGCGTCCAAGGTAAGAGACAGAGATAGATCAGCTGCTGATCTAAAAGTAGCAGGTCTGGACGCCTTAACACTGGCTTTGATTTTTGGGGCTAAACCCCCAATGAAGCGAGCAATCCTTTTGGGTTCCGGGGTTAGGAGATACGGAACCAGCCTAGACAGGGTATTGAAACTGGTGAGGTAAGCTTGACAATCTAAATTCTTCATCACCAACGATAAGAAATCTGATTCAATTCTTTCAACCTCATGCTGCGGGCAATAATTCTCCTTAATGAGAGCAACGAACTGATCCCATGACAAATTGTAGAGCGGGATCTTCCCAGCAACTTGAATGAGAGACTTCCACCATGCTAGTGCCTCTCCCTTGAACGATTGGGATACATACTTCACTACATCCCTTTCAGCACATCCGCTGATGTCAACTACGGTGTCCATTTCATCTATCCAGGTCATACAATCAATTGCCCCTTTCTCCCCAGTGAAATCCCGGGGTTTGCAGGAAACAAAGTACTTATAGGTACAGGACTTGGTACGTGGTTTATCATCAAACACTATCCTTTTAGATGGAACACTGTGTTGATTAGATGCATGTCGATCATCATCTTTCTTTGGTTCATCTTTCTTGGAGGGTGGCTTGCTGTGAGCCTCTGAATGAGTCTTTGGTTTGGAATGTGGTGTGGATAGGGTCCTACTTCGAGTCCCGCTAGATTCATTATACTGCCGCTCTATAGCTTTTGTAACAGCATTATCTACCAATGCTTGCAGCTCCGCACCGGTCACATGTATCTTAGCATTTTCGTGGTTTTCTACCGGATGACTGTTTACCTCTTTTGACCTAGCCATGTAGCTTTAATTGCTACATAAAATCAAATAAGGGCAAGGTTTATATAGAAGCTTATACAGTTTTATTGTTTTTGACAATTCATTAACCATGGTTTTAATAGCCATTTTAGTTAATTTGTTAAATATATAATTATTCAGGATCTTTATCATAATCCTAAATTATAAGTTAGTAATAGCACAAAAGGCCTAGTCACGTAGACAAGTTTGGTTTATAAGCCCAGATTTTTATGGAATCGAGTCATTAAGGTTTGAATCCAAGTTCATTACCTTTTCTTGACAGGGAGTTGTAGGCTACCACTGTCTTTAGTCCCAGAGGATGTTAATTATAGCCCGTGGGTACTTCATCCTTAAGGGATGATTATATAAGGGAAATTGGAATAATCCAATTTAAGGATGACTTATGTGTTTTTTTATCGAATCACATTTTGCCAAGAGTGTTAACATGTTTTCAGATGTTAACTAGGATTGGAATCTTTTGAATTAGTTTTACCATCTTGGCCATGTCTGCAACGACATATAGGCTAGGTTTACCTTTAAGATTCTTTTTAATATTTAACGCAGAACAATCCTAAATTGAGAGGTTAATATGGATCTGAACCTAATTATGGAACTACCATCTTGGCCCTGTCTTAAGATGACACATGGCTAGGTCTGGTACCTTTTTAGATTTTGCCATTTTATTATAATGGTAGACCTTTTAGTAGGAATGTTATTTTATTTATTTCACATTTCATGTTTATGCACATAATTAATAAAACGAAAAATTAACTAACCATTCCATTAAAAATTTAACAAATACAATTTTGCCCTAAACGGGACTTCTACTGAAATAACATGCCCACGCAGGGGCAGAATACAAAAAGACATACACTCGCAGGGGTTAAACAAAAAGGCATGCCCACGCATGGGCTGGATTGAAAATAAGGAAAATACAACCAACAATTTAAAGGATTCAATGGTCCTTCTTGCTCTTCCCTTTTATTAAACTTGTCAATCCCTTAAAGAAGCCTTGTCGTTCCCTGCGATCTCTGTGAACTTCCCGCTCAACCTGATCTAACCTTTGGAGAATTTCCTCCCGTTCTGGATGGGAAAACCGAGGTATCTGCGGCTGCGGCTGATGTGGAGGTCGAAGAGGCGGCTGTTGTTGGTATCCATAAGCTGGGTATCCAACTCCCCAAGGAGCTCCGTAAGGCCCCTCGGGGTTAATAGCATTGTAGTTCCATGCTGCCAAGTATGGCTCGACCTCAGCATAATTGAAGCTGGTGTGAGCTGGCTGCTCAAAGGGATTATACGCTGCTGAGCCAGCGTATGTAGGAATTGGGTTGTCAAAGCCCAACGGTGGTGGCATGACAGGTGCAGAGTTCACTTCCGGGACGGGGTTTGAAGGTCCCCCCATCTGCTGGTCTTCTTGGAGTGGCGGGTAGTGGCTGCCACTCGATGGTTGAGGGGTGCTGATACGCACTCCTCCTCGTACGGACATCCGTGCGTTCGATCTCCTTCGCCTCGGTGGCTCAGGAGGCTGTTGCTGAGGTGGTGGTGGTGGTGGCGGGGTAACTTCCACGAAACGTGAATCCCCGAAAGGATCCTGTTGCTGCTGCTGGTGAGGCGATGAATGGTAAGAGGGTGTAAAATACCATTCATACTGGTTGAATCTTGTTTGGTAGCTGTCAGGACCACGGTAGGGTGATCTATAAAAAGATGACCCATCAGAAATTTCGATGGGATGTGTGGGGGTACCGGTCGGTGGTTCAGTGGGGTCGGTATCCTCATCCATATCCATGGCGTGATCTCCAGAAAAGTGATCTTCAGGTCCCAATGGGTTAACACCCACTGGTTCCTCGAGGTAGTTTGTCGGGTTGAACCGGCTACGGAAGATATGTGACGGGTTATCAAAGGAGTGACGAGAGTTGGACCTCTGGAGAGGGATAAATGAAGGCTGTGGGTTTTCGGGCTCATTTTCTGAATGGGGTCCAAAAGAGTGAAGGTAAGACGGTGACGAGCTTAACGAGATGGACCGCCTCGCTGGCTGTAGATGTGCCCTCCAGTCCCCCTAGGGACTTGTACGCATGTTGACGGGTGAGGTTCGTCTTTGAGACAGCCCGGCCTCATGGTCGTGGCCTGCTATAGGTGCCTTTCCCTTTCTCCTAAAGAATCTTAGCGGCATATTTAAACCTATCAACATAAACACAGATAACAACAAAGAAAATATAAAAGACAGAAATAAAACAAAATCAGGATTTGTCCTATGTTCTTTGTCTAGACTTGAAAATTTGAGGAATGTGCAATTGTGTAACTGAGATTAAACACAAAAGGCTAGTGTTTAATTCACTCAGTGTTGGCTCTAATACCAACCTGTCACACCCCGATATTTCCACGTATTACCGGTGGGCCCGGTGGGGAGTATCGTGACGTAGTTGATATCATCATAGTCAAACAACACAATATTTAAATGCACAGCGGAAGCAAAAGATAGATTCATTTCAACTGAATAAATTGTAATATTAAGTATCACAAAATAGTTGAAACAGATCCACAGGCGGATCAAAATAAAAAAGAAAAACTGTTCAACAGACTTCGACATCTAGAGCTTGCGAGACTTGATTATTGATGCCTGGAGTAGCCAGCCTATTTCGTATAGTACATGCACTTAGCCTTTTTGTAAAATACGTCAGTTTACACTGGTAAATACAACTTAACTGACTCATTTTGAAAAGAGTTTGAAAATTGATTTGGATGCACTTCGGCAAAAATATCTTTTATAACTTGGGACAATTATTTAAAAATAATCTTGTATACAGTTTTACTTATTTGTCGTCCATCAGGGCCGATTTGTAGGGCCGGTCTAGATTAACTGACACGCCACAGGTATAATGCCCACAAGGATTATTTCCTTTAAGTGGATTACCAGTTTTTACATAATGCATCTGTCAGGTGTACGCCTACACCCCGTGCTTAGGTCGTGGCCATTTCTTTGAATGATGCCAAGGATATCCGGGACATGGTCATTTAACCCCCAAAGGCCATACACCAAATAATACAGAATAAAACAAGTTATGTAAATACATTAATCACAATCCGATTTAAATGACTACATACCCGACCAAGCGGTATTATTATAATACCGTATCCCAAGCCCGTATAGGGAAAATAAGTTAAGAGTATTTACCTGAGCAAAGTATAAATCAAATACAGCAAGTGCACGGAGTATTTACTGGGCTCCTAATCTAGAACGAAGGTTTATAATAACCTATTAGAATCCTAACAGGTCTTTAATTAAGCTTAGACTTAGACCGGTTAGTTTTCAAAAGGAAGACACGGTTCAAACGCACGATACAGCGAAGACCGGTTTAGAATGTGGTTTTGACCCGACAAGCCTGGACACTTGTTTAATATGGGTAAACTGAACACATTCTGGATTTTGAGACAAAAAGATATGGTTTGACCCGTTTCGGCTAATATATGCAAACTAGTCACATAAGCCGATCCGAACGCGAAAAGTGCGTAACGAGTAACCAAATGCATCATATACAAGTTTCCTAAGTTAATATGCTTTAAATATGTTGTGACACCAGTAAGATATCTTCTATTATGCCCCAAATGAATTTAAACTCAAATTATGCCCCGTAAGGGCATTTTGGTCATTTTAAAGGTTATAAAAGAGTTTAAATATTAATCTGAGTTACAGGTCTGATATAATCAGTAAAAATACTTAATTTAATAAGTTATAACAGTAGGTTATTACATATACGTGAAATTTATCATTTAAAACTAAACTATGCACCTTATGGGCATTTTGGTAATTTCACTTAGGCTTAAAAAGGTCAAAACTGGAAATCTGAGTTTAAAACTTTTACTTACTATTAATATATAAGGATTTACTGAAAATATCAGTAGGTATCAAACCTTATATTTTTAAAATAGCTTTAGTACATACTATGCGTTAAAAACGCTTAAAAAGCGATTTGGAGCCATTTTCGGGTTTTCGAAGGAAAGCTGATATTTTTATTATTCCATAAGGCTCAAAATATTTTATTTAACATGTTAGATCAGTAGAAAAAGGTTTGGGGTCAAAAGGATTTGTAAAACTCATTTTATAGCCTAAAAGGGCAAACCCGACAATTACCGAATCAAGCTTAGAACTCTAAGTTATGCCCAGCCTAAAAATAAATAAAAATCTTTTAAAATCCTAAAATATTATTTTACATCAGTGGGTAATAATTTTGATATCAAAAAGTGGGTTAAACCAGGCTATATGCTAATTACGCCGTTTAATTAATAAAAGCTTTCTAATTACGCTATTGAGCATAACTCTTAATCTAGACCTCAAACTGATGTCAAATTTTAGGTTCAAGTTTATAAATCAGTAACTAAGGTTTCTATTCTTTTACATTTTCAAAAATCACGTTTTAAGGTCATATGGGCATAATAGTCAACATATAAGCAATTAACGGAAACATGCATACGAATCGGATAACTATTGAACCAAGTTGTATAATCACAGATGGTTATACTTATATGAAACCTGGTCCTAATGAGGCTCTAAGGCATTTCTAAACTATGCTCAAACGGGTCAGAACTGAAAGTGAAAGCAGAAGTCAAATTATGCGACTTTCGGTTCCGAACCGGGCCTAAACTGAAAATTGTCTGGTTGAACATGTTTAGACATGTTCTTACATTAATTACCAAGTTATATTAATGATAAAACAGGTTGCATAGCTTCTACATTGCTAATTATGCATTAATTTGATATTAAGCTTTTTGTTGAATTTTTAATATCAAGTTTGACCCGACAATTGACCTAGTTAGAGTGGGAATCAGAGAGTACCCTTTTAAGGGTTTATTACCCACATAATTACCAACTAATAGGTACTTTTAATTCGAGATTTGACTAGATAATTATTGATTAATCTCGAAGTCAAACCTTAATTACGACGGTTTGACTTTTAGCTAAGTAACTAAGCTAAACTGAATTAGGAAAGATTAAGGACACTTACAAGAGTCCTAAGAATGATTAGGGATCCTAAGAAAGCTTGTTGCTGATTAGAGAAGCTCCAGAAATGAGTTTGAAGTGAGTTGCAAATGAAAGACAAAATGTTGCAACCTTGTGTTCCTTATGTAGGACTTAGAATTCCCTAGGATCATTACAACAAGGTCTACTAGTGATCACTGATGATTCCCAGGTGTCCCTATGATTCCAAAACCAGTTGCCAAGTCCTTGATTTCGAAAACCACTTATGTAAGGCGGTGCAACAGGCTGAACATGCAACTGTCCATTTTCTGTTGCCAGCGACGGTCTTACGGACTGTAAGAAGTAACCCTTGCGGACCGTAAGCACCTCTTACGGACCGTAAGCTTTTGGCTTTGTGGTCCGTAACCGACCTTCATCTGAAATGCCCAGTTACCAGTCTTACGGACCGTAGGCCCTTAGCCATGCGGTCCGCATCCGCTTTTAAACTTAAAGTCGTCCAGCTCCGCCATCTTACGGACCGTAAGGGTTAGCCTTTGCGGTCCGTAAGCCTTCATCAGAAGACAAAAACTTGTTAACTTTGAGGTCTTGACCATGCATTCCTTTAAAGCTCGAATCTTGTGTCATTTTCCTTGTAGAAGGGACCATGTATCAGACTTGCATGCCCTTGCATGTGATTCCATGCATGATAAAGTTCTTGGATGTATCGAGAATTCTTTTAAATGGATTTTGTGGCATTTTTATTTACAAGATCAATTCCTTAGCAATATAATTCATCTTTTAATTAAATATCCAGATTTGAAGTAGTTCTTAGATGTTTATAAATTATTCCAAGGCTTGGATCTTTTATCAAAAAGGTCACTCAGAGGTATTTTAATAACATGTTGATGCTTTTAAATCCTACCGCACATCTTTCAACATGATCTGGATTTTTGTAACACGATTGCCTTACATGACACGTGTCTTTATTTTATTGGGCATGAATTTTTACGAGGTGTTACAGGCGATTAGCAAGAGCTTTTGCTATCACCTTGTACACTACTCCAATAAGAGATATTGGCCTATAATCTGCCAATTTATGGGGGTCTTGCACTTTAGGAATGAGGGTAAGAAATGACGAATTACACCCCGTACTAATATTTCCTGAAGTGTAAAATTGAAACATAAGTTCCAAGAACCAAGGTTTTAGCGTCTCCCAAAACCGCTTTACAAACTTGAAGGTAAACCAGTCGGGACCCGGGGCTTTCTCTCCCCCACACCCCCAAATGGCCTTCTTAATCTCCTTTATCGAAAACTGGGCGGTTAGAACTCTCGCTTGACTTAAAGATAATTTCCTTTTGTTTCTCTCCCCCACACCCCCAAATGGCCTTCTTAATCTCCTTTTGTTGCAAGACAAAGTATGGAATAGAGGAGATTGCAGAGCTGAGTGGTACGGGGCCAACAAGAACCCTTACGGCAATCAGACTACTGAAGCAAAGAAACTTAATGCATGAAAATTGTAAAATAACGTTTCACATGGAAGTAAACAAGATTAGTTATTATTATTATTATTATTATGATTATTATTATTATTTTATTATTATTACTATTGTCTCTTACTAAAAACACTAAATAATAATAATAATAGTAATAATAAAATGTCATTTAGTTTTGAATTAGTCACACATATATATATATATATATATATGTATATATATATATATATGTATATGTATTCTTTTTTACATTATATATATTTTGTTCCAGGTCCCAATAACACATGATAGCTAAGTTTTGAAATTTAAATTTACAAATACCACAAAAATAATAATTAGCAATATTAATTATAACTTGCAATTCAAATATTTTTTAGGGTAAGTAGGTAAATTTAATTATTAAATAACTTAACCAAGTAAATATTTTCAAAATTAAATTGTTAAAATTTAAAATGGATTTATGTATTTGTAAATAGTTTCTTTTATATTATTTATGTAACACCCTGATCACGTATAATAACCCACGGCGGAAACATCGGAGAGTCACGTTACAAATTGTTTACAACACATGGTATTAAAGTTCCATTATATTAATTACATTTTTTACAAACACAAAAGAGTACAAGTAATTGTTTTTAGATTTAAAAGCAATCTAAGGCCCGAGTGCGTTCCTATGTGTAGCATGCTTGAAATGTCAATACCTGAAACATATGTGAAAATAAACGGTCAACAATAATTTTGGTGAGTGACATAGGTTTTATGGCCAAGTATATGACAAAAGTTTGTTATTGCAATACATTATCCAACTACATGAGTTGACGAGTGAAAATAGATTTTTGTAGCCAATATATGGCAAAAAGTTTAGTATTGCAACACATCGTGTTTGGTAGTAAAACTTTATGACAAAAGTGTATTGTGGATGAAATTATGTATAAAACCAAGCAATTTGTGTTAAAAAAATTGTACATTGTACTTTGTTTCACTTGTACTTTGTTTCATCATAACATGGAATCTTCAAGTGATTTGAATAACGCTCTGATGGGTAATACAATAAGAGCGCTTCTATATAGGAAGTACCAGCGGCATATCCACCATGCCCTTATCGTATTACACTTGTCTCGTTATTCTAAATCACTGTTAGATTCTATGTTATAACGCCACACAACTTCACACATAAACATAGAAATCGCAATGAACTAGTGAAAGTACTATTAATTGTATGCTTACAAAGCCTATTGTATGTTACGAAGGTGGTGTTTCTATTTTTTGTAGAAATGGTGATTATACATAAATCGACGTTCGTGTAATGGCTTGGCGATTGCGTTATTTGTAGCTACAATAACCCGTCTTGCCTTGTCTAAGCCTCATGTTTAAATTACATAAAACAATACACTGCAATATCGCTACCTGACATGGCTACTTCTTGCAGCTACGGAAGAGATTTCTACAAGCCTATCGGAAACATTTATTTCATATGGGTCATAATATTATGCAAACCAAATGAAACTTACAATAATAGTAAAGATTTTCCATAACCTTTAATTAAGAAATTTTTTGGCATGTTTATACGTCAACTACAAACATTTGGTCGATAAGGTTATTGCGTGCGATCCACACATACAGATAAACTAGACAATCTTACTCGGAGGATCGCTGACATTCGTGCGAAACAACAACTACTACAAGCTGAAGTGGATGCGCTATACGTGCGTCATGCAGTGAAATTGAAGACCAATGTTTAGATTAGATATTATTGTAAAGTGATATGTTATTAAGTAGTAATCGTACGTTAAATTGATTGTAAATTTTGTATAAAGTAGTTATACAAATCAAACGAATATTTAATAGGTGTCGAGTATATATGTTCAGTCACCATGGTACCTGCGACGCAACACACTAGTGCTTCATACTAGTTATTTACATAAAGCAACTCTTAGATCAAAACCACATCGAATAAACACTTGTTTGGACATGTTTCATAATTTAAAATAAAACTAGTGGTATCTCCCGCGCTTCGCGGCTGGAATTTGATCGGTATTGTTTCGGTAGGTAACGTTACTAGAATTCGGACGTTATCGGTTTGGTTCGTTACGGTTATGGCACTTGCTATAACAATCGAAAGAAAATAAAACCCAAATTCCCAACACGATTATTATATGGGGAAGCCGATTGTGTTCAGTTCGTCACCGCACCTTTACAAAAGTATATATAAAAATCGTTGTTCATCGAGGTTACCAAAAAAACACAAACTAGATAAAAACAAACATGAAAAGACAAAATAAAAAACCACATATAAGACAAAAGTTACTATTCATTTAGATATTATCAGAACTTATAACACAATATTATTTTGGGTTATGACCATTATGTATTTATTATCACAGCCTATAACACAATGAAGATGGTGTTATATTTGAGTATTATATACATTGTGTTCTTAGTTTTGATTATTGTGTTTTTCAACTGGGTGGGTTTTCTATACATTGTGTTATTGGTTATGGTCATTGTTTTAATATGTTATCAATTGTATTTTAGTTTGTTTGTTCATTGTGTTTTTTTGTTATGTTGTCCATAGTGTTTAATCTACTGTCTATTGTGTTTTAGTCATTGTTCATTGTGTTTTTAGTTTGTTGTCTATTATGTTTTAGTCTACTGTCCATTGCTTTTTTTATCTGATGTCAGTTGTGATCTTAGTTTATTTTCTATTGTTTTTTAAGTTATGTCCATTATGTTTTACGTAACTGCGTTCTCAATTTTTTTTCCAAAAGTATAACAACCGGGTATCTTTAACTACTATAAATAATATGTTTTCGATCAATCAATATGTATAAATCCAAACAAGAGTAATCGATGTTAATATTATAAAATGTATGAAAATGACCCACATGAAATTTAGAAATCAATCTCTTAAGAAAATTCAAATTTAAATTTTATATAAACTCCAATATAATTATATAAATAAATTTTAACACTAATATAAATAAACTTATCAATCTCCAAGAAAATTCAAGTTAGAATTTTTAAAATTTTTAAATTTGAATTTAAACTCAAATCTAATTATATAAATAAACTTTAACACTAATCTAATCAAACTTTAAATCTTTTGGATTTAACCTTATTGTCGAATCCCCAAAGTTCAGAGTCTGGTTGCAGAGATTCGTCTGTGTCCAAAGAGGATCTTCGAAGTGATCTACAAAAATAATATTGTTAGCCTCGTCACGGAGGACCCCGGAGGGTAATCCGTGACCAAGCTCCGGCGTGAGAGTAAGAAAGCTTACCGGAGAATGAACAAGATTCCAGCACAGTGTTCTGGCCAGAGTAAATGGTGTGGATTCTGAATTGTGAGTATTCAATGAGTTTACCAGAGAATGTATCTCAGTAAATGATTCTCAAGTGTGTGTATGTTGTAGTTATAAGATTGCTTACCTTCCCTTGATTGTTTCCTTGACTTATATAAAGCCTTGTGTTTATCGGATGGCTAGCTTTCTACAGAGATCTAACGGTCTTCCATTAGTCAGAGGAGATCTCTGCCCCTTTCAGCTTTCTGCCCATTGCTGAGATATGAGAGGATCCTCGCATTCAATGCGGGTTGTCCTTTCCTCGTACTATTGCCGAAAAATCTTTCTCTCTCCTCAGGCGTTAAATACCATTGACAGGTTCTATTAGTGGATTCCATGACCGGAACAGTGGCTTGAGGTGATGATCTTTCTATCATCTTATAATACTCCATCTCTCGAGACCCAGACTTTGTGTAAAGATTAATGGGCTTCGTAGTCCTTTACGTTGGAAGCCTAGACGAGGAGCACAATCAGGGGCCCTCGTCGACACTTATTATTTAAATTTAGTATAAACTCAAATATAATTATATAAGTAAACTTTTACACTAATATAAACAATCTTTAAATCTATCTATACTTTCTATAAAAGGAGAATCCTCAATGACATAAGTAAAGCTTACGTGGCAGCCTTAGAGGCTGTCCAACAATGTTTTTCTAATGTCATCAACGATGAGGTGGCAGCCATAGAGAAGCCATAGTGACATCATAAAGCTTAATATTAAAACACTAAAAAATTCAAAACTCTGGCCCACATTCATCAAACATCTGCCTTCCATTCATGTTTCAAACCTCTGCCTTCCATTCATGTTTCAAACATCTGGTGAGATTCAAATTTCAAAATTCTGGCTCCAGATTTAAAATTCAAACCATTTAGGTATATAAAGCTCTTTTTAATTTCAAATTCTCATAATAAACATAAACTCTAACTCTCTCTCTCTATCTCTCTCTCTACGATTTCAATTTTCCCTCTCTCTCTGTTTCTCATCGGAGCTTGAGAATTCCATCAGCAAACTGCGAAGAAGTAGATGACGAATCTCCTAGGTCAACACACAGCCTACGTCGCCAATATCGACCCCCAGTTACCGTTTATTCATCATGTTTAACATCGATTTGAATATTATGCAGACCAACGGTAGTTTAAAAATAGATATTTTTTGATTTTTTTCTTTTTATCACAAACTGTAGATTTGTATGCTAAATGTTCTTCAGCTAGATCTTGCCGGATTTGTTATTTGGTGTGGAATCTCAACTTTATTGATGAAGAGGTAATGTTTGTTTGTGTTTAAAAATAGATTTATATGTGTGTATTCTTTATTCATCATGTTTTACCACAAATTGAAGGTTTGTATGCTAAATGTTCTTCAGGTAGATCTTGCTGGATTTGTTATTTGGTGTGGAAGTCTTGAGTTCGTTGGCCGAACTTCGAAATGTAATCAAGGTTATAAAATGGATCTCAACTTTCTTGATGAAGAGGTAATGTCTGTTTGTGTTTAAAAATAGATGTATATGTGTGTATTCTTGATTCATCATGTTTTACCAACGGTAGTTTAAAAATATATATATTTTTTTATTTTTTCTTTTTATCACAAACTGTAGGTTTGTATGCTAAATGTTCTTCAGGTAGATCTTGCTGGATTTGTTATTTGGAGTGGAATCTCAACTTTATTGATGAAGAGGTAATGTCTGTTTGTGTTTAAAAATAGATGTATATGTATGTATTCTTGATTCATCATGTTTGACCACAAACTGAAGGTTTGTATGCTAAATGTTCTTCAGGTAGATCTTGCTGGATTTATTATTTGGTGTGGAAGTCTTGAGTTCGTTGGCCGAACTTCGAAATGTAATCAAGGTTATAAAATGGATCTCAACTTTATTGATGAAGAGGTAATGTCTGTTTATGTTTAAAAATAGATGTATATGTGTGTATTCTTTATTCTTTTTATCACAAACTATAGGTTTGTATGCTAAATGTTCTTCAGGTAGATCTTGCTGGATTTGTTATTTGGAGTGGAATCTCAACTTTATTGATGAAGAGGTAATGTCTGTTTGTGTTTAAAAATAGATGTATATGTGTGTATTCTTGATTCTATGCTTTGTAGGTTTGTAATATAAATGTTCTTGAGTTTTGTTACCTTCTGGAATCGTGGGAATAAATGAGATCAACAAATTTATTGCCTCTTAAGGTGAATATGTATCATAATTTTTGAATGATTTTATGTTGTTATTCATTCAGTTTGAAGTTTTGATTTTATAGATTCTACAAAACTGGTCATAAATTAGTGTTTAGTTTATGGTTAAATGAATATTGTTTCCATGTAGGGTTATAGTTTTTCGATGTATTGTGTGGAATAATTATTCTCTGCAGTTTAACGAATTCATCTCTAAAATGACAGCTCTTGAGCATGTAAAGTGTAAGGAAATGTAAAGTTAATTTTTGTTACTTTTTGCAAATCATAACTATACTCTTTATTTCTGGAAATATAATAACAGGTTGAATGAATATTCATTAGTTGTTTTGTGATCTGTTGCAAGGAAGTTGGTGATGTTACGGAAGACTTTTCAGCAGCCTTCGGTTGAAAGGGATTCTGGATTAAGTCTGAATGGAAAGTAAAAACTACTTATTTTGAAGACTAAAATTGTGGTTTTTAGTTATGTGTGTCTTAATCTGTTGGGTTTGAAAGTTTGGTATGTTATGGTTACAATTTGAACGATCTAAACTGATGGATTTTGTATGTAATTGCTACAATTTGAATATTATTGTTATTATATTATTGTTAATGTTCATTTTTTGGACAAGTAGTAGTGTTATATATTATTTTTAGTGACTGAGTACTACTTTAATGAATTGGTTAGTAGGAAAACTGTTAGAATCTGTTGGGCAGTCTTCGCTTCAACAGATCTTATCATCTGTTGATCATGGTTTGTTAAAGCACTGCAGTTAAACATTCTATGTTGAACTGCATCATCTGTTAGTCCATAGTAGAGGTTCTCTTTGGCAGACCTTTGCTTGAACCGTCTCAGTGTTTATCAGCAGGTGTTCATCATGATGCGTGTGTAAACAGATGTTTGAAATCCTCTGTTGAACTGCATCATCTGTTAAGGCACAACAGATGTTAGCAATCTATACTGTGGAATGATCAGCAGATGTTATGTTTGGCAGACCTTTGTTTCAGCAGCAGATGTTTCAGATGTTTAAAGACTGTATCATCTGTTAGTAACAACAGGTGTTAGCTTTATGATGCTTTTATACTCATATTCAGCAGCAGAGGTTGTGTTTATCAGCAGAGGTTATTTGCTACAACAGTCTTTGTGTTTATCAGCAGAGGTTGTTTGGAACAACAGACTTTGCTTGAACAGATTTTCTGTTTCACAGAGCTTTTGGTTTGGCAGACTTTATCTAAATAGATGTTGAGTGAATCCCTTTTGTAGATGTTAAAAGACTGTTATTTGTAGTTAGAGGTTAATTCAAGTGAAGTTATGACAATGATCACCCATAAATTTGTTGAAGCCTTTTAAGTGTCGATGACTTCCCATAAATTTGTTGAAGCCTTTTAAGTATCGATGAGTGCCCATAAATTTACAGAGTATAATTCAAGTTGTAATGTATCATGAAGAGCCAATTAAAATATATGGAGAATGTACAACAAAGGTTTAAGTTAATATAAATAAAAAGATAAGCATACATGATTATAATTTAAATATTCGTAAATCGTAAGTTTTCAAAATATAGAAGTTTGATACATCACCATCCCATAATTTATCTCAAATGAGATAATACCAACAACCACAACTATCTGTAGACTTTCTTTAAGATCAGCTTGGCTTTTTCTTCAGAGTAGACAAATTTGCATCTCATATTTCTGTAGATACCATTGGGCTTCGTGAACTTCTTGGTGAATTGACAAGCCGCGTATCTAAATCCCTTGCCATGCTTCTCCCGTCGAAAGTCAATTACAGTGTCAACTCCATTCAGATTTTCAACTGTCATCTTCAATGTTCTATGAATCCTTGATAAAGAGGCTACTTTCACATTCAGACGCTTAAAAATAAATATAAAATACCAATAATTAATAAGAAATAAATAATGTATTTAAGGAAAGTAACAAAAAAACAGCTTAATTGTAACAAACATTTAACATCCAAAGAATGAGACATAATATATTAATAGAATAAACTTACAAAATGTTTGCTGCAGTACCATACAAATTGTAAGGGGTATACATCAGTATCAGCTTCATAATCTGAGACAGCGGCATCAAAATATGCGTCGTCGATATCATCAGATGATTCATTCGATACAACATAATCACTATCAGAATCTGTGTCATTGGATTCTTCAACATCCGACTGGTGATCCAAATCCTCGGTAATTGGAGCAACTTCTAAATTGGTTGAGGAAGTATCGTCTTTCAGACTGTCATTGGCTTTGGGTGCAACAATCTCACATCCATTCAAATCAAAGGCAGTAAGCAGAAAGATGTAATCCGCTAAGTTTCTTAAACAAGTACACTTCATGTTTGTAACCCATGTAGTGTACAACCTTTTCCCATCCATTGGTTATAAAGTAACAATTACGAAGAGGATCACGTTGAAGTACTACATCAAAAGAGTCCCACTGATTCACATAGATCTTAATTCTTAAATGTCTCTTTAAGTTTACCAACTCCAATACTGACGTTAACTAACTCCTTGGGTATTAGCCGAACAAAAAGATATAAAATTATGAAATTAACAAAGTACAGTAAAATTAACAACTATATCACTAATTACTATAGTAACATTTAACTATTGGATTAAAATACCAAAACTTACCAACACGTCCTTACAAACATCAGTAAAACTATGGGAGAATGAATCCATACATCCAAAGTTCCTCTCAAACGATATTGATGTGAACATAGAAATCATTGGGAGTTTTGTTGAATAATGATGAACTTTTTCAAAAGGTGTCAGCAGATATGTATATGGTGCAGTTTTTTAAATACCAACAGACATCCTTCTTTCAATGAAAGGTCAGAGACAACTGAGAACCATCCTTCTTTTAGAGCAAAACTTCCATTGTGTTTTGAGAATCGGTAATCCCATCTCATACCATTTACACACTCTATAACGCCAATGTTACTAGGAACTTCTTTGAGTAAATGATTGTTTGCAAAGTTTTGTGGTATTATCTGTTGAGTTCAAGTATTTAAGTATTGGCAAGTGTTATATGTGAATTAATTGTTAACATTAAAACTGTAGAAAATGGTTTTAATGTAATAATCTTACCAAGATTTTGGAATTAAGAGAGTCCAAGTATTTATAAAAATACATCTTCCAAGATATGATGTTTCTGGTTAAAAATCAAAGAAAAAATGAGACAATGTATTTTATCAGATACTTCATTATTTATAAAGACTGTGATAACAAATATGAACCAACAATGTTTAACATATCTATGTCATTCAGATAACGCATTTAATATTTATCGATTTATCTAGAATATATCAATAAATAAAGATTCCTCTAAAAACTGTAAAATCGAGTAGCAAGGAAATTTTTTTTTTCTGCAGGTCCATAAATAAAAGATTTGTCATTTAATCATATTATTTAATATCAAGTAAGAAAAACAAGAAAATATATCTTATCGATTGCTTTCAAGAAACCAAATGTAACACCATATCAAAGAAAACTTCAAATCAGAAACATTATAAAAAATAAAAAAGCTTGTAAAATTAAATTGATACATCATCTAAAACATGCAATACATGAGAACAGTCTTCATAATAGTTGTTAATCATGTGCATATGAAACTAATGTGTATACAAATTTTAATAAATATTATTATACCTTGATCGAAGTTGTTGATGATGTCAAAAGTAAGAAGTATTCAAGTGGAGTGATTCAATATTGAAATGGACATCGGTGATTAAAACTTGAAGCACTTTTTATGAGATCAGACAAACAATTTTGTAAAGGTATTTGGAGAGTCGTTAAAAAGGTAAAGTATGTTTCTATCTGCCTCTATGTGAAAAGTTAAACCGCCATTAGAATAATAAATTACATTTTACCACCATTGAGATAAGGAAGTTACATTTTACCCCCTAATAATACAGCTGTCATTTTCAAATAATTCAAATCATTTTCAAATAATTTAAACCATTTTCAAAATACTTTGAAAGTCTTTTTCTTGATTGCTCAACAATCTTCTTCATTCAGATATTTGAAATTATGGATACAGATAATAGAATTTCAAGTAAGTATGAACTGTTCTTTCAACCAAGTCAAAGTCAAGTCTGTGCAGAAGCAAGGAGAAAAAGGAAGCGTGTTCTGCAACAAAAGCGAAACAACAACGGTTTTCATCGTACATCAACATCCGATTATGTTAAAAGGATTCCATTATTAAACACTCCAAGTGGTATGCCTTATAGGTTTGCAAACAAAATTTTACAAGAAATATATATTTATATGTTATGTTTTGGGAATCCTTACACATGTTTCGTATTTTACAAGTTTCAACAACCAATGTTGAAAGAAGGAATGTGTATCATTTTCCTGTTTATGCTACTCCAAATATTAGTAGTAATTTGTTTCACTCATCTACAGAAGTAAAAGGTATACTTACCGCAGATATTTTTTGGTAATTTCAAAAAAATTTCACAATACGTTCAAAGCTATTTCCTTGAGTGGTCAACAATCTTCTTCATTCAAGTATTTTAAATTATGGATATAGATAACACAATTTCAAGTAAGTATGAAGTTGACCTTCAAGCAAGTCAACGTCAAAAACTGTGCTGAAGAAAGAGAAAAAAGGAAGTATGTTCTTCAACAAAAGAGAAACAAAACAGGTTGTCATCCTACATCAACATCTGATTCTGTTGAAAGGATTCCATTTTCAAATACTTCAAGTGGTATGTGTTATAGTTTTGCAAACAAAATTTAAAAGAAATATGTATGTATATGTTATGTTTTTAGAATCCTTACATATGTTCTATTTTACAAGTTTCAACCACCAATGTTGAAAGAAGGAATGTGTATCATCTTCCTGCTTATGCTACTCCAAATATTAGTAGTAATTTGTTTCACTCATCTATACAAGTAAAAGGTATACTTACTGCAGATATTTTTTGGTAATTTCATATAATTTTCACAATACTTTCAAAGTTCTTTTCTCGAGTGGTCAACAATCTTCTTCATCCAAGTATTTTAAATTATGGATACAGATAACACAATTTCAAGTAAGTATGAAGTTGACCTTCAATTCAACGTCAAAGGTGTGCTGAAGAAAGAGAAAAAACGAAGTATGTTCTTCAACAAAAGAGAAACAACAGAGGTTGTCATCCTGCATCAACATCTGATTCTGTTGAAAGGATTCCATTTTCAAATACTTCAAGTGGTATGTGTTATAGTTTTGCAAACAAAATTTAAAAGAAATATGTATGTATATGTTATGTTTTTGGAATCCTTACATATGTTCTATTTTATAAGCTTCAACCACCAATGTCGAAAGAAGGAATGTGTATCACCTTCCTACTTATGCTATCCCAGATATTAGTAGTAATGTGTGTCAGTCATCTACAAATGAAAAACGTAAACTTACTGGAGATATTTTTTCTAATTTAATTATGAATTGTAGTTTTGTTCGTTTATTTTATATACTTTTGTCTTATAAGATTTATCAAGAAAAATCTCATCAAGGAATGTCTATCACATTCCTTTTGGAAGTACTAAGCAAACATCCTATTTTGTTGAGAGGACTCCATTATCAGATATTACAAATTGCATGTTTTAAATTTTTGGAAACAAAATATTTGTTTAATCTTAGGTTTTATGAATTGTTATATATGTCTTATTGTATAAGCTTCAATATAGGTGGAATATCTAAAATTGAATTACCAATGAGTGATGAGATGTTAGCAGATTCTGTGATTAAGAAGATTCATGGAATTTCTAAAGGTATAAGATACGAATGTAAATTCCTGTTAAGTTTTCAATATGTAGATAACTTATGTTGACTTATAAATTTGCTAAGTTTGTAGATTATATTGATCATGGAGATGCCATCTTTGTGTGTTCTAAATGTGATGCAATGTTATGGGAAGATGAAATGCTTAGGGGAAATAAAAAACGTAAGAAAACATCCTATTCTCTTTGTTGTTCAAATGGAGATATTAAGCTACCACCACCGCCTACACCTCCTCCATTACTACGTCATTTATATAAAAGTCATACCTCACAGTCTCGCAATTTCATGGATAATATTCGAGCATATAACATGATGTTTTCCTTCACATCTCTTGGTGGGAAGGTTGAAAAAAGTTATCAGAGAGGTAAAGGTCCTTATGTATTTAGACTACAAGGTCAGAATTATCATCGAATGGGTAGTCTACTTCCGGACGATGGGGAAGAACCCAAATTCTCACAGCTTTACATATATGATTCACAAAACGAATTGGTAAATCGTCAAAAAGCAGTAAGGTAATTTCTTTATGATAATTGTGGCATTTATGAATATATATTTTGCTTCTCAGTATATTTACATTCATTATCATTAGAAATGAATGTAAATTTTAACATTTTATATTTCTGGCAGTTCTCAGATAGAATCCAAAACTACAAGAAACAACCAGCTTGATAGTACAACCATCAAGGGTCTTAAATATATGTTGGATTCTTGCAATCCTCTTGTCCAGTCCTTCAGAATGGTAAGAGATTGTGAAGAAACACTGGTTAAATGACCGGAATCAAATTATCCAGGGGGTTAGGTTCTGCATAAAAGGGGTTGGTTCTCTCTCGTTTGATTCGAAGGATCGGATCTCCTCTTCTTCTCGATAGCTGCAAAACAAAACACCGTCAGCCTCGTCACGGGGAGAATGGGGGTTCTCTCCGTGACCACCCTCCGGCGTGAGAATAAGTATCGGTATATGGAGAAGAAAGAGTATGAGTGAAGTGAATGTAACTTGAAGATCGTACATGAATTACTCTTATATTTATAGCCGGGAGTTTGGGCGGGAAAACCTGTTTATTGAAATGTTAACGGAACATGCTAACTCCGTAAGCGGTTATTTCCTTCCCCGTTAATCTTCTTGATCTGACGTGAAAGCACATGGATCGTCATTTAGATCAACGGCTGGGGAGTTGCCACGTGGAAAGTGGGCAAGTGGAGGTTTCTCTCCAATTTCATGCCATCATCGTGATTTCAGGGAGGTCTGAGATGATGACACGTGTCCCAGACGGTTATAACCGTCTGGTGGTGTACGATTGAGTCTTCTAGAAGATTATTGCCATAATCCGGTGTGACTCCTTATCGTGTAGTATCAGTATAAATAATACCCAAGTCTGGGTATTATTTGAGCGGAAGTGTTTAACAGGATTTTATCCTTTAGGCATGAGGATTCATTAGTTTCCTTTTGGTGCGCATGTGTTATCTGCTGTCTTTCTTCTAAGCTCTCTTTGTGGGACCAGTGCGCCGCCGCGCAAGGTCTAAAGAGGGTTAAAAGATAAGGTTGTGGTATGGTTCCAAGTATTTAAGGCGAGGTTTTTGGGACCTTACCCCTTCAAGTCCCCACAGTCTAGTGTTGCTCTTATGCAAGTAAGTGGAGCACTGGACTATGAGAGAGGGTTGCTTTTTGTTGTAGAGTTTTTTGGCGTGAAAGTGGAGAATCTTTTATGAGAAGATACACTTTGCCCATTATTTTATGTTTTTTTGAGAAATTTGACCTTGGGTCTGTGAAAGTGCAGTAATGACTGTTGACGTGTGACAGCTGTCGCTGTCAGTCTGTACATTATTGTCCGTGTGTCGCACGCGCGCGTGATCCCGCGTTTATGATCTTTCTCACTCGCCTCTGACGTTTGGATAATTGTGCCATTCCGAAAAAGGTGTTGTTGCACTTACCTAGGCTATTTATGGCGGTGAGTATATAAGTATTTTGGATTTCCTATTTCCAGTAATCATTACCTTGTTGAAATCTTTTTTTCCTCTTCGTCTTCTTTATCCGTTTCTAGAAAGAATTCGCAATTTCTTCCTTTTATGTCAACCGGAGATCATCACGAAGATTCTACTGAAGAAATGTCTGCCGAACTTCCACCGTTAAAGTGGTCTAGGGCAACTTTTGATGGTTTGATTCGGAATCTTGGGTTTCCGGAGAACTGGGGTGCCCGATACCCTGAAGAGGGTCAGACGGCGACGGACGCTCCGGCTGGGTATGTGACCCTATTTTGGGATTTCTTTTGTGCAGGTAACTTCCGCCTGCCTGTAACGAATTTTTTCCTTGAAATTCTTGAGTATTACAAGTTCCATATCTCCCAGATGCACCCAATCGGTATGGTTAGGGTTCGGCATTTTGAATTCGTGTGCCGTACGATGCATATCGAACCGACGATTCCACGATTTCGAGTTTTTCATCAAATGCATTGCTCTCAAGGGTTCTATTCCTTTGTACAAAGGACATCGGCGAAGAAGATTCTGCTTCAACCCCCAAAATCATTCCATGACTAGAAGCAAAAATTATTTTTTATTAAAGCAGGGGTTATCCCAATGAGGATGGTTTTTAGGGGAAAGGATGATGTTCCTACTAAGACTATCCAAACTCCCGTTGACGAAAATTGGTACCAAGATTTGAAGGATGTTCCGTCTATTGCTTTGCCGGAGAAAGCCCTCGTCGGTGCCAGCATGAGTCTGAATTGGAGGATGAACCGGGAAGATAAGCCGGTGTACATGGAAGGTGATAAAGGTAAGGTTTTGGGTCTTTCCCTGTTTCTTTATCTCCCCCCCCCCCCCCTTTTTACCTAGCTCCTCTTCTTTTGTAGTTGTTTCTTTGTATGTTGTGGTTCGAGAGAGAAGGTGGGAAGATGGCTACTATTGCCAAAAGGCCTGATGAGGAGCTGTGGTATCACCATATTGTTAAGAACTTTGTTATAGTATTTATTGTTTGTTGCTTTTGCGCGTTTGAATAAGTTTTACTCCGCGCTTTGTTAGTAGGTGACCTGTCTAATTTGGGCATAGGCCCTGAGAAGAAAAGACGCGCACCCGTAACTACTGCTGCTCCGAAGAAGAGTGATACTGAGAAAGCCCAAACTTCGAAGGTTAAGAATGTTGGAAGAGAGAAGAAAGGTATGCGCCGTTCCTCTGACTCCTGGTGTGATTATGTGGTTGTATCTGATTCATTGGAGGGTCTTACGCCTGCAGTGATAAGAAGACCAAAGCTGGAGCCAAAAGATACTGCTGATATTCCTCCATCAAACCCAGATGACCCCATTGTATAGGAATCAAGTCCTGAGCGCTTGGTGCGGAAGAAAACAAGAAAAAGAAAACAGGGTGATGATGATGCTGAAGGCCAGCCTGCGAAGAAAGTTCAAAGGAAGAAAATTACCCGAAGGGGTAATCTTGATGCCTTTATTTCAGAACCTGTTCCTGGTAAGTGTTATTCTTTTGTTTCCTTTTTTCCTGCCTCGAGTTTGTGTTTTATCTCTTTGTTCTTGCAGAAAAACCACGTTCTCCGGTTCCCACTAAACCATTACCTGTGGTTAATGAAGAACTTCCACCTTCCCCTCCGCGCTCCTATGTTGCTGATCAATTAGAGAATACTGAGGTTCCTGAGAGCGAGGCGGAGAAGGCTGCTAGGGGTGAGAATCTTAAGCCTGCTGATGTTGCTGTGGAGGCGGAAAAAGTTACTAGCCCAGAAGTTGTGGATGGCACTGGTAATCCACAAACTCCTGATCTTGCTGCTCATGCTTCGGAGAAAGGGAAGGCTGCCGAAGAGATCCCTGTTATAACTTCTCCTTTCAAGGCTTCTGGTTCTATGCCTGAGAATATTGAGAAGGTCGCCGTTGAAGACCAAGGCTCGTTTTCTGATGCGGACAAGAATTCTCCAATCCGCCCAGATGAAACTCTGGGGGATCATTACTACAGGATTTATTCGGAAAAGAATGCTTCTGAAATTCATGTCCTTGTTTGGAATCTAAAGAAGGGTGACACCTTCTCATATTGGCGTATATGCGGGACTGGCTACAGGGGATTTTTCCGCCTAGAGAAATTAAGTTTCAAGAGGGACGTCTTCATGATCAAACTTACCATGCCTACCTTGAGGAGGTTGCTTCTTATACATCCACTACGCACCGCATAGTGCGCGAGTGGCACAGTATGCATAAGGAGTGGGCTGCCTTCAAGGTATCCAAGAAGAAAGTTGCTGATGATGAGAACCGTGTTGCCCAGTTGCGGGCTAAACTGGAAGCTGATCATGCCAAGTTTAGGTCTGATTGGAAAACTGAAGAGTGGTCCGTTGCGGGCTGGAAGAGAAAAGCGGAAGCCGAAGCTGCTCTTCTTTCCGAGGAACGCAAGAACTGGAAGAAGATTTGTGAGAAAGATGATGCCGAAAAGATGGGCCTCCGCAATGTTATCAATAATCTCAAGGCTGAGGTTGAGAAATTGAAGAAACAAGATGCGGAGATCGAAAAGCTGAAGAAGGAAAAAGCTGACGCTGAAGCTGCGCGAGATGAGGCGCGTTCCCATAGGGAAAGAAGCGAACAAAGAGAGGTACACGCTTGTGCCACTCTTGATCTTAGAGATAAAGAGATATAAGAACTTACCGCTTTGCTTTCTGACCAGGAACAACTCAAGAAAGATTTGGAGCTTGCGTATGCTGAGAAAACTGAAGCCTCCCGCCGCCTAGCTGAAACTGAAGAAAAACTAGAAAATTCCGAAACGGCGTGGGCAACAGCAGAGAGCGAGCTTGAACCTTTGAAAGGCGATATGTTATGGCTGAAAGAGTGTGGGATTGCTTGTGTAAGTTATCTTTTGCTTGTTTTCCTTGTGGAAATGTTTTGCGCTTTTCCCTTATTTCGCCTTTCTTGCTCTTGTAGGTTGCTGAATCAGTATTGAATTCTGAAGAACTAGATAAAACGGTTGCGCGTTTGGTGGTTGCTGCGCGAAATGATGGATACGCTCAAGGGTATGCGGAATGTTCACACCATGTGAATAATGCTTTGAAGGTTGATTGGGATACTAGTAGATCCGCTACTTATGGTGTTAATACTGGTGCTGCCCTTGTAGCTATGAAGACGAAATTCAATAATTTGCAGCTTCCTGTCATGGATCTTATAAACGTTGCATTGCAGGCCGAAGATCATGTAGCGCAGCTGAAAGAAATCTTCCCGGATGGAAATGAAGACGAAGATTTAGCGTAGGTTTCCTTTTGTGATTGTATTGAACAATGTTTTGTAGTTTTTTGGGATGCGTATCCCCTTTTTGTTAATGCGCTGCTGCACAAGTAACATGTATTGAAACACTGCCATGTTTGATAGTTTTTTAAGGTGTATTGGTGCGCCAGGAATAGTATGATGTGTGTTTTTTTAATTTACAATATTTTGCATGGGTACAATTACTTTGATCAGGTAAGGCGAATAAAGGTGGTATGAAGCTCATGTGTGAACGTATGGTCTTGTGTGATGTAATCACTGACCGTTCATGAGGCTTGTATTATATTTACCATAATGTTGTTGCGCTTACCAAAAGAAATTGCATGCACTTTGTAAGAAAAAACACAAGAATAATAGAAACTTTGTTGTTTATTCCAGGATAAGGCGCAGAGGCCATTACAAAGTCTATTAAAATAATTACACGGGACTTAACTTACACTCTATTTCCTGCTTAAACTTGATAAAATGTAGAGTCTGTTCCATTCTGCGAGGAGATCAAAGAGTTGCTGCTTAATTTTTCGCTTTTTTACTCGGGCCTTCTTCGCCTCGAGTGATTTGTTTTATGTCCTTGCGCACGTTCTGTAATAGGTGAGTGAGCTCACCACTTTTAAGCGCCTTCTCTATCTCGGTGTGCAAGGAGATGCAGTTATTGGTGGTATGACCATTGTCCTTGTGAGAATCACAATACTTACTCGGGTCCTGTCCGCGTTTGTTCTTCATGGGTGGTGGAGGTTTAAACTGGTAATCCTCCGTACTTAGAACTTCCGCGGGAGTTTTGGTTAAGGGAGTCCATTGTCTCTCCCTGTTCTCTTGTTTAGCTTCTCTCTGTGCAGCGAGTTTATTGATTGTGGCTCGTGCATCCTCTGATGAATAGTTCCCTGAGCTTGAATCGTGCCAGCCTTTCTTAAATTTCTTCCCGTTGCTTGGGCCTAAATATGAGGGACAACTGTGCGGAGGTGGTGGCCTGTTGGTACTGAGATTCTTCTCCATTTGGGCATAGACCTTAGCCGCCGCCATTAATATTTCCCAGCTTTTCGGGAGTCCTTCTGTTCCAGACAGGACTTTTATCATGTCGTTGCACCTGACTACATATTTAAATTGGGCACGAATCAGGTGCTCGTGAACGTCCTTAATTTCGAGTACTTCCTTGTTATAATGAGTAATGAAGTCTTCTAGACTTTCATCATCGTGGCGCCAGATATTCATTACGTCCGCCGTGTCGCGGATGGATCGCCTTTGCTGGCTGAAATGCACCAGAAACTTCTCGCGCAAGTCTACCCATGACTTGATTTTTCCCACAGGCAAGGGTTTGAACGAAGAGGTGGCACCACATCGGTAGGGTCCAGCCTCCCACCAGTCCTGCGCTTGTGAAAACTCCCAGATGATCATCCGGACCCGTCATTCAATTGAACTTGCCTACGTTGGACAGGAGCTTCGCTTTCTCTAGTGGAGCCAGAGCAATTTCGCTAATAAATTTTGAATTCTCCGCCGCTTCAGCAGGGCGATAAATCAGATCATAATTGTGCTCAGCCTTAGGATTGTAAACTACGCGGGGTCTACACTTGTTGTAGTTCGGTTGTAACCGACTAAACACACTGAAACTTTCTCCTTCACGGTAGGTCCTATCATATTCCCTGGTATGGGTGTCCTGTGACGGACCCAACCTGGTGTGAACTGACTGATGGCGATGAGAATGAGACTCATCCCGGTATTCTCTTCGGTGATTTTCTGACTGGGTATACTCATATCTCGATGGAGATCTAGAATAAACCTCTGTGTCTTCGATCTGGACCCGTGATGGTCCATCATGCTGAGAAACATGTGGGACCGATGGTGCTCGGTTTCGGGACACAGGCCTTCATGATTGAGTTTGGGGAGCAGTTTGTCCACACAGATGTGTGTACACAGCATTTAATGCCCCCTGAGATCTGACATACCAGGAGATTGGGGTCTCTCCTGGGGGTAGAATTAAGCTTACAGGGATCTCCGACTGTACCCCTGGGGTGACAGGTTCGTTTGGACGATTGTTAGCGAACTGCACTTCATTATTATCCGAGGCTTCTTCTACAATACCCTCAACCTGGGTATTGTTAACGAAATTTGGCCGGGGGCCATTTTGACGATGGGTTGAAGTTTCTTCCATTCTCAAATGGAATCAACAGAGTGAATCGAAAAACGAGAGAAAACGGATGAAACAGAGAAATCGGTGGGCGCCAATGAAGAAACACTAGTTAAATGACCAGAATCAAATTATCCAGGGGGTTAGGTTCTGCATAAAAGGGGTTGGTTCTCTCTCGTTTGATTCGAAGGATCGGATCTCCTCTTCTTCTCGATAGCTGCAAAACAAAACACCGTCAGCCTCGTCACGGGGAGAATGTGGGTTCTCTCCGTGACCACCCTCCGGCGTGAGAATAAGTATCGGTATATGGAGAAGAAAGAGTATGAGTGAAGTGAATGTAACTTGAAGATCATACCTGAATTACTCTTCTATTTATAGCCGGGAGTTTGGGCGGGAAAACCTGTTTATTGAAATGTTAACGGAAGATGCTAACTCTGTAAGCGGTTATTTCCTTCCCTGTTAATCTTCTTGATCTGACGTGAAAGCACACGGATCGTCATTTAGATCAACGGCTGGGGAGTTGCCACGTGGAAAGTGGGCAAGTGGAGGTTTCTCTCCAATTTCATGCCATCATCGTGATTTCAGGGAGGTCTGAGATGATGATAAGTGTCCCAGACGGTTATAACCGTCTGGTGGTGCACGATTGAGTATTCTAGAAGATTATTGCCATAATCCGGTGTGACTCCTTATCGTGTAGTATCAGTATAAATAATACCCAAGTCTGGGTATTATTTGAGCGGAAGTGTTTAACAGGATTTTATCCTTTATGCGCGAGGATTCATTAGTTTCCTTTTGGTGCGCATGTGTTATCTGTTGTCTTTCTTCTAAGCTCTCTTGATAGTACAACCATCAAGGGTCTTAAATATATGTTGGATTCTTGCAATCCTCTTGTCCAGTCCTTCAGAATGGTAAGAGATTGTTTTCAAGAAAATGAGTTTCAAGATGTAAACTTGAAGCTTATTGGAACAAGAGATAAGGATGGAAGAGTTCACAATTTGCCAACAACATCAGAAATTGGTTCGTTAATAACTGGTGATTTTGATGGAGTATTTGATAAACGGGACGTTGTTGTTAGAAAGAAGTTTGGTGGTCTTCAAAGAATTAGTGAGCTTCATCCTTCTTACCTTGCTTTGCAATATCCACTTATTTTCCCATATGCAGAAGATGGTTATAGAGTTGGTATTAAACATAGAGGGATTGCGATTGATAATGAGGTACTTAGAACCAGTCTTACAATTAGAGAATTCTTTTGTTACAAAATTCAAGATAGACAGAATCAGTTTTCATTGTTACTTAATGCGAAAAAACTATTTCAGCAGTTTTTGGTTGATGGATACACGATGATAGAATCTGCCAGGTTGAATTATATAAGGTCACAACAACCTAAACTTAGAATGCAAAGTCTTGAGAACTTGAATGTTACTGTTGAAAACGGAGAGAATAATGCCTCAAGTTGTGGTAAACCTATACTTTTACCTTCATCATTTACTGGTGGTTCTAGATATATGATGCAAAAGTACTTGGATGCTATGGCAATTTGCAAGTCTGTTGGATATCCTGATTTATTCATAACGGTGACTTGTAATCCAAACTGGCCTGAGATTTACATGTGTTTGCACGATAAAGCTCTTAATGCTGAAGACAGACCGGATATTATCTCTAGATTATTCAAGTGTAAATTGGATCATCTTATAAAAGATTTCAAGAAAGATAAATTCTTTGGTGATATACAAGCAGGTACCCTTTAGTTATATTTTTTACTTTGAACATCTAATTATATTTATCTAACAGCTCACTGTTGAAAAATTTCAGTTATGTACAGTAGAAACTCGATAAATTAATACTCGATTATTTAATAAACTCTCTAAGATAATATTTTTTGTCGGTCCCGACTCGGGGATAGGGTGCTAAATTAATAATTCACTAAAATTATAAGATAATACATTTTTGATAATTTCTTTAGACCCCATATAAAATATAAATTAATAATTCCTTATATATAGCATATTACATGAATGATTTATGAAGGTTTCTTGAAAAATGACTCAATTGTCTTTTGTTTTTTGTTGAAATCAATTTCCCCTTGAATCTCGTCTCTAATTTTCTTTAGCATGGTAAGAACTTCTGGTGTTGTTTTCTCATAGCTCAACAAGAAATTGTTCAATGTGATTGCCTCTTTAATAGCTTCGTTTCGCGAAGGGGGCTCCATTGTAGAACTTTCATCATCTTCTTCATCGATATCATCTTTATTAATTCCAATAACGCTTTCAATAATTTCTTCATCAGTCAACAACTGTGCAACTACATTTTCTTCTGGGTGAGTCAGAACATCTTCGACATCCATTGCATTGCGATAACCCAACTCTTTGATCAAATTCTGGAGTTCTTGAGTGCTTTCACCACCTTCATCTGAGTTCTCAAAAGTCATGTTATCTGTTGATCGAAGTTTACAATGACGAAAGCAGTTCGCAATTGTATTTGCACGAACATCCATAGTCCATGCTGAAATTGCAAGATTCATTGCATCTAATACATTTATTTTTGCTGGATTTGGAACCCCTAATTCATAACCCTCCAAAAGACTTCTATAAAATCGACGACGATAATGCATCTTAAAAGCTCGTATGATCCCCGCGTCACAAGGTTGAATTTTTGAAGTTGTGTTTGGTGGCAAAAAAAATAATTCAACATTTCGTAATCCTTCAATAATTTTTGGATGAGCAGGGCAATTATCCACAATCAAGAGAATTTTTCTTCCAACCATTTTTTTATCAAGTTGGCGAACATATTCTTCAAATAACACACCAGTCATCCAAGCTCGTTTCTTAGCACGGTACTCACAGTTCAGACTGTTCAAGTTTACATTCTTGAAGCACCTTGGTTTAGCATATTTCCCAATAATCCATAAAGGAAGTTTTTCCGAACCGTCCTCATTACAGCAAATAGCAACAGTTAGTCTTTCCTTGTCTTGTTTTTTCCCTTCAAGCTGCATTGTTGCAAGGGAATGATCCGGTTGAAGTCTAAAAAACAAACATGTTTAAGATCAAAACATGTAAATAATTACATCACTAAAGTACAAAATATAAAATAAAATAATAAAAAAACAAACATGTTTCATCCATATTAAAGATGTATTTCATTTCAAACTTATCAACTTTGTCTCTTATGGATTTTAATTTGTCCTCCATGCCCTCCATTTCAACAGATCCACTCTCTCCAAAACGCCGGAAATTTTTAATTCCATATCTTGCTTTGAACTTTCCAAGCCAACCAATAGAAAAAGTAAAGTCTGGAGTATCCACAGGATACATATCTTTCATGAACTTTTTCGCCTTCTCGATGATTAGTTCACCTGTCATATTCACATGTTCTTGATATTGAAGAATCCATTCATAGAGATATTTTTCTAAGTCAGGAAATTTTGCCGGTTTGTGTCGCTTAACATCGCCTCTTTCGGGAGCAAGTGAGAGATACTCTAAAGACCGCTTAACTGTATTCGATATTGTCGCTTGACTCACCTGCAAACCATAGTTACTATGAACCCATTCTTGCAATTGCTTTTGAGTGAGACTTGGATTATCCTTGTTGTGCTTGCATAATGCTCTTCGAATCTCGTCTGTAATTGTTGTTTTTTTCACACCTTTAAGATGGGAAGCCATGTTGTGTGTATGATTTGTTTGTGTTAACCTATTTTGATCTTGTATTTATATAGAAAATATTTTTAATGTCCATAAAGTGATACATTGAACACAAGAAGCATAATAAGGTGGGAGATTGAAGGTTTCTTTCAAATTGGGCCGTTCATTTGATATACATGCATTGTATACAATAATTAAGTGGAAGCTTGAAAGGTGTTTGTAAACTAAGTATTCTACTATAAATTAATAAAATATTAATTAATATATAAATTAATAATTATTAATTTATCGATTAATTAATAACTCTTTTAATTAATAAATTTTGGTGGTCCCAAGTGTATTATTTTATAGAGTTTCTACTGTATACAGTGGAATTTCAGAAGCGTGGACTCCCACATGCTCACATATGTTTGTTCTTGGGTGCTGAAAGCAAATTTCCAACTGCATCTGATATTGATCGTGTTATTAGTGCTGAGATACCAAATAAAGAAAGAGATCCTGAATTATATGAGCTTGTCAAGCAATTTATGATTCATGGACCATGTGGTACAGACAACCCACTTTGTCCATGTATGGTTCAGCAAAAATGTTCTAAAAAGTTTCCCAAAAAATATGTAGATGAGACTTGTGTTGATTCTGAAGGATATCCTGTCTATCGTCGTCGTCAAACAAGTAATACAGTAGTAAAGAATGGTGTGACACTTGAT
Organism: Helianthus tuberosus; assembly: GCA_030545235.1. Lineage (NCBI taxonomy): Eukaryota > Viridiplantae > Streptophyta > Magnoliopsida > Asterales > Asteraceae > Helianthus > Helianthus tuberosus. The sequence continues at coordinate 28,681,627 of CM060367.1, forward strand.
AATAGATTTGTAGTTCCTTACAATGCTCTCCTGCTCATAAAGTATCAGTGCCATGTTAACGTTGAATGGTGCAACCAGTCAGGTTCTATCAAATATTTGTTTAAATATATTAATAAGGGGCATGATAGAGTCACGGCTTCTGTTTTTCAAGCCAATAGCACCAACAATGATACGGAACAGAATGTAGTTGTAGATGAGATAAAAGCATACCTTGATTTTAGATATATCTCTGTTTGTGAAGCTGCTTGGAGAATATTCATGTATGATATACATTATAGATCTCCAGCTGTTGAAGTATTACCTTTTTATTGTGAATATGGTCAGAGTATTGTGTATAACGATCATGATAATTTATGTGATATTGTTACTGATCAAACTGTGAAAATGACTATGTTCACAGAGTGGATGAATTGTAATAAAGTCGATGAATTTTCCAGGACATTGAGGTATGTTTAGTTTCCGGAATATTATGTATGGAATGCTAAAAATCACAAATGGAATCAAAGAAAGCATCCGTATGGATCAATTGGGAGGATACATTATGTCCCACCATCACTTGGTGATTGTTATTACCTAAGGATTTTACTGAATCATATTAAGGGACCAACCTGTTTTGAAGATATAAAAACAGTTGATGGACAGGTTTTTGGAACATTTAAAGATGCATGTTTTGCACGGGGACTGTTGGATGATGATAAGGAATATGTTAATGCTGTCAAAGAAGCTAGCACATGGTCAACCGGAGATTTCTTGAGGACTTTTTTTGTAATGTTGTTGCTGTCAAATTCGATATCTCGTCCTGGTGTTTTTTGGTCGGAAACGAAGTCCCTGTTATGTGAAGACATTCTGTATCAGCAACGAAAGGTAACTGGTATTGCAGGTAATGTGATTATTTTATTAAAGTTATATACAACTACATTAAAATTATGCAATAGCTCTGTTATTGGAAAAAAACTAATACTTTTTTCAACATTTGTTTTAGATTTGGATCTTCAACAATAAGAACTTGAAAATATCTCTCTATCTGAAATTGAAAAGTTGCTACTTACCAATGGAAGTACAGTGAGAAATTTTGATGATATGCCAAGTGTTCCGGACAATTATGTTTCATCGTCGAACAATCGATTGATAATGAAAGAATTATCGTATGACAGACTAGCACTTCAAAGGGAACATGATGGTTATGTAAAGTGTTTAACTGCCGAACAGGAAAGGATATATAAAATTGTTATGGAAGCGATTGAAAAAGGTGATGGAGGTGTGTTTTTTGTATATGGTTATGGTGGAACTGGAAAGACGTTTCTTTGGAAGACATTCTCAACTGCATTACGATCAAAAGGTGAAGTTGTATTGAATGTTGCATCCAGTGGAATTGCTTCACTTTTGCTGGATGGTGGTAGAACTGCTCATTCAAGGTTTGTAATTCCAATCAACATTAATGAGAATTCAATATGTTCGATAGAGCCTAATACTGAGTTAGGTGATTTAATTAAAAGAGCAACTTTGATTATTTGGGATGAAGCACCTATGACTCACAAGCATTGTTTCGAGGCTCTTGATAGAACAATGAGAGACATATCACGTTCCAGTCAACCGAACATGAAATCCAAGCCGTTTGGGGGAAAGGTCATTCTATTTGGTGGTGATTTTAGACAAATTCTTCCGGTCATCCCTAAAGGTACCAGAACAATGATAGTCAATGCTTCTTTGAATTCTTCTTATATATGGCGATACTGTCAAGTACTAAAGCTAACTGAGAATATGAGATTAAGAGTTGGTTGTCAGGAAGCGGATTTGAAAGAAATAAAGGAATTTGGAGAATGGATTTTAAAGCTTGGTGATGGTCTGCTTGGTGAAGAAAATGATGGTGAGATAGATATTGAAATACCAGATGATTTACTTATTCATGACCAAGTCAATCTTATTTCTTCTCTCATTTCATTTATATATCCGGACATGAATAAGTTTTTGTGGGATTTAACGTATTTCCAACAAAGAGCGATTCTTGCTCCAACTAATGAAGTAGTGGATTCAATAAATAAAGAGTTGTTAGAGAGTCTGCCTGGTGAAGAAAAGGTTTATTTTAGTTCAGATAGTTTATGCCAATCTGAGGAAGAATCAGAGCTTAATATGGCATTGTTTCCTCCTAATGTGTTAAACAATCTTCGTTTATCTGGTTTACCTAACCATAAATTAGTACTGAAACTTGGTGCTCTAGTGATGTTACTCAGAAACATTGATCAGGCAAATGGATTGTGTAACGGTACACGTTTACAAGTCACGAGGCTCGAAAAAGTTGTGATTGAAGAAAAAATTATCACAGGGACTAATATAGGTCATCATACTTTGATTTCAAGACTGAAGATGACACTTTCTGATAAAAGAATACCAGTGAAGATTTCTCGAAGACCATTCCCACTTTCGTTGTGTTTTGCTATGACAATAAATAAAAGTCAAGGACAATCATTGGAGCGTGTTGGTTTATATCTTCCACGTCCAGTGTTTAGTCATGGCCAGCTCTATGTTGCTGTATCTAGAGTAAAAAGTAGGAAGTGGTTGAAAGTTTTGATTTGTGATAAAGAGAAACGAGTCTGTACAACCACTACTAATATGGTTTACAAAGAAGTTTTACAAAATCTACGATGATACTAAACATCTGTCAACCTGGCAACGTCTGTTGGGTATAATGGAGGAACTGTTGTTAGGAAATGTTTGTTGGAAAGTAATACAACTTTTTGAAAGCATCTGATACTTGCTCTGCATTAAGCCTATCTTGAGAACACATGCTGTGAAAAATGTTTATATCTGGCGTTGTAGTAACAAGTTTCCAGCTCTCATTTTTAATGAGAGTACTAAATTCTTTGTTAATAACATTATTCTCTTAACATCTGTTTACAAACCTTTGTAATTTCTGTTGACTGACCTTTTTAACATGGGTTGACTAACAGCTGATACTTACTATCTATCCATCTGGCAAGCTTTGTTGGAGATAATGGATGACAATTTTTAGGAAAGTCTGTTGGAAAGCAACAGAGGTTTTTAACAGTTAATAGACAACAGTGGTTTGCTATCAACATAATGGAATTGCTGTTGAATAAACCTATTGACCATTAGTTTATATCAATTTTGTAAGTCTGCACTAATTATTTTTTTACTCTCTATCATTATGTGTTATGCATGGTTTTCTAAAAAACGACCTGTGTTTGCACACGGGACTTACCGTTGGTACTATATAATAAAAGAAACCAATATGGTGACACTTGTCATCATATTAGGCCATGTCTTATGGATAATTATTATTTTAGTTTAATCTCTTTTGGTTAATTAGAGATAACCCTCCTACAAAATATTATTTAATTTAATATCTTAATGGATAATTATTATTTATTTTAGTCTATTCTAATTAATTATAGATAACTCTCTCATTAAATATTACTTTGTTTAATCTTTTCTACTTAACTATAGATAATTATTATTTAGTTTAAATTTAATATATACTTCTCATTTATAATATTAATATTACTTTATTTATAAAATTAGATTTATTACGGGTTTTTTAAATATAATTTATATTTTATCACTCAAATGGTTGCTTTTTTACTTTTTGAATAACATGTTTGACCACTGTATCTTTTTTCAATAATCATCTCCGCAATCACCATATCTATCGCGTACCGACTAAATCCATTAGTTTTTTTAAATATAATTTTCTTATTATTTGGTATATAATATAAAATTAATTTATTCAACTCGTGTAATACACGGGGTTATATTCTAGTAATTATATAAATAAACTTTTCCACTAATATAAAAAAACTTTAAACCTTTAGGATTTAACCTTATTAGAATTTAGAATATAGCCAATAGCCCAATGGAAGAGAGTGTCGGGCCTAAGGGCCGAGCCTATTGTAAAAAAGTAGGTTTGTGTTATTTAAATTTCCAGTTTACTAAATCAAAGTGTGTTCTACAACTTGTAGTGGAATGGTAAGTGGTGTTATACCACCATTCCGCCAAAGGAACCCATCTTACCCAACTTGTAGGAGAATCCAAAGTCATACATCTGAGATAGGACTCCAAACAACGGTTTAAAACTTCAGTTTGCCCATCACTTTGAGGGTGATAAGCCGTAGATAAAGCTAATTGGATACCCTGTAGTCTCATAAACTCCTGCCAAAATTTGCTCAAAAATATAGGGTCTCTGTCTGACACAATGGTAATAGGATTTTCATGTAGTTTGAATACATTGTCAAGAAAAATCTGAGCTAAAGAAGCAGCCGTGAATGGATGACTCAAAGGAATGATATGAGCATATTTGGTAAGCCTGTCGACTACCACAAAAATGGTATCTTTACCCTGCACTTTAGGTAAGCCACTGATAAAATCCATGGAGATGTTCGTAAAAACATGAACCGGAGGAGGCAGTGGTTGTAATAGCCCAGGGTAAGCTACTGGTTCATACTTACTTCTTTGACACACCACACATTCTTTCACAAACTTGTGAATTGCCTTCGACCTTCCTTAAGGGCCAACGTCCTCGTTGTTCACGGCCATGTTGGTCACGAATGGCTCTTTCCATGCCACCACTCCGAGCCTCGTTGGTCACGGCCACGTTGGTCATGGCTGGCTCTCTCCAGGCCACCACTCCGAGTTCTGGCTCTGAAACCACTGATAGCTAACAATTTGAAAGAGAAAGACAGAGAGAAGATTCTTCAATTCTTAGCTATCCATTCCATCTTTCAATCGGTTACATATAGCCCTAACTAACTGGGTTAACGACTAACAAACTACTTTACAACTTGGTACCACCAGAATGAGCTAATTACAGAACTAGCCCTTTATTACAAATGAATTGACACTTTTACATTTTCAGTCCCTGACTTCTAAACCCAGCTTCTTCAGCTTAATTCTATTTCAATCATAACAAAACATCCCTCCCAAAAGCATTCTTGACCTCAAGAATCAAAATGTGGAAAACGAAGATGGAATTATTCCAAATCTTCCCAATTCGCTTTTGTAATTGGTAAATCACACCAATGAACCAGAACTTGAGCTGCAGTACCATCTCTTTTCTTTACTAACTTGCGGTCAATGATGGCACGAGGTTGAAATAATAGTCTTGGATTAGTGGGCAATGGAACAACTGGCACCTGCTGACCATGAGCTGCTTTCAAAAGAGATACGTGGAAGACTGGTGTATCATAGAATCAGAAGGCAAATCTAAACGATAAGCTACTTTTCCCACTCTTTCAACAATTAGAAAAGGCCCAAAATAATGTGGCCCCAGCTTTGAGTACTTGTGTGATCTTATGGTAGTTTGAACATAAGGTTGCAACTTCAAATACACAAAGTCACCTACTTGAAATTGTCTTTCAGTTCGTTTGTTGTTAGCATACTGTTTCATCTTGTTGCAAGCTGTAGCTAATGCTTGTTTCAATTTTTGAATCATTGCCTCCCTATCCTTATGCAACTCTTCCACAGCCGCTACTTGAGTATCATTAGCAATGAAAGGAATATAAATGGGAGGTGCATAACCATACAAAGCCTCAAAAGGGGTCATTTTAATAGTGGAATGGTAAGTGGTGTTATACCACCATTCCGGCAAAGGAACCCATCTTACCCAACTTGTAGGGGAATCCAAAGTCATACATCTGAGATAGGACTCCAAACAACGGTTTAAAACTTCAGTTTGCCCATCACTTTGAGGGTGATAAGTCGTAGATAAAGCTAATTGGATACCCTGTAGTCTCATAAACTCCTGCCAAAATTTGCTAAAAAATATAGGGTCTCTGTCTGACACAATGGTAATAGGATTTCCATGTAGTTTGAATACATTGTTAAGAAAAATCTGAGCTAAAGAAGCAGCCGTGAATGGATGACTCAAAGGAATGAAATAAGCATATTTGGTAAGACTGTCGACTGCCACAAAAATGGTATCTTTGCCCTGCACTTTAGGTAAGCCACTGATAAAATCCATGGAGATGTCCATAAAAACATGAACCGGAGGAGGCAGTGGTTGTAATAGCCCAGGGTAAGCTACTGGTTCATACTTACTTCTTTGACACACCACACATTCTTTCACAAACTTGTGAACTGACTTCGAGCACCCTTTCCAATAACAAAATTTTTTTAACCTGTTAAGAGTAGGAACATAACCCGAATGACCTCCAACTGAAGAAGAATGAAAGAAATGAATGAGGTTATGCTTCAGACTCGCATCATTACCGATGTAAAACTTGCCTTTCCTGGTCAACAACTCTCCATTCCACTTATAGTGAGACCCTTGGGACCCATTTTGTGCTTGAGACATAACTAACTGTGACTTGGCATCAGTAACCCAAGAAGCTTTTATCCTATCCAATAACAAAGGATCAATTGAACTCATCCCCATAGTAAAAAGTACCAAACCAGTGACCCTAGATAACCCATCAGTCACTACATTTTCACTTCCTTTTTTATATGAAATCTCATAAGTGTTTATTATGAATTTTGAGCTGAACTATTATGTCAAATTGATTGTTAGATCGAATTTGACTGTCCGAGCTCTGATACCAATTGTTAGGACCTGAGGCTCTCATGATAGTGTTTGTTTGTTTGAAACGAATGATCATTGAATATGAAAACATGTTAAGTGCAGCGGAAATGAAAACAAACTTTGTAAACACATTCAAAGGAGAAAATAGTTTGATAAACAATTGCTTCACATAGAGTCAAAAGATTTACAAATCAAAAGCAAAAGATTACAGTCATGCTTACAAACTATACTCCCCCTCAGCCTGATGCCCCAAGGTAGGTTGCACACAAGACGAAAGGATTAGACATGAGGAGAAGAACCCGCTCAGTCAATCAAATGTAACAGTACAGGGTACTGTTACATTTATAGGCAAACCAAACCACTGAGGTATCTCAGCTGACGTCACCATGAAAGCGACGTCTAACAGCCTAACAACCTGTATCTACTGTCCTTACACAAACACTGATGTCTAACAACTGATTGTATATAAAATACTAAACATGAGGAAACAACTGCTTCACGTTCCACTGTTGTAGCCTAAGCACTGATGCTTAATACCAACATCAGTGCTTTCTTCAAAGGTGATCAGTCCTTGAATGAGCAGTGTTTGTATCTTCAGCAGCACTTAAGAGACAGCAGTAGATAAAGCAACAGAGTTTGTCTTCAGCAGTCTTTAGGATTACATCAGCGTTTGGATCATCAGATGTTCTTTTGAGCAGTACTTAAGGTTCATCAGCTGATAGATATCCACTGTCAAGGGGAAAGCAAGTGTAAACTACTGCTTATTGTGAATCCTCTGTTGTGACCTGGTTTTGGCTTTACATTATCTGTTCCTTTGTTAGGGTTCAATCCCAACAATCTCCCCCTGGAACAGATAATGCCAAAACCTTTCATTATTCAGGACCTTTATTACTCATCAAGAGTGCCTTAGCTTGTTCTTTGAATTCAACTTCAAATTCCTTTGCACTCTGGTCATCCTCATCCCTACACAGTGAAAGCCCAAGGAGATCCTGCAAATCTTGAACACTAAGGCCTAGTGCTTCTTTCCTTGATATGTGCTTCACATCGCCATTGGCTCTGACCAAGGTCAATACGTGAGTCTTTTGATCAGACATCCACTTTAGTATTTTTAAGCCAAGTGGGTTTCTTGGGAGAGACTTATTTGAAGATGAGTTTAGGGATAATGGCCTTGAAAACAACTGCAGACTTTCAGACATTCTTTTGAAAGCCTTAAAAAGGCTTCTGTCTTGTCTTTAGCAGTGTTTGGAGATGCAGGTTTGTTTAATGCCTTAAAAAGGCTTTGAAGCTTTGTTGAAGTTTCTTCTTTTAGACCCATTTTCGTGATGGTATCTTTGAAGTACTCTGCTTCTTTGTCTATTACCTCTTCTTCAGTCAGCTGTTCTCCCTCTTCTTTGTTTGTTACAAAAGTAGACCGGAACAGTGTGTCGAGGTTTCCCATCTTCTGTTCAAGCTTCATCATTTGTTCTTGCTTTTTAGAAGTGCCTGAAACAGTTATCTTTCTTTTCTTCAGCCTTTCGTAGGCTTCATCAGTCTGCTGTCTTGACCATTTTGATATGGCTTCAGCAGTATCCATTTTTGCATCCACCAGCTCCTTTTTCTTTCTTTTGTATTCAGCAGTTAAGTCAGCAATGAGCTTTTCATATTTTCTCCAGTTAGGAGCATTCTTCTTCTTCGTAGGATCATTTTTAATCTTTTTAATCCTTTCTGCCTCACGCTTAAGAGCTACTACTGGCCATTCACTGAACTGTTGTTCTTCAGCAGGATAGAATTTTTCTTTCATGATGTAGGCTAGATATTGTTTTCTTAATTCTTTCTTTTGATCAGCCTTTTCTTTGTCTAGGTTTTGTGCAAACCCTTCTATCTGCTTTACTTTTGTGAAGTAGAACTCCAGTCTTTTAGCAATGCCATCTTTGCTTAACTTTTCTTTTTCACTATCAACCTTGGCTTTTACTTTGGCCTGCTTTGCCTTGAGTTTGAGGTAATCATCCATATCCTCTGGTGGTAAGTAGCCTATGAGTGAGGAGAATCTCCTTTTTGAAGGATCTTCTTCTGTATAGAATTGCCTCATCTCATTTTTGATAGCTTCAAGTTCCAGTGGATGTTGTGCAGCATTAGGATCATATGTACCCTCATCAGCAGGTATTGGTTTTCTTATTCTGTTGAAGAGCCTTGGTTGTGAAGTATGAAAGGTGAGAGCAGTGGTGGATGACTGACTAACAACTGCTGATATGTCAGCAGTTGTCTTCTGCTTTTGAGCAGGGGATGGACGTGGTGATGTTGGTGGTGAAGGTGGTGAATCATCATCTGATATGAGATTTCTTCTCCTTTTTAATGAAGAAGAAGCAGATGATGTTTTGGGTGGATCAGTGGTGGTAGATTGGATAGCAGTGGTTTGTGGCAGTGATTGACTGACAGTGGTTGAAACAACTTGTGTTTCAATCACTGTTGTCATCACAACAGATGTTGTAACATCTGTTGTCTTCTGTTTTATAACAGGAGGCAGTGGTGATGGTGTGATTGTAGATGATGATGGTGGAACAGTAGTTGTAGTGGTGGAGTGGTGTGTGTTGAAGGTGTGTGTGTTGATGAGATGGCAGCTGTTTGGCTACTGACAGCAGTTTTTGTAACTACTGCTGTATCAGCTGTTTGGCTAACAGGTTTTGAGACCTGTTTTTCTTTTTCTTTTTCAGGTTCAATATGGAGGCCATGCTCTATTCCCTTCATGTTCATTTTTCTCAACAGCTTGATATTCTCCCCCTTTTTGGCATTATCTGTAGGGGGGTTATCAAGAAATGATATGAAAGAAGGAGCCTTGCCAAAGACACTTTGAATGCTTGCCTTTATAGCCTTGATATCTGCTTGAGTGTCCTTGAACCTTGATTCAACCATGTTGGTCAGCATTTGTACTTGAATGGCATGCTTTTTGTCAGCCATAAGTTGCTGTGCTTCAAGCATGGGTTGAAATATATTCCAAAGCTCATTTTCAGCAAATGCATGTTGTGCAGGTGCTTGAGCAGGAATAGTAGAGGCTTGTGCTTTCTGAGCTTTTAAAATCTCTTGCACTATCTCTTTTATTTCAGCAACTGATTCTTCAAGTTTTTCCACTCTGCCCGTCAATTCCTGATATCTTGAATCATCACCCATTTTACTGGGATCATCTGATTCCCCACCTGTGGTGGTTATATCAATGTGTGACTTAGGAACAGAGTCCCAAAAATCATCCATTGATGCCCCTTGTTCTCGGTACTGGGGACTTCTTTCTTCGGCACTCGATAAACCTTTGATGGTACCAGTGGTTAGATCCAACTCACTGGTGGTCATCGAGGTTGCCATGGAAGAAATTGCCTTCAAGGGAGTCTTACTTATGAAACAACTGTCCAACTGAGGATCTGTTGATCCACCAGTTGTAGTTGCTGCTCCACTTGACTACTGACAGGAGTTACTTGTAACCCCTGCAGTGTAACCTCCTCAACTGTTGCTGGGATAGCAGAAGTATAAGCATCAGACCCAGTCACTTGTGGGTGTATACTCTCAGTGATAGGTGATAGAGAGGAACTGGTTTGTGTCTGTGCAATAGCAGCTGCATGCAACAGAGGTAGCATGGATTGTGGCATTATTATTGGTGAGGGGATGGGGGTTGAAAGAGACATGTCCTTGGGATCAGGACTGAGGAAGATGGATCCGAGTGGATTCAGAGCTTCATATTGTGGTGTCCCTGTGCTTACAACCTGATCCTTTTGTGAGGATGCAGGAGGAGTTTCGGTTATGGGTTGAGATCTTTCTTCCAACTGCTGTGAGGAAGTAGCAGCAGTGGTTTGTGGTGACTTTTGTGTTGTCACAGGCATTTCCTCTGGGATCTCATCTTCCAGAGTTGCCTTTGTTTTGGGTTTGGTGGGTTTTCTGGATGTTTTCTTTTTGGTCTTTTTAGTGGTGGCAGGTGTGGGTTTCAAAGCAGTGGGAGTGCTGCTATGATCACCTGGAGCAGTGGGCTCAGCAGCTGATACCTGAGGAGCAGTTGTAACCGCTAAAGTCTGCTCAGGTACCCCTGCTTTTGTTTTTATTGGTGCCATCATCCTTGAAAATGTTTCTTTTGTTATGCTTTTTATTTGACAATGAACACCTTGTTTGAGCAAATTTACATTTTTCTTTTCAAATTTTTGTTCAAAATAATAACTCAAAAATCTTGGAAAAAGTAAAAATGCTTTACTTTCAACGTTTTTCACCATGTCATTGAAAATCTCCTGGGAGTAGTTATAGTCTTTATTATTCAAAATAGCGTAACCCAGGTTTTGGATTTTCAAAGGTATTTCGTTGAAGGATGTTGTTTTATTTGAAGCACACATCAAGAGTGTGTGAAATAAAAACCTGGGTGCAGATGGAAAATAACCCTTTTGTAGGGTATCTACCTTTGGTTCTTCTGCATAACCCCTTTTCAGAAAATCAGCTTTTAACTCGTTTTTATCAAAAGAGGTTTTACCGTTCTGATCGTCGAGTATGAAGACTTCTGATATCGATTTTGGTGTGATTATGATCTCTTTTCCCTGTATCGAGGAGTTAATGGCTATGACTTTTCCGTCTTGTTTTTCAAGCGACGCCTTTTTCCAAAACTCTCTCTGGGTTTGCAGATAGATAGGAGCATTTGCTGTCAACAAAGTTTTGTACTTTGATGCAGATAATGCATCAATGATGGTGTCAAAGGTGTGATTATCAGTAGGTTTTGTGAATAAACCCAGATAGTTATGAGATTGTTTGAATGGTATTTCGATGGTTTCTTCAGCCGTTTGAGCGGCCTCAGTTGAAGGTGGTGGTGATGTAGGTTTTGATTTTGATTTTCCTTTTGACTTCGTCATTTTGATGAAGAAGAATCGGAGAATGATTTTGAGGGTTTTGAGAAGAAGGGTTGAAAACTGTTATGAGAAGAGAATTTTTGGAATTCAATTCGACAGTGTAAAACCCTGTTTGGGGTTTAGGGCAGGGTTTTATTTGAAAAATGATCGCTGATGTGGCAGCGGTTATTAACATCTGAGGGCTAAAAACTGACCACGTGTCAAACACTGATGAAACGGATGAAGTATGGAGAACAGTTGTTTTCAGAGCCACTGACGTATCAGGCATCAGTGGTTACAACGGTAAAAATTATGGGCAGTGGATGATTTTAACTATCAGTAGATAGCATGTCAGTGGATAAGATACTGATTTTGAACATCAGTGCTTTTCAAGAAAATGAAGGATCAGTGGTTAACTTTCAGCAGTGGACAGTGTTTAGAGATCAGACGTTAGAACAAAACAGTGGTTAGGGTAAATGGTATAATTCTGAAGGACAGATGTTTCAGCAACAGTTTAGAAGATTTTCATTCAAGGTTTTGCCACATGTCAATTTTGAAAGACAGTGGTTTAGTACCCCAGATGAATGAGAACTTTTTGCTAAGGTAACTCATCTTCGTTAAATATTCAATTAACACATGAGTACCCTAGTATTTTAAGCACAGTTTGCAATCAACCTTTGATAAAAATTTAGGAGCAAACCTGAGTATGACATGATCATGACATATGTACCATTTCCTTTTGACCCATTTATGAGGACACTAATACCATAAAAATGAGGTATTACATCCTGACAGGAGCTGAAACTATTGCCAACAAAAACAAGCATAAGTTCCAAATATATTATTCCAAAAAAAAAAATGAATAATATATCCTGGTTATTTGAGAAAATCCTTTGAACAACAAAAAATAGTTAAAGGATTTTTCTGAGAATAGTATCAAAAAGGATCTGGTATAATTTCAATAGAGTATATAATCATATCATTCATAAGTTTTTGAAAATGGTCAGTGGTCACCAGTGGTAAGAAACTTTTGGATACATTTTGACCACTGTTTGGAACCATTTTCTTTGACAATTGATTGCAAACTTGAGGACACATGGAGAGAAATTTTTGAACATTTGTCTAGTCCTCTTTGGAGTTCATTTACTGGAATCAAAACCCTTTTCTGAACAGATAAATGCACATAGTTGCTTAATTACCATTATTACCCTAAACTTTGACTCATAAGTGTTTTATGTTTATACTCTTTTCTTTTGACTACCAAAGTTTTGAGATAAACACACTTCTGAGTTTTTGTGAAATTCCTCAATGTATTTTAACAAAGTTGATTTTGTCCTTTTGAAGGACTCAACCTGTTTTAACACATAGGATCTGAATGACTAAAGTTTTAATTTCCCTCTTTTAGTGTTAACAAAACAACAATGCTTTTATGAACATAGGTTTTGTTAATCTGAGGTTCATACTTTAGCATTTTAATAAGGTGACTTCACAATTTTCATAACAGCAATTGAAATCAATTTTGAAAACATGAAATAATCCCATAGTTTACCAGATATGTTTTCAGATCTGAAAACTATGAGTGATTTGTGCATGAATTCACTTGTTGTGTGAAATTTGTGTGTCATATGACATCTTGGTTGATTTACAGAGTTTTTGATTAACCACTTTGAGCATGATTTATTCGTTACTCTGTTTTTCAACTAAATACAACCAAACTTAGTATCAATGAATTTTGAGCTGAACTATTATGTCAAATTGATTGTTAGATCGAATTTGACTGTCCGAGCTCTGATACCAATTGTTAGGACCTGAGGCTCTCATGATAGTGTTTGTTTGTTTGAAACGAATGATCATTGAATATGAAAACATGTTAAGTGCAGCGGAAATGAAAACAAACTTTGTAAACACATTCAAAGGAGAAAATAGTTTGATAAACAATTGCTTCACATAGAGTCAAAAGATTTACAAATCAAAAGCAAAAGATTACAGTCATGCTTACAAACTATACTCCCCCTCAGCCTGATGCCCCAAGGTAGGTTGCACACAAGACGAAAGGATTAGACATGAGGAGAAGAACCCGCTCAGTCAATCAAATGTAACAGTACAGGGTACTGTTACATTTATAGGCAAACCAAACCACTGAGGTATCTCAGCTGACGTCACCATGAAAGCGACGTCTAACAGCCTAACAACCTGTATCTACTGTCCTTACACAAACACTGATGTCTAACAACTGATTGTATATAAAATACTAAACATGAGGAAACAACTGCTTCACATTCCACTGTTGTAGCCTAAGCACTGATGCTTAATACCAACATCAGTGCTTTCTTCAAAGGTGATCAGTCCTTGAATGAGCAGTGTTTGTATCTTCAGCAGCACTTAAGAGACAGCAGTAGATAAAGCAACAGAGTTTGTCTTCAGCAGTCTTTAGGATTACATCAGCGTTTGGATCATCAGATGTTCTTTTAAGCAGTACTTAAGGTTCATCAGCTGATAGATATCCACTGTCAAGGGGAAAGCAAGTGTAAACTACTGCTTATTGTGAATCCTCTGTTGTGACCTGGTTTTGGCTTTACATTATCTGTTCCTTTGTTAGGGTTCAATCCCAACATACCCCATAAGTTTGGCTAGCCATGTTTGCTGTAAAGGTGTAGTAATTTTATGAGATAAAAGGTGCTTCAAGCTTTGTTGATCTGTTTTAATAATAAACTTCTTTGGCAAAAGATAATGATGCCACTGCTTGACTGTCATGATTATTGCCAACAATTCTTTCTCATAGACAGATAAACTCTGTTGTTTAGTGGACAAAGCTTTGCTTATAAAAGCAATAGGATGGTTATCCTGCATCAGTACAGCTCCCAATCCCTTAGATGAAGCATCAGTTTCTATAACAAAAGTCTTATCAAAATTTTGCAATGCTAACACAGGAGCAGTTGTAAGAGCATGTTTTAGCTGTTCGAAGGACAATTGAGCCTCTTCATTCCATTTGAAAGCATCTTTCTTTAAAAGGTTTGTTAATGGTTTTGCCACTATGCCAAAGGATCTTATGAATCTTCTGTAATAACCTGCAAGACCTAAGAACCCTCTGAGTTGCTTTAAATTCTGAGGAGTTGGCCATTGCTGGACTGCTATGATCTTCCCAGGGTCAGTTGCTACCCCTTGACCAGAGATTACATGCCCCAAATATTCCACTTGTGACCCACCAAAAGCACACTTAGATTTCTTTGCGAATAATGAATTGGCCCTCAATAATGACAATACCTCTTCCAAATCTTGAACATGTTGTTGCTCATTAGGACTATATACCAAAATGTCATCAAAGAAAACTAAGGTAGTTTTCCTCATCAGGTGTTTAAAAGTTGAATTCATTAAGGCTTGAAATGTCGCAGGTGCATTAGTAAGGCCAAATGGCATTACTACAAACTCAAATAATCCTTGATGAGTCCTAAAAGCATTTTGTGAATGTCTGTCGCGGCCATTCTAATCTGATGATACCCTGCCCTTAGATCTAACTTGGAAAAAATGGTGGCTTGACCCAATTCATCAAGTAGCTCTTCTATTAAGGGAATTGGGTATCTGTTTTTAATAGTTGCATCATTCAGCTGCCTGTAATCTGTTAGAAAAGGAAAAAAATAAGTTAGAGAAAATTATGGATCCTCAACATCATTTCCATATTTAAGTCTTTCCTTTTTATTTCTCTTGTAAAGCCTATTTATATAGGCTTCTTGTTTCATTGTAAAGAAAAAATATATATGCAATGTAGTCTTCAATTTACAACATGGTATCAGAGCAGAGTTTCTGATCCGTGAAACATCTTGCTCATCTTCTACAATCAATCACAACCAAAATCGAATATCAAACCTGCCATAACCATTACCGGAAACTCCATCTCCGGCCAGTCACACCAGCCACTGCCACACCCATCCTTGTCCGCAAAACCCTAAAATCAACTGCACAAGCGTCAGCCCCAGCCGCACACTCTCCCTAAATTCAATCTCTTGTTCCTGTTCTTTAAAGCCGCCACTATTCCGGTCACATAAACTTCCAGCCAGCCGCCACTATTCCGGCGAACTAGTCCAATCAACTCCGCGGCGCATCAGATCCGGCACGGTTCTGTCACCGTCTCGGCGAAGCCATTCAGTGAAAACCCATCTCCTTCAAACCACAAAACAAAACCGATTCAGAAATCCTGTCTCCCATAACTAAAAATCAAAATTCAACTCCAAAAAAAAAAATTCAAAAACCTACCTGTTCAAAAGCTTCAGAAAACTCAGTCTTCAGCTTCTTCCTGCCGTCACCGCCGGTCACCAAACACCACAAACCACCAACCCGCGGCAACATAGGCTCAAGATCCCGCCGCCGCCTCCATTCTGTGGCGGAAACCCAGCTACCGCCACACCACAAGCCCAAACCTGTCACCACAAGAAATCCGACAATCCTCGGTGGGAAAACAGAGATGGAAAAGATCTGAATTTTATTGATTTTCTCGGTGGGAAAACAGGACTGCCGAATTATTGTGGTGGCCAATTGATTTTCTCGAAAAAAAACACAGTGGTACGGCAGGAAACATTGGGAGACAAAGAAGGTAGAGGGAATAAAAGTCAAAAAGTGGAGAAGGTTGCTAATAATTTCTATCATCAACAGTGGGGTTTTTATTTCCATTTTCTTTCGACAACAACGAATCATTCATTCTTCGTCAATTCCTTTGTGAGTTATGTGGCAAGAGCACTAGTCAGGAGAAAAAGAAAAGTGGGGGTCACTTTACAGAGAATAGAGTTTAGTGGATGTAAAAAAGGAGCAGGTCTTGAGTTACGAAAAAGCAAAAGATTAATAAAAGAGAAGGTCGGGTTCAAATCTATGAACCCGCAAGAAAAAAAACGCTCCCGCACTTAGCTTGCGGGGGAGAACCAAAACCAAGGCACCATGTCTGTCGACGGTGTCTCCAAACCAAAACCAAGCCACCATGTCTGCCGACGGTGGCTCAAACCAAACCAAAAGGCAAAAACCCAAAAGACCATCAAAACCAAAAATCCAAACCAAAACCCAAAAAAACAAAATCCAAAACCAAAAACCAAAACCCAAAACCCAAAAACCCAAAAACCCAAAACCAAACATAACCAAAACCCAAATCAAAACATATGCCAAGACCCAAATGGCCAAGTTGAATTTTTTCAACTTGAGGGGAAACCAAAACCCAAAATAGGCTGCCATGTCGAGAGGCGGTAGCCTCAATCAAACCAAAAGTTGCCATGTCGAAAGGCGGTAACTCAATAGCTCAAACTACCATGTCAAGGAGACGGTAGCCAAACCAAAAACCAGACATAATCAAAACCCAAAATCAAAACCAATCCAAGTTGAATCGTGGCAATCCCACAATTCAACTTGAGGGGGAGTGTTAGAAAAGGAAAAAAATAAGTTAGAGAAAATTATAGATCATCAACATCATTTCCATATTTAAGTCTTTCCTTTTTATTTCTCTTGTAAAGCCTATTTATACAGGCTTCTTGTTTCATTGTAAAGAAAAAAGATATATGCAATGTAGTCTTCAATTTACAACATAATCTACACAAAACCTCCAACTACCATCTTTTTTCTTTACCAAAACCACAGGTGATGCAAAAGTGCTTTTTGTGATCAAAGGGTCTTTTAGCAAATGTGCTTTTTGTATTACACCCGAATCTAACAACTCTTGGGTCAGGGTTTCGATAACATCTTTTTGTATAGCTAGATATCTATAAGCCTTCAAATTAATTGTGGTATTCTCATCTTTCAAGGTAATTTTGTGATCAAAGGGTCTTTTAGGAGGTAGGGTTGTGGGGGTAGCAAACACATCTTCATAAGAGTCAAGGAGATTCTGAAGAACAGAACTATGTTTATTACCAGAAACTGCAGCTTCATGTTGAAATATATCCCTGTCTTGGCTTTGCAGGCTAAAGAGTTGGGCACTAGCTAAGCTAGTGTGTTGTCCCAATAGTTCTCTCAGCTTCTCAGTAGAACACAAAGCCACAGAATCATTATTTATACCTTTTAACTCAAACCATAGATTTCCCACTTTAAACTTCATTTTCAAGTCTTTGAAATTCCAAAGGATGTCATTTAAAGTTTGTAGCCATTGTACCCCTAAAACCATATCATAATTGGCAAGAGGAATCAATAGCACATCAGTAGTGAACCAATTCCCTTGCATTACCCACTGGAAATTCTCACACAATTGATTACATAACAAATCCTTTCCATCAGCAATAGTGATGTTCATAGAAGGAACATCAACTGTAGGGCACTTAAGCTTGGTGGCTAATTTCAAATCAAGGAAGTTGTGTGTGAACCAGAATCTATAAGGATATGTAATGACTTAGTACCAATTGATCCTTTAACCCTCATTGTAGAATAAGATGCACTCCTAATATGGCATTTAATGAAATTTGTGGAACAGGTGGAACACCATTTGGTTCATACACTATCTCTTCTTCAAGCTCAATTCTATTTCAATCGTAACAAATCCAAAATAGGGAGTCTCCTTTTTGTATGTATATATTTTATTGAGATATTGCTTATTTTTTCTATAAATTTTTAATTGTAATGGTTTTAATCTTATGTTGACCCATCATAACTTCATACCTCAAAAACAATAATCTTACATCTTTCTAGATATAACTTTATACCTCAAAAACAATAATCGTACATCTTTCTAGATTCTATAACTCTCAATTCTCATGTAATTTAAATGAAAAACAAACACCTTTTTTATATTTTAATTAAAAGTTGAGCAACGATATTTACGTGAATATCATGAAATAAAAGTACGAGAGAAAATACAATTCACGTTTCTTGTAATTATTTACTTTATATGTTGTCTCATATGCGATACAATCTCCTCTCCGTCTCTTGAACCCCGTCTTCGGCGGAGACCTCTAAGCACCGCCACCACTACCACAAAGGTTAAGGTTTCTTTTATGGATTTTAATCCTCACTAAACACCATTGGCGGTAGCGTCGGTGGTCGCGACGATACTTCCTACGAATGCGGCGACTACAGTTTGTGGGTTTAAATCCTCACCACAACTCATGACCTAACCATCACCACTGTTGTCATCGCTGAACTAACAACACCCCAAGGCCCCCCCTCCTCTTTAGTTCCAGTTTTTCAAATCTGCGAAGAACCACCCAACCCTCTCTCCTCTAACCACCGCTTCAAACCTTTCACCGTCGTTCGATGAAATAAAAATAATAAATCCGGCTTAAATCCACGATGATTAGTCCGATTGCCAAAAGATGATTACTGTCTCTTTGTCTCCGGCGAAGTAAAAAAATGACTGCGAGTAGTTCGGTCATCCGGAGAAATCCACGGCGAGTTGTCCGATCGGCAGGAGATGGTAACCTTCTCGCTGTCACTGGCAAAGTGAAAAAAATTGACTATTTCCGCATAGCATAATCAAAATGGATCTGTTACTATTCCTGACATTAGTTTTTTCATATATAGATAGTATTTAGAGTTAACCACAATATGCAACATAGATTACTAGGTGGGCGGGCGGAGTCAACTTAGGTCCTTATGTAAAAAAATTAACTTCCTAAGTCCTTGTGTTAACTATTTCGCAAACCTATGCGTCCCCCTCTAACATCGTCAAAGATATTAGTTAAGAACTTAACGACATGATGACTAATTTGACTTTTCACACAAAACAAAACCGCAATTACTGTGTTTGTCCGTCATTTTCGTTCTTTATACTCGATTGCATCCCCCTAGTTTACCCACCCACCAACTCCAGCCACATGTCTTCCCATCCCACCATCGCCGACTTCCCGTATTCCTCACCCACCATCATCGGCAACGGTGTAACGTTGAGACACACGACATTTAGTCGATCTAACCCAAACAAAGAAAGGACGAAACGTGCTAAACAAATGTTTGTCTCGTAACAACCTTACTCATTTAGGTTGAATTCAGGAAATTCTAGCGGTGTAAACTCTTACTAATTTTAGCGATTCTTAGCTTTGCAACGGTTTTCAACAAATTTCGAAGATTTCAATTTATAAGAAAGAAAGAAAGGATGGAAGAGAGAAAGTTGATCAACAAATACTATCCACCGAATTTTGGTCGCAAGAAAATGTATACCTAAAAACCAACAAACTAAAGTTTAAATGATGCTTCCAATGAGCAATCAATGGAAGCCATTATATTAACATAGGGACAAAATTTAATGCACGTAAAGAAAATGTTATTAATGAGACATACCACGGGATTCAAATATTCAGGATTTATTTAAAGTGCACCAAGTGTTCCGTTGAAATAACTATGAAAACTATTCAGGTTTTATTTCAAGTGCACCAAGTGTTCAGCTGAGCCCTCAAAGCTCCGATTGTGTTAGCAAGTCTGGAACTGCAAGAAATTTTGAGCATTGGTGTGCGGAAGATGAACAAAAAGAGATGCTGAAGAAAAGAGACGGGAGATGCAATGAAGTCTGACCATTTATGGTTGTATTTGTTAATATTCAGGATAAGTGTTGGATTGATGTATGATCATGCTAGATTTGTTAGACCGTTAAAATTTAGTTACTCTTATTCATAAATACTTCCATTGGTTCTTTTGTTGGGTTCTTTTTAATTTGTCCATATGTACATAAGTGTTTATGATCCGGTTTATAGCCAATAGCCCAATGGAAGAGAGTGTCGGGCCTATTGTAAAAAAGTAGGTTTGGGTTATTTAAATTTCCAGTTTACTAAATCAAAGTGTGTTCGACAACTTTTATTTAGAAAGTTTTTTCTGTTTAATACCCGGAAAATAATCAAAACTATTGATCTTTACAAACTATTCAGTTTTGACCTTTGTTTTGGTTTTAGACATTTGAGGGTCCAAACAGAGGTGTTTGTAGATGTATCATACATCGTTGAAACCGGTTTTTAATGAACTTAATCAAAATGTAAGAGTTTACTTTGTTTGGTTAAGTTTTGACCAAGTTATGCTTGGTTAAAGTAACAACACAGAATCTGTCCAAAACAGGAAGTTTCCGTCGGTAGTCTATTAAATGCGTAAAATACCGATTTTGATGAAAAAGTGAATAGAATTTAATTACAATTAACTTATCACAACCTCATAACTTACAATTTAATTAAAAAAATACATTTACAATGTTTTCATCACCATTTTTATTTTTTTAGTGTTATTGTTTTACAAGTGTATATAATAAGATGGGCTATAATGACTCGGGAGAGAACTAAAAACTTATATAATTATATTTAGATAGCTGAAGATGTAACTTATTTCTTTGTTTCACTTTTTTATTTTATGTAATAAGTCATTTTTTATTATTAAGGGCATTTTGGTCATTTCACACCCACTTAACACCAAAAACTAACCTTCATCCGCGCCAGAGACTATCCGGGAACGAAATTGAAAAATTTGGGGATTATAGCTGTAATTTTAGAAGAGTTAGGGACTAAAGGTGAAAAAATGCCAAACCACATGGACTATCCGGGCATTTAACTCTTTTAATATGTTATCAATTGTGTTTTAGTTTGTTTGTTCATTGTGTTTTTTGTTATGTTGCCCATAGTGTTTAATCTATTGTCTATTGTGTTTTAGTCGTTGTTTATTGTGTTTTTAGTTTATTGTCTATTATGTTTTAGTCTACTGCCCATTGCTTTTTTTATTTGATGTCAGTGGTGATTTTAGTCTATTTTCCATTGTGTTTTACGTTATGTCCATTATGTTTTACGCAACTGCGTTCTCAATTTTTTTTCCAAAAGTATAACAATCGGGTACCTTTAACTACTATAAATAATATGTTTTTGATCAATCAATATGTAT
Source organism: Helianthus tuberosus (assembly GCA_030545235.1). Taxonomy (NCBI): domain Eukaryota; kingdom Viridiplantae; phylum Streptophyta; class Magnoliopsida; order Asterales; family Asteraceae; genus Helianthus; species Helianthus tuberosus. Next base: position 28,702,795 of record CM060367.1, read on the forward strand.
AAATACAAACAAGAGTTATCGATGTTAATATTATAAAATGTATGAAAATGACCCACATGAAATTTAGAGATCAATCTCTTAAGAAAATTCAAATATAAATTTTATATAAACTCAAATATAATTATATAAATAAACTACAACACTAATATAAATAAACTTAGCAATCTTCAAGAAAATTCAAGTTAGAATTTTTAAAATTTTTAAATTTGAATTTAAACTCAAATATCATTGTATAAATAAACTTTAACACTAATATAATCAAACTTTAAATCTTTTGGATTTAACCTTATTGTCGAACCCCAAAGTTAAGAGTCTGGTTGCAGAGATTCGTCTCCGTCCAAAGAGGATCTTCGAAGTGATCTACAAAAAGAATACTGTTAGCCTCGCCACGGAGGACCCCAGAGGGGAATCCGTGATCAAGCTCCGGTGTGAGAGTAAGAAAGCTTGCTGGAGAATGAACAAGATTCCGGCACAGTGTTCTGGCCAGAGTAAATGGTGTGGATTCTGAATTGTGAGTATTCAATGAGTTTATCAGAGAATGTCTCTCACTAAATGCTTCTTAAGATGTAGGAAAAATTACACTTTTCGTCCTTTATGTTTGTAGCTAGTTGCAATGGATGACCTTTACCTTTAATAATTACACCCACAGTCCTTTTTTTTAAAACCTGTTACATCTTTCGTCCTTTACCCCAAACCCAGCTAAAAAGTTATGTTAAGTTACATCACGTGCACAGCACGTGAAGGAATTTATGTCCATTCAACCTCCCTAACTACCCACCATTTAAAAGCCCCCATTTCTCCCCGAAATACCTAATTAGGGTTTCTTCCCCATTTGAAAGCCTCCATACCTGCAACTCTCTCTACGGCGGCTGACCCAAAATTAGGGTTTGGATCTTAAATCATCTGCTCATAAACAAAGATGGTGTTATGCGATTGTGGAAAAGAAGCTGTTATCCTCACCTCTTGGACAGATAGGAACCCAGGTCGTCGTTTTTATGGGTGTCCTGATCAAGGATCGACATGTCGATTCATAGGATGGGTAGATCAGTCCAATTGCCATTCATGTGTGAACATCATCCCAGGTCTGCTACGAAACAGAAACATGTTAGAGGAGAAGGTGAAAGAACTTAAATCTGAGACAATGAAGCTGAAAAAGATTTTGTTTTTGAGTTGGGTTTGCTTCATCTTGTATTTGTCTATGTAATGCAAAGCAGTCTATGTGGTAGTCTTGATGTAATGCAGTTTAATGCAAGTAGTTTTTGTATTAAAATGTGATATGTAAGTAGTTTTGATGTAATGCAGTACCTTTGGTATGAATATAATGAATGTAATGCAGTACCTTCGGCTTCGGCACATGATATAATGTGGTAGTCTTGATGTAATGCAGTTTAATGCAAGTAGTTTTTGTATTAAAATGTGATATGTAAGTAGTTTTGATGTAATGCAGTACCTTTGGTATGAATATAATGAATGTAATGCAGTACCTTCGGCTTCGGCACATGATATTGTCTTTCCTGTTGCTGCAAAACGGAATTTTTGACCCATAACCTGTTTCGACAGTCTCTATTTTGACCCATAACCTGTTTGGACATAACCTGTTTGTCAAACAACACATAACCTATTTCGACAGTCTCTATTTTGACCCATAACCTGTTTGGACATAACCTGATTGGCAAATAGCAATGTAAATGACCGGTTTTGACCCATTCAACTGCTGTAAACATCAAACACAATATAAATGACATTTTTTGACCCATTCAACTGCTGTAAACATCAAACACAATGTAAATGACCTGTTTTGACCCATTCAACTGTTGTAAACATCAAACACAATGTAAATGACCTTTTTTTTAGCCATTCAACTGCTGTAAATGTCAAACAACACATTGGCAAAGATAACAAAGTTATATTGATCCATCAAACACAAAAACTGTCACATTGGCATAGATAAGTAAGTTTTAAACATGTTCCAAACATCTAGAGTTAATACATATCCCATAAAATACTAAGTAAGACCATAACAAACCAAAAGTCAAAAGTTAAACTCCTGCCAACAGATCTAGTCCTTCCTTTTTTCACCTTGCCCCTTGCAAGTCCTTTGATTGTGTCCGGTGTTCCCACATTTTCCACATACACCCTTGATATTCTTCTTTGATAACATGCCCTTCTTCTTGCTTGAGCCTTCATCCTCCATCTCCACGGCTGACCTTTTCCTAACCTTTTTTGGCCTACCCACTTGTTTATGATGTTTTGGTGGTGTTATCTTAATAGGAACTTCACTCTTCGGCCATAGAGCTTTGCCATTTATAAGGTTTATCTTGAAAGCATACACCTCTTTCCACCTGCCTATTATGTAGACTGGATCAAACCAGCTTTCCAAAGCACCAACTCTTTGACCATTAGTAGCCATGAACCATATTGCAGCCACTGCATTTCTGCAGGGCATGCCTGTCACAATCATGAACAATCAGTTTACAATGAGCACTCCACATGATAAAAGTCAGTCACAAACAATTAATAATATACCTGTGATTTCCTAACCTCTACAAGCACAAGTCTTTTTGGCCAAGTCCACTACCCTTGTGTGTCCAGGTTTACCACTCACCCCATACAGATCCCCTCCATTCCACTGCACATGATAAAAGGCTGCATCTTACTTAATTGTTTGAAGCTGTTCTTATGCCCAAGGTGTAATAAGACCTTCAGTCCTTCCTATAACCCTCAACACTGTCACAATCATCCTCATTAGGTACTCCCTGATATACTCCAAAGCAATAATGATAGGCTTGTCCCTCCCTTCCACTATCTTGCCATTGAAGGTTTCACACATGTTATTGAGTAGCATGTCACTTAATGCCCTACCTGTTCATTGGTTTTTATCTTTAGTCAAGTGTATAACCGTTAAGACCAAGTGAGAAATGGGAACACAATGTACATACCAGAGAAATGGGACCTTGTCCAGTGAAGAGGGGGGATTTTAGACAGCCACAAGTGAGCTTTTTTGTTAAAAGCTTTCAATTCCTCCATGGCAGTTTGAAACTCAGGAATTGTTGTTTCACTTGCACATTTCCACAATAAATCTTTATATTGTCTACCTTTAAAGGTTCCTTTCATATTCTCATGAATATGTCTGAGACAATATATGTGCTCAGCTAATGGAAATAACTTGGAAACTACAGGTAGCAGACCCCATGGAAAACAGATTGTAATTAAACCTAAACCAATATCAAATCTCAGAACTGAATTAAAAACAGAATGCAAGTAAATACTAACCTTTTGCCTATCACTCATAAAAGTAAAGGCTGAGTTTCTTGGTATCTCAAGGTCATCAGCTAACAGATCTAGGAACCATGTCCAAGCACTTAGATTTTCAGCCTCAACAATTGCATAACACACTGGATAGATTCCATTATTAGGGTCAACACCCACTGCACTTAAGAGTTGTCCAGGATAAGGCCCCTTCATGAATGCACCATCCAAACCAAGTAAATCCCTACCTAATGCTTTAAACCCCTACTTTAAAGCCCCTAAACAAACATATATCCTTCTAAACTGTCTAGTCAGATCCCTTGGATGACAAGGTTCTAGATCTATCTTAACAATGATACCAGGATTTTTACTTTGCAACTCAAGGACATAGTCCCTCAACAGACCATACTGTGATGAGTAATCACCTTCCACCATCTTCCTTACTTTTGTTTTAGCCCTGTAAGCCTTCATCCTGGATACACCAACAACATACTTTCTTTGAAATTGTTCTCGAACAACTTTGACAGGAATATCTGGATTTTCTTCAATTTGTTCAACCATCTATTGAGAGAGAAAGGTTGAAGTACAAGCATGTATTTTTCTGGTACAAACACATTTATGTTCTTCAAGAAGAGTCTTGACCATCCAACTTTCTTCACCTTTAACTTTTGAGATAAGTAGGGCCCATGGACATGGGTATTCTGCAGAATCTTTTTTGATGCCTCTTCCACCAACATGTACATTGGATCCTTCACTAGCAGCCCCTTTACCTTTGCCTTTATTCACAGGAGGCCCAATTCTTTTAAACTTTGGCATTTTTTCCCCTTGACTTTTACCCTTCTTCACAACAGGCCATTTACCTTTGCCTTTGTCCACAGCAGGCCCTTTGCCCTTTGCTTGACTTTCAATATGAACTCCATCATCATCTACATCAAATTCAGGCAACCTACCATGACACACTGCCCTCACCCTTGTGCTATCATCCTTAACAATAACAATGTGCCTTCTTGTCTCAACTGAATGAACCTTTATGAGCTTCTTTGCCTCTTCCTTAGTTCCAAACACTTGTCCCAAATAAAAGTTCACTCTATTCTCATTTCTCCGTCTTTGTTGATGTATGTGTCTCTTCCTAGTGCTTGTTTGATTGTCATCAGACTCTGACCCACTTGGGAATGCTTCATTGTCTAAGATTTCATCTTCTATATCTTCATCTTGATGAATAACAGTGTCATTTACTTCCATGTCAACATTCATAGTGTAGTCCCTCATATCTACATCATGATCTGGCATGCAATAGTTTTCATCAACTACAAAGTCACTGTCACTATCATCCTCTTCAGTGCTTGTTTCATTTTCAGGACCCTCTTCATTTAAAGCATTCCCCTCAATATCAACTGGTGCATTATCATACAAGAACATGTCCACATGTTCTTCCTGCACAGTCACACCTTCCTACACAGTCCCACTTTCCTGCACATGTTCTTCCTACACAGTCACACCTTCCTGTACAGCCCCACTTTCCTGCCCAATGTTATCAACATCTAAATGCAACCTTCTTGTTACAGTTAGTTTTGAAGGCACTATTGCAAAAGGGCCAGGCTCATCAATTTCCTCAATCGTAATACCCTTTTGTGGCTTCATAGGTGACTGAAAGAAGTCCTTAATAATGTCTAAACCATGTAACGTAAACACATTGATAATCTTATGAAATTCTACATACCTAGACAAGTTCAAAATATCATGGTCACTACTTAAATCTTCAATACCATTATCTAAATCCTTTTCAGGGTTTTGGAAATAATAGTATATATGGTCAGTAACAGAATAACCCAGCTCATCCATCATATCTGAAATCTCGTGGACTGAAAACACATCAACGTCGATCATGTCAACAAAATTAACCTTACCACCTTCGTATACACGACCAGGACTCTTGGTTAACCTACCACCATGATGTAACCTAATACTGAATAGATGAGGCATACCAACTGCAAATTTCGAATTTTTACTAGTTAGAAACATACACATTACAGTAGATTGTCTTCAATCATTAAAAAGATCAGAATTTAGGCTAAACTTACCATACATCTGAAGAACTTCATCTCCATCCATTGTCTCTCGTATAAACCACGTTGGTGGTACTGGTTCTTGATTCGTCATCATGACCGCACAAGCAAGATTTCTTGCTGAAGAAGATGATCGAGCAGAGTAGATGGATTTGGGGATGTTATGCAAATTCGAAGACCTAGGGGAGAAGATAAGGATGGAACTGATAAATGAGGGATTTGGGGGAGAATTGGGGCTTTTAAATGGTGAGTAGTTGGGAGTTTGAATGGACATAAATGCCCTCACGTGCTGTGCACGTGATGTAACTTAACCTGATTTTTTAACTGGGTTTGGGGTAAAGGAGGAAGATGTAACAGGTTTTTTTTAAAAAGGACTGTGGGTGTAATTATTAAAGGTAAAGGTCTTCCATTGCAACTAGCTACAAACATAAAGGACGAAAAGTGTAATTTTTCCTAAGATGTAACTTATTTCTTTGTTTCACTTTTTTATTTTATGTAATAAGTCATTTTTCATTAATAATAATTATATACAAAGTTCATGATTTACAACTTTTTTTTATATTAGATTAGAAATAGTAATATGACCCGCGGGCAATGCGCCGCGAGCCCTTGCAAACATCAAATAGATTATCCAAGCGTTATGTCATGTGTTAACCATATGAAAACATATGTTTCAACGTACTCGGTTCAACCCCGTGTAACCTATATAAGTATTGCGGTTGAATCAAAACGTAATATAAATCGAATTTATGCCGTACAATTATAACGTAACGCACCAAAGAAACATAAAGCGTGAATAGAAGCCACAAAAGGAAAAAAGAAAACACATTCACATTAAGGGTAATAAGTGTTTTGTAAAGTGAAAGAACCGAAGTTAGGAGGTGTAAACGTCAACAACTTTGGTCTTTAGCATTGATATATAATAATAATATAATTTTAATTTTACTTGTCTTGCGTCGCGTGAGGTTGAAACATAGAGTAACTCGAGTATATACCGTCTAATGATAACGTATTATATTTAACCCCGCTTGGGCTGGAACAAAATTTACGTCAAAACGTACACCAACTGCGTACATAAAATAAACACGGAAACATATTATATTTGAGTTGACTCATTTCCAAAAAAAAGGTTTACATCTAACATAAACCAACTCGAATTTATACCAACACGTACATAAAAATATTAATTCTTTAAAGTAGAGGAACAAAAGGGGTAAGCTCGAAACTTAGAAACTAAAAACGTTTACGTCTAAACGTAAACCAACTCAAATTAATACAGACACATAAATAAAAATATTAATTTTTTTAAATTAAATGAACGAAAAGGGTAAACTTGACTCTTAGTAACGCAAGGATGTTAGTGACAAATTAGTTCTTTAACAACGAAATTAGTGAACGAAAGTTATTGAAGAAAATAATAGGTTAAAAACGTATATTATATATGGTATAAGAGTAAAGTTGGAATATTAGAAATCTAAAGAGTTAATTTACAAAACTCGTAAAATAAAATAGCAGTATAGGGACTAAAATTATTATTTTCTAAAACTTTGAGGTTATTAAAAGTAAAGGGCTTACATTGCAACTTTATGAAACTTTAAGGGGAAACCCACACACTTTGTCCTTTAATATAACCCATCGGAGCCCAAATGCCCAATTTTAAAACTCATAAAAATTTATAAAAAAAAATGGTTTTGACAAGAGGGCCGGGCCAAGTGGGTTTGGGATGTTTAAAGTTTTCGTGTTGAACAAGTTGGGGGATCCCATATATATATAACTAACTATGATTAGGGTTCTTTCTGGATCACCTCGTCGAATTGAAGTAGGGAGATAAACACGTAGTACAGGTACGATTCATTGCCTTATTCCACGTACAACAAGAAGGGTGTGTATTGTATTGCGTTTTTCAGATCGGTGATATATAAAAAATTTCGTGCGTGCGATTGATACAACAAGATGTCTGAGAGAAAGGTGGTGAATAAGTACTATCCACCCGATTTCGATCCCGCTAAAATTCCTCGAAGAAGAAGCCAACAACAACAGCAGCAGATTAAAGTTCGATATATGCTCCCTATGAGCATCAGATGTGGCACATGCGGCAGCTATATCTACAAGGGTACTAAATTCAATTCACGCCAAGAAAAACTCATTGGGGAGACATATCTTGGAATCATCCCCATATTTAGATTTTATATTAAGTGCCCCCACTGTTGCGCCGAAATTGCTATCAAGACGGATCCTCAACAGTCTGATTATGTTGTTGAGGCTGGAGCTCGAAGAAATTTCGAGCCTCATGCAGCAGAAGCACAAGATGAAGTGGGAGATGCCATGGAGACCTCGAAAAGACAAACGGAGATCCTTTCTGCACTCGATGAACTCAAGTCCATGAAGTCAAGGCGTGCGCATCTAAGTGTGGATTCAATGCTTGAAGCCTTGCAGCCGTTACCACTTGAAGAAGACGACAAACAGCAGCTTGACATTTTCCAAAGATCACGACGCAGCAGGCAGCATGCGCATGTAACTGTGGATGATTCAATGCAGCCATACGTTTTCCAAAGATCACCACATGAGCTTCATAAGAAGAGGAAGCCAACATATTATCACTTAACTACTGTCCCCAAGAAGAAGTCACCTAAAACACAAGAAATTAAGAGTAACGGGCTTGTATTATTATGTCAGCAGTATGACCAAGAAGCCTGACTCGATCATCGATCATGTTTTCCAGCCTCCTTTTTTATGTTTGGATTTTGACCCTGTTCCTTATTAACTCATTCTGTGATTTATTTGCACAATAGTAAAAAAGGATTTATGAAGCCTTTGATAACATTACAGCATGTTCCATCTTTCTCATGTTTTTTTTACAAGGCTTGTTGATTTCATTTAGAGTAAATTACCCATTATTTCTTTTTTCTTTTCAGACATGTTTACAAGGTTAATTTGATCATCATTCACATGTTTTAAATATGATGAAATACCAATAACTTTTTTTTGAACGGCTAATTTCTTTAATCCCATGTCGTCTGTGGGACTTGAACCCAAGACCTTCTCCTTCCCAACCTACGTGTTTTAAAGGCTTTGCCTTATGAAATACCAATAACTACCAAGACTGTTTTGCATCATAATTTGAATCAATTCACCAAGACTCGAACTAGAGACCTTGGGGGGAAAACTCACCCGGGCCCACCATAAGTGGAACTTAAATACCCATGGCCACCACTAGAGCACTAGTGATGGTTGAAGCCTAAACTTGTTGATGTTGATCTTTTAGTAGTTTCATAAACTCCACAACTTTATCTGTTACTTCGATGTTCCTTATCAACGCCAAATCACGAACTGAAGGGGTAGGCATTGCAAGCAAATGCCTTGACACTTGATCTCGTGTTAGCAAACCGATTTGCAAACCATCAAAACATCTTTTTCATCTCTTGTGCAGTAACCTTATCGGCATAATATTGTATTTCAATCTCTTTAACAAATTTCTCTTTCAATTCACCTGCTTGTGTAGAGCTTGATGGCATTGTATTATGTGAATGACTTTGTGAGTTTAATCTGTAAATATTGGAAACTATTATTAGAATGGTGTATTTATAGGCAATACAAGTTAATTTCTAACTAAGCGAAAGTCCAAATTTATTACATATATATTTTTTTTTTTTTTTTGAACGACAAATTTATTACATATATTAAAGAGGTGTGCCTGTTTAGCATTTAAAAGATACACCTAATATGTTAAAAAACGTACATATTTAATGATTTGGGAGGGAAACAATGTAATAAAAAAAACATTAAGACCGTGGGGTATGGTAGGCTTGGGATGGGTTGGGGCATAGGTTGGGGCATTAGTTGACACGTGCATGTTGAATATTCCCCCAACCCACGCCAAGTTTAAGGGGTATGGTGGGGCTTGGGTTGGGCGTGGGTTGGCTGGCGTGGCCAAGCCACATCAACATTTTTTTTAAATATATATATATATTTATATTTATAACTACATAAATAATAAAAATACATATTTTTTTTAAACTACATAAACATACATAATAATTATCAAAATAAAAAACAATCATTCTTCGTCGTCTTCGAACCCAGGAATCGTTGAAACATGATCCACCAAATCAGATCGAAGGTTGTGATGTATATCCCTTGACTTGATCAAAAATTCATTTGTCGCTTTATCTTCGTCTGTTACGTTACCTGGTTGGGGGGTCATCGTCATCATAGTAGGTAACGACCGCTCTACCTTCATCCTCCAAAATCATGTTGTGAAGAATGATACATGTGTACATCACGTTTCCAATCTGATCCTTGTCCCATAGTCGACAAGGCATTGCCAATATTCGTCACCTTTTCTTCAAAACACCGAATGCTCGCTCGACGTCTTTACGTGCAGCCATCTGGACCCTGTTAAACTTTAATCTCTTTGGATCTGTGGTACCGTATTTTGTGAACGATTTTACGAAAACCCCCCACTCTGGGTAAATCCCATCAACTAGGCAGTACCCATACACGTACTCAACCCCGTTTACAAAGAAAGTTCCTTTGGGTCCTATACCATTTACCCGATCATTGAAAAGGGGCGAGTGGTTTATGATGGTAATATCATTATGTGAACCTGGCATACCGAAGAACGCATGCCATATCCAAAGATCTTGGGACGCAACCGCTTCAAGCATGATGGCTGGACTTCCGTGAAATCCACTCGTGTGAGCGCCTTGCCATTGGGTAGGACAAAGTTCCCAAGCCCATTTCATACAATCTAAACTACCTAGCATCCCGGGTAGCCCATGATAATCTGCGTGATGTTCCAATAATTGTTGCATGTCACTGAACGAGGGCTTTCTCAAATATATTTTCCTATAAAGTTCTAAAATACACGAACAAAAGTTGTGAAGACTTTCTCTAGCTACACGTGCAGACATATTTAAATAGTCATCCATAATGTCCGAACTATTGTCGTACGCTAATTGCCTAAGTGCGGTCGTGACCTTTTGCCACGTACTAAATCCTAATTGCCCGGTTACATCCAGTTTTTGTTGGAAATAAACATATTTCTCCTCAAGATCTCTAGATATCCTTAAAAATAAGTTTCTACTCATACGAAAACGATGCCTAAACATTTTTTCATCATACTTTGGTTCCGCTGAGAAGTAATCGCTTACCAACAAATCGTTAGCGGTGAGCCGTTCACGAGCGATGTACCTTCTCCTGCGTTTAGGCTGTTGAGTCTCTTCCTCCTCCTCTTCGTTTTCCACGATAGCTTTCACCACCGTCGCGATCGTTTGTAGAAATATTTCCGCACCATCGTCCGATGATGATGACGATTCAGTATAACTTGAAGAACTCATGGCAAGATTGTGTTTTATGTGTTTGATATTGTGTGAGAAAAATGATAAATATGGTAAGGTATTTATAAAGGAAAAATTAATTTTTTTTTTCAAAATAGCACCCAACGGCTAGCCCAACGGCTAGTTTGGATTGGCCATTCACAGCCCGCCATGTCACCTTGCTAGACCCGCCCCACGCCCGGCTTGAAACCCAAGCCCCAAGGGCCACGCCCCAACCCAAGCCTACCCGGGATGGTGGCTTGGGCGTTTTCCCCCAACCCACGCCCAAACCCCCGCCCCATACCCCACGGTCTAAAGGATATGATATTTTTTTTGGAAATTAAATAACAAAAAAAAGTCAATCATTACTTTTTTTTTGGAAACCGAAGAGCCGAAAATATGTCAAATTAATTAGGGTAAATTACTTTTTGAGTCCCTGTGTTTTATGGGTTTTAACTAGTTGAGTTCAAAAGCAAAAAGTTTAACGACCTGAGTCCCCATAAGCATTTTCTTTAACCATTTGAGTCCAAATTTCTAACCCAGTTAGAATTTTGTTGTTAAATTTTGTTAAATGACCAAATTACCCCTATAAAACATATAAAGTAATAAAACACAGGGACTCAAAAAGAAAAAGAATTATAATTATTATTATTATTATTATTATTATTATTATTATTATTATTTAAAAATCATATCATCATCTTCACCAAATGGATCAACAAACCCAACATCTTTTCAACTATATTCAACTCAAATTTCAATTTCCATAACAACCTCACTATCATCTTGTACAGAATTCAAAGAAGTATGTAAAGCTGTTGTATTTTCCTCCATCTCTACCACCACACCACCATCATCCACCACCACACCACCATCATCCTCACCACCGCACCACCATCCCCACCACTACCTCTCCCTCCGCTGTTTCCTCTTACCTCCCTTTCACACGCGCCACCTACCTCCATCACCGTCACCATCACTTCCCTAAACAACTACTATCACAGTCCGATCTACTTGAGTTCGTTTGCTAAGGATTCATAAAGAATTCGATAGTATATGAAAGCGATGGATACCGCTAAGTTAACTAAACTAGTGGAAATAACGAGATTACGTTATTTCAAGTTGCACTAAATCGTATGAGATACGTAGACAATTAGTGACCAAAAAGATGTTACCATACTTATCTGGTAATACGAACAATTGGTTAAAAGTATAAGTAATGTTTAAGAGATATCTCGGATCAAATACATTGAGTTTAAACTCAATGAATTATGTAAGAAAAGGTTTCGAGGACGAAACCTCTTTAAGGGGGGTAGACTTGTAACACCCCAAAACCAGGTTTGGTAATCAAACCACGTTAATACTAAAGGACGGGTAAAATACAGTTAGTGGTAAAACTTACCCGGTAAATTTTAGGATTTTAAATAAATAAATCCAATATTTATTAAAAGGAGGGGAAATACGTTGAGAAAGCAAAGTATATAAAAGGCCCGAGATTTAACGGGACTTAAAATAAAACGGGTTTTGAACAAGATAAATAACTAGGAAATAAATAACCTAGTACAAGTCTGGTAATTAAGTGAAAGAACAAAATTACTCAAGTTATAAACCAAACAAAGGTTGAGGGGCCTATGTTGTTAAAAATTGAAACTTAATAACATAAAACAAAATTAAAATTCACCAAACACCCACTTTGGGGGTGTCTGGTCGATCAAAGAAGCAAGGGGCGACAGGGGTTTTCTTTAAACCCTAAAATCCTCACAAAATTCACAAATTGAAGCCTCTAATCAAGTCTAAATCGAATCTCAAGCACAGATTCATGATCACCTAGTTGAAAGGATCATAAGGTATGTAAAATTGTGATGTTTTGATTCATCTTGAATTCTAGGTTAATTGTGAGAAACTGAAATTGAGCTTAAATATGTCATGCATGGATGAATCTTGAAGTAGTATGATGTCTAGGAGTAAACCCTAGTCAATAACTAGTTGAATTAGTGTTGAAATTATAAAGCTCATGATCATCTTTTATGGGTGTTTAATGGGTTTTGTAGAAACATGATGAACACTAGATTCATGATTGTCAAACTAGTGTTATTCGAACTCTATGAAGTTAATCTTGACAAATAACCATGAATTTGATGATTATCTAGTAAAAGATGTTAAAATTGGCAAGATAGGTAGCCATAAGTTTGATTGTTAAATTTTATAAAAGATGATGCTCACTAAGTGGTTGATAATGTGCCTAAGTCGAGTCATGTGAACTTATTAGTGCATCCATATTTGTAAATTGGTGGTTTGACTTTTAAAAGTCAAACCGACCTATGATAAGGTTCATTAAGAATAGTGGTAAAAGATTCATAAGGTGTGAAGGTCATGATCTTGAATGACTAATCTAACCACCTTGTGAATGATGATGATAGTATGACGCTTGACAAGCTAGGTGGAGGCTTGGAAAGGAAGCGGGTCAAACAAAGCAAGTATGAAGGAAAAGTGTAATTCGGATGCAAGGTAAGTATATCTTACACTAGTCATATATTTCAGAATATCCTTTTGTCGTGATACGAAAAAAAAGATAATTATGACGTAAGCCATAGTAGGCCAAAAAGTGTTAAGAAATGGAATTATAAGTAAAGTGACCGCACGTGTAAATCGGAGCGAGTCTTATATACGAGGTGGTAATAAATGTCATCTCACTAATATAATCAGTCAATTTGGCCAAACGGGTCAAAAGGTGTAGACATCACCTTTTGACAATATCGACTAATGATTTTTTTGTCGAGTTATATGCTTACAGGAATAGATATCCAATGGGTACTCGCATCTTTCTTCGTTAGCGATTTCAAAGCAAGGTATTAAAATCGGGTTAAAAAGTTAATCCGAGCCAGGTATGTATAATAGATCAACTCATCATTTAGAACTTGAAGTTCCATGAGAGTTAGGTAGAGTAAAAAGGGAAATTCGGTTACCCTAGAAAGGTAAACTGATGGATTTAAATTATAAACAGAGTGTTTTGAAAACAAGATTTGGTTAAAAAAAATATATGAGATTTTGGGCGTGCATGGCTTAAGCAAGCCCTTCGTCGTAAAAGAAGAGTTAAAAATGACCAAAACGCCCTTGTAAGTGAAATTAAGCAAGCAACCCTTAGAAGTCGCTTGAAAAGGAGTTTTATAATCAAGTCAATACTTTGAATAAGTATGAAAAGCGAAAGATGTAAAATATTGGTCAAATGACTCTATAAAGAGTCTTTGCCGTAAAAATAATAAACTGAAGGGTAAAATTGGTAATATATAAATCACTACATCGAATCCACCACAAATATAGTTGTGGTGGGAGGTCATTTGATAAGAAATGTGGACCTATGTATTTAGAAACGAATGAAAGCGATTGGTGCTTAAAATATGCTTAAATACCCTTAACGGGTCAAAATAAGCATATGAGAGAAAATGGGATTTAGAAGGTATATGAACCTGTAATTGGAACCTAATATGTTAAACATCATTGAATTTAATAGGTTTATGAGAAATAAGGGTCAAACAAACTTGTTTGTTTGATAAAAATCGAACGGGTCAAAATTTGGTAAAAAGGGTAATAAGCCTAAGACTTAAAAGTCTTAAATTTTGTTAATTCGGATGTTGAATTTTAAATCCATACGATTGAGAATCAAATTACAAACACGTAGGAAGAAACGGTAGGTCAAACGGACAAGCGGGTTGAAAGATACGAAAGTTTTGGTGTCAAAAACGGAAAAATGGAAGAATGTGATGCAGGGGCCACCGTAACTTACGGTGCCCACCGTAAGTTACAGTGGGGCTGAAACCTTTACGCCAGTTCTCTACTGACTTACGGTGGAAACATATCAAAACAGGGGCTATCGTAAATTACGGTGTCCACCGTAATTTACGGTGGACCCTGTACAAAAAAAAAGTATATATATTTTAATCAGTTTTGTTTCCCGGACTCGTTTAGATACGTTTTAAACCCCGTATGACTAAAGCATTTCATGTTTATGAAATGTAAGTACTCTTTGGATGCCGGAAGACGATCAAGCTCAACGAAGAACCGAACACGATAAAGATACATGCTTCCGCAAATTGCATCGTCATAAATTTTTAAACAAGGAATCTGATCACGTTATGTCGAATAACTTTTGATTTACGAAAAGTTTTAATAAATCAATATTTTTATAGTATGTGTATGTCACACCCCTATTTTCCACGTGTCACCGGTGGGCCCGGTGGGGGAGTATCGTGACGTAATTGATATCATCATAGTCAAACAATACAATATATAAATGCACAGCGGAAGCAAAAGATAAATATATTACAATCCGAATAGAAAGTAATATCAGAGTATTACAACGGAAAGTAAAGGATCCACAGGCGGATCGAATAATCATAATCATTGTTCAGCAGACTTTAGACGCCTAGGACTTGTAAGATTCCTTATAATCGCCCTGAGCTTCCAGCCAATTACGTTCAGTACCTGTCACTTAACCTTTTGGAAAAATACGTCAGTTTTCACTGGTAAATACAATTTAACTGACTCATTTTGAAAAGAGTTTAAAAATTGATTTGAGTGCAAACGGCACAAAATCTTTTGACACATTGATTAAAATGCACGGAGGCAAGATTAATCTTTTATAACTTGGGACAATTTTTGTTAATAAAAATCTTGTATCCGATTTACATGTTTGTCCAACATTTAGGGCCGGTGATTATACATTACAATACAATACAAGCCGGACGAGATTAATCGACACACCACAAATATAATCTCACAAGAAGTTATCCTCACGAGTGAGTATACGTTTTACATATGCAACAGGAGGTGTTTTGTCTACACCTTGTGCTTACGTCGTGGCCATTCACTTTTTAAATGAGCCAAGGATATCCAGGACACGGTCATTAACCCCCAATGTTATTTGTTATCAAGCAATACGAATTAAAACGGGATTATGCAATTCGATCATCTCTGATCAAAAGGTTTCTACACCCGACCAAGCGGTATTTTTATAACACCGTATCCCAAGCCCGTATAAGGGAAAATAAGTTAAAAGTATTTACCTGAGCTAGCTCCTGTCTTAATTAATAAGAATTTAATAACTCAGCCGTGTTCGCTTAAGTAAGCGTAGGTACCATTTACCGGAAGGCTCTAATCTGGAATGATGACATAAATAATTAATTAGAATGCTAACGGGTCTTTAATTAAGCCAAAGCTTAGACCGGTTAGTCTTAAGGAAATATACGGTTCAAACGCACGATTAAGCGAAGACCGGATAGAATGTGATTTAGACCCGACAAGTTTGAAGACTTGTACAATATGGGTATACTAAACACATTCTGGATTTGGAGACAAAAATGATAAAGTTTGACTCGCTTCGGCTAATATAAATGAACTAGTCACCTAAGCCGATCCGAACGCGACAAGTGCGTAACGAGTAACCAAAAGAGTCATATACAGGTTTCTTAAGTTAATATGCCTTTAATATGTTGTGATATCAGTATGATATCTTCTATTATGCCCAAAACGAGTTAAATCCCAAAATAAGCCCCGTAGGGGTATTTTGGTCATTTTAACGATCATAAAAGAGTTTGAATAACAATCTGAGTTTCGGGTCTCGTCTATACAGTAAATATACTTATTTTAACATATTATAATAGTAGGGTATGACCCATATATGGAAAATATCATTTAAAACCAAACTATGCACCTTAGGGGTATTTTGGTAATTCCACAAGGGCTTAAAATGTCAAAACTGGAAACCTGGGTTATAACTTGTGCTTACTGTTATTTTATAAAAATATGCTAAGAACATCAGTAGGTACCAACCTTACATGTTTAATTTGGTTATGGTACATACTATGCGATGAAAACGCTTAAAAAGGCGATTTAGAGTCGTTTCCGTGTTTGTAAAAGAAAGCTGGGATTTTTATAATTCCAGAAGGCTCAACATACTTTATTTAACAAATAAAATCAGTAGAAAAAGGTTTGGGGTCAAAAGGGTTTGTAAAACTCGTTTTATGACCGAAAAGGGCAAAATCGGTATTAACCGATTTTAGCTTAAAGGCCTATGTTATGCTCAGCCAAAATTTTAATAAAAATCTTTAAAAATCCCCAAAATATTATATAACATCAGTGTATAAAGTTTGATACCAAAAAGTGGGTTAAAATAGGCTATGCGCTAATTACGCTATTTATGTAACATAAAGCTTGCAATTTACGATAATGAGCATAACCGTTAATCTAGACCTCAAACTGATATCAAATTTTCGGTGCATGTTTATAAATCACTAACAAATGATTCTACTCTTTCACTTTTTCAAAAATCACGTTTTATATCAAAAAGGGCAAAATAGTCATATTTTAAGCATAAATCGGAAACATGCATATGAATCGGTTAAACATGGGACCAAGATGTAAAATTCCAGAGGGTTGTACATACATGAAACTTGGTCCAAAATATGCTCTAATGCAGATCTTAACATGCATGGACGGATCTGAACCGATAGTCAAAGAAAAAGTCAATTTATGTGACTTTCGGTTCCGATTCGTGTTTAAACTGAAAATTGTCGAATTGATCAAGTTGAAACATGTTCTTACATTATTTATAAAGTTATTTTGATGATCAAACAGGTTGCATGTAACCTACATTGCTAGATATGCTTAATTTTGCAAAAACTCTTCCTGTTGACTTTTTAAGAAAAGCTTTGACTCGACAATCGACATGCTTAGAGTGTAAATCTGAAAATACCCTTTTAGGGGTTTGTTATACTCATAAATACCAACATATGGGTACTTTCAATTTGAGAAAATACTGAGCATATCTCGTTTAATCATAAAGTCAAACTAGTTTCACGATAAGTTTGACTTTTAGTGAATACACTAAGTTAGAACGGATTAGAGGGTGATATAAACACTTACAAAGGTCCTAACAAGCTTAGTGATCACTTATGAAGCTACCTTGTCGATCAGAATGCTCCAGGAGAAGTCTTGTGAGTTTTTGAAAGTTCAAGTGTTCTTGGTTTTGCAACAATGGTGAACTTTATGATGATTTTGATCTGAATTAGAGGTGCCACAAGTGTTTATAAGGGTTGTAAGACTTATACAAGGGTCCTCAGCTGCATGTAATACGATTGGTCAGGCCCTAGAGTTGAGAACAGCTGGTAACAACTCGCAAAAACAGACCTGACTGGCATCTGTGCGGAATCTGTCGCTGGGCAGGTGTCGCGCTACGCGAGACACCCCTCGCGCTACGCGAGGGCGTGGTCGACCAGCTATCCAAGTTTCTCCAAATGTTGCAATTCAGTCCCTGATCTTTGAAGCGATGTTTTATTCGTTTATTTGGCACTCTAGACCCTCAAATCTGATTTGTAGGAACCTTGGGACTTTTATAAGCTTGGGTATGTCCTCGGTTCACTTTGCGCTTACCCGAAAAGTCACGAAATTCACGATTACGTATTTAACCTTTCGTATACGGTTTTAATCATAACTTTCTCATACGTTCACGAAACTTCATGAAATTCTTATCACATGCTCTTGTGAGTATATTTTATTATTACAAAGCTTCGGGTTTGCCAAAAGATCACTCAGAGGTATAAATTCAACATGTTGACACGTTTAGCCTCTGTAGTTTGTAATTCCTCACTTTCTTTCATTTTTCGCTTCGTATGATCCATGATTTACCCGTTTAAGACTATAAACTTCATGTAGGGTTATTGTAGGGCTTATTTATTCATTGTTGACACTTTGAACCCTTGAAGTTACATAGTTTTACCGTTTGTCAACTTTAGTCCCTCTAAAGTTTGTTTTCACATATTCAAAGCCCATGACACGTGTCAGTGCATTATTGGACGTAAATTTTCGAGGTGTTACAGTGTAGTCTTAACTACACATCTAATTGTTGGTATTTACATATAAAACTGTTAAATAGAAACTAGGGTGTTACAAGTTGGTATCAGAGCCCTGGTTTAAGAGATTCAAGTATGGTGGGAAAACTATGCTTGGACTTAAACCTTATGCTCTTAATAAAGATTGGTGTTCGGTTCGATGCTTGATCGCAAATTCGGTAAGTGCATGTATGTTAATCGTTTAGTGTATTCAAGTGTTGTAAACAACACATAGGGTTATCGTGTAATACACGTTACCCTAATTAAATGATAGTTATAGCTAACAAAATTTCGTGCGTTGACACCTATAGTAGAAAAGCCTTGTATTATGATACGGGCATTTAGTAAAGTTGACATTACTGACTTTTGTGAATGTCTTGATTGAAGGACACTTGCATTTAAAGATGACAAGAGTTGAACAAATTAAGGATAGGATAGAGGAACGGTCCAAAGTATGACAAGAGGAGCATGCTCACCAGAGGCTAAATCGCGTAACGACCGCGAACAAGGTTAATGGCAGGGAACGCCCGACGGGGCAAGCACTACCAGGTGCACGCTTTTAAATATAATTGCATAAATAGAAATACGCAATAAACAGGTAGAGAATGATTGTTGCATAGGTAAATTAGAAACTTGGAAAACCTGAATAGAAATACATATCCAGGATAATATTTCCAAGAAAACTAAATAGAGGCATTACTTACATAGGGTGTGATGTGAAAACTATAAAAAGGTCATGTATGTCATGTGTTAATCGCTTACTCTGGCCAAGTAAGTAGTGGCATATGATACCATGAGTTTCTTATAGCGGACACATTTACATCCGATGTAGTAAGGGCGGGGTGAATGGGACTAACTTAAAAAGTACCCAAATGAATCAAATGAGCAAAATATTTGATAATAATGTAAACGCACAGCCGGGTGACGGAAGCGTATTATATTAGGATAATGAGCCCGAAAGAAGGGACAAAGAAACATGTAAAATAATTAAGGTACGCATTTGGGAGGGGATGTACTTACACTCGAACCCGAAAAATGCGAATATGTCTCTAAACGGGTCGTTTTTGTAAAACGTCAAACTCGAGGACAAAGTCGGAATATAAAAATGAAGCGAGGTCTTAATGCATACCGGGAGGGTTGCAATAGTAACGACTTCGGTAAAACACCCGGTTGATGGGTAAGAACTAAACACATGCGTAGACCGAGAAACGGGAACTCGGATGGAAGGTTAAAAGACTCGGGTTTTGGGTCATAACTAAAAGATGACCAAATAATGTAAATAAAAATTGTGAATAAATTATGTTCAACTATTTTAAAGTTGAACGGGTCGATTATAATATCATGACGGACGGCATGAGTAAACACAACCGAGATAATAGTAGCGTTAAAAGCAAAAGAATAATGAGCCCGGTAATGGGACATAATCAAATACGAATGTATGTAAACTGGATAATGGTGAGCATAAGATAAACCGACACTTAAATGATGTGAGAAGTCATAATGTCGGAAATTTTGTCCGAAAGGAAACGAATACGGTCAAGGACAAAGAAAATACCAAGGCGAAAATAAATGATTTTAAACAAAAATAGGAATGCCTTGACGCCAAACATGTATTTTAATAATGACATGAGTAAAGAATGATCTACAGGATCAACCTAACCTTTGGGGTTATAAACAATGGAAAGGTCTACGAGACTAAAACGACCCACAGGTCATGATTATAAAGAAATTATAAGGACTTCGCCCTAAAGAGGTGAAAGTCTAATCAAAATAGCCCATAAGGCTAAGCGATAAAACCTACGGGTCAATTAGATAAAGCAAGGGAATCGGTTGAGAATCCCCGCATAAAACTAAGACTGTAAAAGAATAAATTATGGACTGTCAATATCTATAATTCTGACAAAAGTTAAAGAGAAGATCCTAAAACTAAAACTTTGGTTTTAGTAAGAAATAACGTTTTTACAAATATAAATTCTGATAGGAATTTAAATAGTAAGCATGAAGGATACAAGTCTTGACACTAATAAGCGCAAGAAGATATATTCGAAAAAGTGATGTTTTCGAAAATAAAAGGTTGATATGAATTAGACATGATGTGACACGATCACGGTCAAGAAATGCAATGTGAGGTAGAATCACATTATAACCAAGCGAGCGGAGAAATAACCGGACTAATAAGTCTAGTTAGTGAGACCGGTTAAGGTCAGTAATTCAAATCAAGAAATTTGGTTTGCTTGTAAGCGGTAGATTCGGTTTAACTGAACTGAATAAATAAATTTGAAAACAAAAGAATTTGTTGTTAAAAGTGAAAGATTTCACTAAAGACCTTTAAACGGGTCAAAGTAACGGATTCATAAAGAATTCGATAGTATATGAAAGCGATGGATACCGCTAAGTTAACTAAACTAGTGGAAATAACGAGATTACGTTATTTCAAGTTGCACTAAATCGTATGAGATACGTAGACAATTAGTGACCAAAAAGATGTTACCATACTTATCTGGTAATACGAACAATTGGTTAAAAGTATAAGTAATGTTTAAGAGATATCTCGGATCAAATACATTGAGTTTAAACTCAATGAATTATGTAAGAAAAGGTTTCGAGGACGAAACCTCTTTAAGGGGGGTAGACTTGTAACACCCCAAAAACGGGTTTGGTAATCAAACCACGTTAATACTAAAGGACGGGTAAAATACAGTTAGTGGTAAAACTTACCCGGTAAATTTTAGGATTTTAAATAAATAAATCCAATATTTATTAAAAGGAGGGGAAATACGTTGAGAAAGCAAAGTATATAAAAGGCTCGAGATTTAACGGGACTTAAAATAAAACGGGTTTTGAACAAGATAAATAACTAGGAAATAAATAACCTAGTACAAATCTGGTAATTAAGTGAAAGAACAAAATTACTCAAGTTATAAACCAAACAAAGGTTGAGGGGCCTATGTTGTTAAAAATTGAAACTTAATAACAAAAAACAAAATTAAATTCACCAAACACCCACTTTGGGGGTGTCTGGTCGATCAAAGAAGCAAGGGGCGACAGGGGTTTTCTTTAAACCCTAAAATCCTCACAAAATTCACAAATTGAAGCCTCTAATCAAGTCTAAATCGAATCTCAAGCACAGATTCATGATCACCTAGTTGAAAGGATCATAAGGTATGTAAAATTGTGATGTTTTGATTCATCTTGAATTCTAGGTTAATTGTGAGAAACTGAAATTGAGCTTAAATATGTCATGCATGGATGAATCTTGAAGTAGTATGATGTCTAGGAGTAAACCCTAGTCAATAACTAGTTGAATTAGTGTTGAAATTATAAAGCTCATGATCATCTTTTATGGGTGTTTAATGGGTTTTGTAGAAACATGATGAACACTAGATTCATGATTGTCAAACTAGTGTTATTCGAACTCTATGAAGTTAATCTTGACAAATAACCATGAATTTGATGATTATCTAGTAAAAGATGTTAAAATTGGCAAGATAGGTAGCCATAAGTTTGATTGTTAAATTTTATAAAAGATGATGCTCACTAAGTGGTTGATAATGTGCCTAAGTCGAGTCATGTGAACTTGTTAGTGCATCCATATTTGTAAATTGGTGGTTTGACTTTTAAAAGTCAAACCGACCTATGATAAGGTTCATTAAGAATAGTGGTAAAAGATTCATAAGGTGTGAAGGTCATGATCTTGAATGACTAATCTAACCACCTTGTGAATGATGATGATAGTATGACGCTTAACAAGCTAGGTGGAGGCTTGGAAAGGAAGCGGGTCAAACAAAGCAAGTATGAAGGAAAAGTGTAATTCGGATGCAAGGTAAGTATATCTTACACTAGTCATATATTTCAGAATATCCTTTTGTCGTGATACGAAAAAAAAGATAATTATGACGTAAGCCATAGTAGGCCAAAAAGTGTTAAGAAATGGAATTATAAGTAAAGTGACCGCACGTGTAAATCGGAGCGAGTCTTATATACGAGGTGGTAATAAATGTCATCTCACTAATATAATCAGTCAATTTGGCCAAACGGGTCAAAAGGTGTAGACATCACCTTTTGACAATATCGACTAATGATTTTTTTGTCGAGTTATATGCTTACAGGAATAGATATCCAATGGGTACTCGCATCTTTCTTCGTTAGCGATTTCAAAGCAAGGTATTAAAATCGGGTTAAAAAGTTAATCTGAGCCAGGTATGTATAATAGATCAACTCATCATTTAGAACTTGAAGTTCCATGAGAGTTAGGTAGAGTAAAAAGGGAAATTCGGTTACCCTAGAAAGGTAAACCGAAGGATTTAAATTATAGACAGAGTGTTTTGAAAACAAGATTTGGTTAAAAAAAATATATGAGATTTTGGGAGTGCATGGCTTAAGCAAGCCCTTCGTCGTAAAAGAAGAGTTAAAAATGACCAAAACGCCCTTGTAAGTGAAATTAAGCATGCAACCCTTAGAAGTCGCTTGAAAAGGAGTTTTATAATCAAGTCAATACTTTGAATAAGTATGAAAAGCGAAAGATGTAAAATATTGGTCAAATGACTCTATAAAGAGTCTTTGCCGTAAAAATAATAAATTGAAGGGTAAAATTTGTAATATATAAATCACCACATCGAATCCACCACAAATATAGTTGTGGTGGGAGGTCATTTGATAAGAAATGTGGACCTATGTATTTAGAAACGAATGAAAGCGATTGGTGCTTAAAATATGCTTAAATATGCATATGAGAGAAAATGGGATTTAGAAGGTATATGAACCTGTAATTGGAACCTAATATGTTAAACATCATTGAATTTAATAGGTTTATGAGAAATAAGGGTCAAACAAACTTGTTTGTTTGATAAAAATCGAACGGGTCAAAATTTGGTAAAAAGTGTAATAAGCCTAAGACTTAAAAGTCTTAAATTTTGTTAATCCAGATGTTGAATTTTAAATCCATACGATTGAGAATCAAATTACAAACACGTAGGAAGAAACGGTAGGTCAAACGGACAAGCGGGTTGAAAGATAATAAAGTTTTCGTGTCAAGAACGGAAAAATGGAAGAATGTGATGCAGGGGCCACCGTAACTTACGGTGCCCACCGTAAGTTACGGTGGGGCTGAAACCTTTACGCCAGTTCTCTACTGACTTACGGTGGAAACATATCAAAACAGGGGCTACCGTAAATTACGGTGTCCACCGTAATTTGCGGTGGACCCTGTACAAAAAAAAGTATATATATTTTAATCAGTTTTGTTTCCCGGACTCGTTTAGATACGTTTTAAACCCCGTATGACTAAAGCATTTCATGTTTATGAAATCTAGGTACTCTTTGGATGCCGGAAGACGATCAAGCTCAACGAAGAACCGAACACGATAAAGATACATGCTTCCGCAAATTGCATTGTCATAAATTTTTAAACGAGGAATCTGATCACGTTATGTCGAATAACTTTTGATTTACGAAAAGTTTTAATAAATCCATATTTTTATAGTATGTGTAGTCTTAACTACACATCTAATTGTTGGTATTTACATGTAAAACTGTTAAATAGAAACTAGGGTGTTACAACGTGTCATAGGTTTGAACGTGTGAAAGAATGTTCTAGAAGGACTAAAGTTGACAAACATGGAAAGTGTGTGAATTTAAGGGTTCAAAATGTCAACAAGGGATAAATATACTTTACAGTAACCCTACATTATGCTCATACCTTCAAACGAATAAATCATGGATCATACGAAGCTAAATATGAAAGAAAGTGAGAGATTACAAACTACAGGGGTTAAATGTGTCAACATGTTTAAAGTATACCTCTGAGTGACCTTTTAGTAAACCCGAAGCTTTGTAACGGTTAATTACGCTCACTAGAATACATGGTAGAAATTTCATAAAGTTTCGTTAGCGTATGAGAAAGTTATGATCAAATTCGTGTGCGAGGGGTTAAAGTGTCAACGTTGAAAATTATGACTTTTCGGGTAACATGAAGTGACCAAGAACTTAACAAAGTGGATATAAGTCATGAACCCCTTATAAGTCAAGTTGAGGGGCTCAAAGTGCAAGAAATAAAGTTGGTTGACCTTTCGAAAGGCCAAGGGACAAGATGCAACAACTAGAAAAAGTTTAAACCTGAACACAAGGCCTAAGCGGGCCGCGTAAGCCCTAACAATACCTTACGCGGGCCGCGTTCGACGCCCAATTGCAGAAACTTTAGACAGCAGCCTATTTTCACGCTATAATCGACTTTAATCAGATATTTCACTCCATGGGCGACCCCTAAATAACCCCTAGGCCCTTAGGGACATCTGTGGATGATCCATGGCCAATGCTAGGCTTGTGTGTCAATGATCTAGTGAGTTTTGAACACTATATAAAGGCCTCATGTTGCAACATTGTGATCACACCTTCCTTCTGCATTTCTGGAGCTTCCTGGAGCTTAATAGCAGACCCAAGTCCTTCCTAATCGTGCATAGGACTTCTGTAAGTATGCTTAACCTTTCTTAGTTGAGTTTTTACTTAGTTTTAACTTAAAAGTCAAACCGTCGTAATTAATGGTTGACTTCGCGATTAATCATTAATGGTCCAGTGATTAGTCGAATTGAAGGTAGTTATAAGTTGGTAATTATGTGGGCATTAAACCCTTAAAATGGCACCCTCTGATTCCCACTCTATCTAGACCATTTGTCGGGTCAAAGTTGATTAGAAAAAGTCAACAGAATGCTAATCTTCGAATTAACGCATAATTAACAATGCAGAGGGCGTGTAACCTATTTTATCACTCGTATAACTTGGTAATAAGTATTATAACTGGTCTAAGCTTGTTTGATCCGACAATTTTCTGTTTAGACCCGGTTCGGAACCGAAAGTCGCAAAACTTTGACTTTTGCTTTGACTTCAGTTCTGACCCGTTTTAGTATGATTTGGAAATGTCTTAGAGCTTCCTTAGGACCAGGTTACATACTAGTATAACCCTCTGTGATTATACACCTTGGTTCATTAATTATCCAATTAAAATGCATGATTCCGTTAATTGCCTATACGTTGACTATTATGCCCTTTTCACCATAAAACGTGATTTTTAAAAATGAAAAAGAGTAGAAACCTTAGTTACTGATTTATAAACTTTCACCCAAAATTTGATATCAGTTTGAGGTGTAGATTGAGAGTTATGCTCATTAGCGTAATTAGTAAGCTTTTTAGCGATTAAACGGCATAATTAGCATATAGCCTATTTAAACCTACTTTTTGATATCAAACTTTTTACCCACTGATGTAATATATTATCTTGGGATTTTTGAAGATTTTTAATTAATTTTAGGCTGAGCATAACTTAGAGTTATAAGCTTGATCCGGTAATTGTCGGTTTTGCCCTTTCGGGCTATAAAATGAGTTTTACATATCTTTTTGACCCCAAACCTTTTGCTACTGATTTTATATGATAAATAAATTATTTTAAACCTTCTGGAATAATAAAAATACCAGCTTTCTATATAGAACCCGGAAACGGCTTCTAATCGCCTTTTAAGCGTATTTATCGCATAGTATGTGCTAAAACTATTTTAAACACACAAGGGTTGATACCTACTGATATTTTAGGTAAATTATAATATTTTAACAGTAAGCAAAAGTTGTTTAACTCAGACTTCAGTTCTGGGCTTTTCGGCTTATGTGAAATTACCAAAATGCCCCTACGGTGCATAGTTTGGTTATAATTGATAAATTTCACGTATATGCAATACCCTACTGTTATAACTTAGTAAATTAAGTATTTTTGCTGACTATATCAGACCTGTAACTCAGGATAATACTTAAACTCTTTTATAACCTCGTAATTTACCAAAATACCCCTACGGGGCATAGTTTGTGTTTAATTTCATTTCGGGCAAAATAAAAGATATCTTACTGATGTCACAACATAATTGAGGCATATTAACTTAGGAAACCTGTATATGGCCCTTATGGTTACCCGTTACGCCTCTTGCGCGTTCGGTTCGGTTTATGTAACTAGTTTGCATAAATTAGCCGAAACGGGTCAAACCTTATCGGTTTTATCTCAAAATTCAGAATGTGCTTAGATTACCCATATAAGGCAAGTCTTCAAACTTGTCGGGTCAAAATCACATTCTATTCCGGTCTTCGCTTAATCGTGCGTACGAACCGTATCTTTAAAACTAACCGGTCTAAGTTTAGGCTTAATTAAAGACCCGTTAGGATTCTAATAGGTTATTATAAACCTTCGTTCCAGAATAGGAGGACCAGTAAAAGCTACTTGCAATTGCTGTTTGTGAATTATACTTGCAAAGGTAAATACTTTTAACTTATTTTCCCTTATACGGGCTTGGGGTACGGTATATAAAATACCGCTTGGTCGGGCATTCGACCTTAATCGATTGGTGGTTAAGTATTATCGAGATGACCCGTTTAAATATGTTTTGTTTGCTTAACGCCTTTGGGGGGTTAATGACCATGTCCCGGATATCCTTGGCATCATTTTACGAAATGGCCACGACCTAAGCGCGGGGTGTAGGCGTACACCCGTCAGTGCCAAAATAAATAATGTGGTGTGTCTATTGATCTTTAACCCGGCACGAACCGGGCTACTGAACGCATAAGGAACATGTAATCCTTTTACAAGTTTATATATTTAAATAATTATCCCAAGTTATAAAATGTTTGTGCCACGTGCATCCAAATCAATTTTTAATCATTTTAAAAATGAGTCGGTTAATTGTATTTACCAGTGTAAACTGACGTATTTTTCCCCAAAAGATTAAGTGCAGGTACTACTCGTAATAGGCTGGATTTCTCCTTAGCATCAATAAGAGTCTCGCAAGCTTGGATGCATTTTAGTCTATTGAACAAAAGTTTCCTATTTATTTTTAATCCACCTGTGGATAAATTTCGACTGTTGTGATACTTGATATTACAATTTATTAAAGTTGAAATACATCTATCTTTTGCTTCCGCTGTGCATTTAAATATTGTGTTGTTTGACTATTATGTTACCAACCACGTCACGATACTCCCCACCGGGCCCACCGGTAATACGTGGAAATTTCGGGGTGTGACATTTTTGCTTTTGGACTCAAGTGGTTAAAACTCATAAAACACAGGGACTCAAAAAGTAATTTACCCAAGTAATTAACTCGTAAAACATGAATTAATGATGAAAATATTTTTATCATTTACTAGTTTGAATCAATTCAAAGCACAAAGCTTAAAAATACAAGATTCCACAATACCAATTATTTTTAGGATGATGAAAATACAAGATGCATAAGATAGAACTCGAATCTCATGGAATATAGCCACCATGACCGCCACCGGCCCCATTTGCGCCACCACCGCCATATCCACCGCCTCCATGTTCACCACTGCCACCGCCTCCCGACCCACCACCACCTCCACCACCATAAGCACCACCGCCATATGCCCCACCTGCACCACCGCCTTCTCCACCACCACTTCCATATCCACCTTCTCCTCCATCTCCTCCACCGCCTCCACCACCATGTCCACCCCCACTCCCGCCACCATACCCACCACCATTCTCACCCCCTGCTCCATATCCACCACCGCTACCACCTCCTGCACCTCCACCGTAACCTCCTGCATGCTCCCCACCACCTCCATAGTATCCACCACTACCACCACCGTTGCCACCTCCTCCACCATAACCTCCTGCATGCTCCCCACCTCCATTGTATCCACCGCTACCACCACTGCTACCACCACCTGCACCTCCACTATAACCGCCTCCATGCTCTCCACCACCGCCATAGTATCCACCACTACCACCTCCACTCCCTCCATCACCTCCACCATACCCACCACCATTCTCACCCCCTGCTCCATATCCACCACCGCTACCACCTCCTGCACCTCCACCGTAACCTCCTGCATGCCCCCCACCACCTCCAGAGTATCCACCACTACCACCACCGCTGCCACCTCCTCCACCATAACCTCCTGCATGCTCCCCACCACCTCCATTGTATCCACCGCTATCACCTCCTGCACCTCCACCATAACCTCCCCCATGCTCCCCACCACCGCCATAGTATCCACCACTACCACCTCCACTCCCTCCTCCACCTCCACCTCCACCTCCCGACCCACCACCACCTCCTCCCCCGTATGCACCACCGCCATATGCCCCGCCTGCAGCACCGCCTTCTCCACCACCACTTCCATACCCACCTCCTCCCGCTCCCCCAAGCCCACCACCATGTCCACCTCCACCGCCACCACCATACCCACCACCGTTCTCACCCCCGGCTCCATACCCATGACCGTTACCACCTCCTACGCCTCCTCCGTAACCTCCAGCATGCTCCCCACCACTGCTACCACCCCATGCCCCTCCACTATAACCTCTTACAAGATCTGCACCACCGCCATGGCATCCAACACTACCACCGCTGCCATTGCCACCACTTCCACCTCCACCTCCACCTCCTTCCCCTCTACCATAACCTCCTGCGTGTTCCCCACCACCTCCATGGTATCCACCACTACCAAAACCGCTACCACCTCCTGCACCTCCGCCATAACCTCCTCCATGCTCCCCACCACCACCACCACCACCACCACCACCACCACCACCGCTACCACCTCCTACGCCTCCGCCATAACCTCCTGCATGCACCCCACCACCACTACCACTACCACTACCACCACCGCTACCACCTCCTGTGCCTCCGCCATAACCTCCTGCATGCTGCCCACCACCTTCATAATATCCACCGCTAAACCCCCACCCCCTCGGCAAAAAAAAAAATTTTTTTTTTTTTTTTTTTGGGAGTGGGTGATGTGGGGGGTGGGGGTTTAGGTTTTTGGTGGTGGTGGATGTTTAAGGGTTTTTTTTTTTTTTTTTGTAGTGGAGTTTTTTTGTGTAGTGGGTTTTCTTAGGTTATTGGACACTTGTCACTCTATAAATCCTTCTTACACTTCTTACAATTAGGATCCTTTGTATTTGATCATAATCCCATGAATATTAGTTTGGATTGAAATGTCAATAAAACACAAACCTCATGGACCCAGATGCACAAAAAATCATTTTAGAGGGATAAGCAAATACGTCCAAACCTCAGGGACGATTTTGTCATTTTACTCAATTAAAATAATTTAGTTTTGTGGAAATCTAGGACTACACCATGCCTAGAGTTAGTTCAATTTCGAGTGGTTTACAACCAATCCACTTTCAAGTCATCTGTTCTTAAACAACACAATTTTTTTGTTAACATTTAAATTTAAATTTATTTTTAACTAGGTTATTTGACCGCGCATTGCAGCGGTACATTACTGCGTGCATTGGATTGTTATCGGTTTGATTCGTTACAATACTGGTATGATACATGCGCTTCGTATAGAAATCATTCGATTAAAAACAACAAAAATGAACATTGGCACCAACACCGATGTTCAAACGGTATTGATTAGTTCAGTTCGTCACAATATTTATATCATTTTCATATATCGTCGCAGACAGAGTTGTATAAACTAAATGATCGAAAACCATAAAATGAATACGGGTATCGGTACCAATGTTGTTCATTTGGTTTGTTACGGCATAATGACGATATGGTGCCAGTTTATGAAAAGTAAAAACAATGAAAATAAATAGCGGTATAGATACAGATGTTGTTCAATCGATTCAGTACGTTTTGGTACATTAGCGACACATTGTTTATTTTCAAAAAAAACTTTATCACAATATTGGAAAAAATAAACACGTATTATTAGAAAAAAAATCAAAATAAATGATGAATAATAATTTTTTTTAAAATAAATAAATACTTCAAAATAATAATTACCATTCATTGTAGGTTTCGGTTCGATTTGGTACACCTGCAATACAGTATCCTTTTCCAATAAAAGTTATATTGTAGTGTTTAAAAAACATTGTTGCGTATTTAATATATTTTTAAATTAACAATCGTAAGTTATTAAAAAAAAATAAATTAAATGATAAATAAAATATTATTTCAAAATAAATGAATGCTTGAAAATAGGATTAAAATAAATAAAACACTTTAAAATAAAATATTAAAATACTGTTCATCAACAGTTTAGATTAATATGTATAATAATCGTTTAAAGTTTTAGGAAGAGACTCAAAAACCGTATTTTGAAATATCAATCCTTTATTAAATTCTGCTTTACAACAAGTCTCATTTTGGTCTCAATAAATTTAAGCGTTTTATTTTGTTAACAAAATCATTTATACACTTCTCAACGAAAACCTAACATGCATGTTGCGTAACGTTTTTATTCTGTTAGAAGCACCTCTAAAAGAAAATGTTATATAAGAAAAAGCAAAACGTAACACACACTTTGCATAGTTTTTTTATTTTGTTAAATCAAATTTACCTGGTTCGGGAACATATCCAACATATCCCCTGATCTTGTGCGGGATTTTTTCACTTAGAGTCTTATATTAATATTTAAAATACAAATTGAACACTCTTGGTTTGATTTCTTTTCACTTAGACCTTTATATTAAGTGGTAAAATACAAATTATAAAATCAAACTTTATTCATATATTTTCTTATAACTATAATATTATTATTGATTTACTTACTTAGTATTTTAAAATACCATATTCCATCGCTTAGTTTATTATTATTTGATGTTATTTTAGTTTTTCTAATTAAAAATGAAAGACTTACATGATATAAATAACTGAAATTAATAAGGTTCATATGTTATTAATAAGGATTAAATAAGAAGAAATCATTTTCATGCATTGATAAATTGTACCTTAGACATTAAAACTTGTGTTAGGTCTCTTAATTTTTTTGTGAAATAACAATTCAGGACAAACAGATCCTTTATATAGTAAAAATGGCAAAAAAAAATGGGTACTGAATTGATAACAAAAATGGCCCAATACACTTCGGTACGGGTACCAGTACGATGCTGGTTCGGTTTCAGTATTGAATACCATTTGCCCATCCCTGGTTTGAACCGGAAAAAACAAGCCTAAGGCTTCGCCCGCCTTAAAAAGGCTTGAGCCAACTTGTGCTTCCTTGTTTTGAATTAGCTTCCTTTTATAGTCATCTCACTTCTCAAAATTTATATAATATTTACGTTATGCAATTCTCAAAATTTATATAATATGTATGTTATGCAATGTTGTTGTTGTTTGCATTTGGTTATGTATGTCAAAAGTTGCATATGTGAAAATAGACGGTCAACAATAATGTTGGTGAGTGACATAGGTTTTGTGGCCAAGTATATGTCAAAAGTTTGTTATTTCAATACATTATCCAACTACACGAGTTGACGAGTGAAAATAGATTTTTGTAGCCAATATATGGCAAAAAGTTTAGTATTGCAACACATCATGTTTGGTAGTAGAACTTTATGACAAAAGTGTATTGTGGATGAAATTATGTATAAAACCACGCAATTTGTGTTAACAAAAAATTATACATTGTACATTGTTTCGCTTGTACTTTGTTTCATCATAACATGGAATCTTCAAGTGATTTGAATAACGCTATGATGGTAATACAATAAGGGCGCTTCTATATAGGAAGTACCAACAGCATATCCACCATGCCCTTATTGTATTACACTTGTCTCGTTATTCTAAATCACTGTTAGATTCTATGTTATAACGCCACACAACTTCACACATAAACATAGAAATCGCGATGAACTAGTGAAAGTACTATTAGAAATCCAATCAAGGATTTCGAATGGTACATTGAGGATCCAACATAGATCTAACTTGTGATTTGTACTTTGTTTCACCACACTTGATTTGCACGTAAACACTTAGCATAGAAACCAACCAAGAACTTGTGAAAGTAGTTTTAAAAATCCAATCAAGGATTTAAAATAATACTTTGAGTATCCAACAAGGATTTAGGATTTGTACTTTGTTTCACCACACAAGTTGTTTTCATCACTATTTTTATTTTTTTAGTGTTATTGTTTTACAAGTGTATATAATAAGATGGGCTATAATGACCCAGGAGAGAACTAAAAACTTATATAGTTATATTTAGATAGCTAAAGATGTAACTTATTTCTTTGTTTCACTTTTTTTATTTTATGTAATAAGTCATTTTCATTAATGAGTAGGAGTTGGGTGGAAAGTCTATTTTTCCTAGAAAGTCTAGGAAGGAATAAGATTTGGACATGTGTCATTGAGGGATTTTAAGTAGAAGGGCTATCATGTAATTTCACATTTTAATTTTATTTTTGGAATGTATCTTCATTAACTAAAATTCCATGATTTTCGGAATTTTTATTGTTTTCGAATTCAAATCTGCAAGTCAATCTGTTTATCTGAAACTATCAGCATGTTCTTGGTGATGTGTTTTACCAGTCAGAGAGGTTGAAGTCAGTGTGTTTTAACAATCTGAAGTCAATATATAATCAGGTTGTGTTTTAACAGTTATTTTGCATTTTAACACTCTGAATGTGTTTTATGTTGTTTTAACAGCAAGCAGATTCTTGACATTGTGTTTTAACAGCAAGCAGGCCATTGTGTTTTAACAGCAAGCAGGCCATTGTGTTTTAACAGCAAGCAGATTCTTGACGCTGTGTTTTAACAGCAAGCAGATTCTTGACGCTGTGTTTTAACAGCAAGCAGATTCCTGACGCTGTGTTTTAACAGCAAGCAGATTCCTGACGCTGTGTTTTAACAGCAAGCAGATTCTTGACGCTGTGTTTTACATGCCTCTCTACAATCATCAATTAAAACAGAAAAAACACATCCAAGTTACAAGCAGATTAAGACCGAAAACGTATATGCACTTCAAGAACTTTAATCACAACACAAGATATGAATACCTAGTGAAGAAAAGGGGTATCAACAAGCCTTGGAACCGAAATCTGAATGCTTTTGGGGTCCTGTTTTGCGTCGCCAACAACAAGGGGGAGTAGAGATCGCAGGTTTTATTATGTTTAGGGTTGGATTGGAGAGAGAAAGAGAGAAAATCAAATCAATAATTGAGAGAGAGAGAGGGAAAATCCCATGAAAGTAGGGATTGCAATTATCTAATTGATTTAAAAAACGGTCATTTGACAAAATTGCCCCTATTCATTTAAAACAATCAATTAATTAAACTCAAATATTACAAGATTGCCATTGATTTAATCTCAACCCTTAAACACACCAATTGGATGGACCAGATCGCTTCCTAGACTTTCTAGGAAAAACACACTTTCCGTGCGAACCCTACTCTTCATTAATAATAATTATTTACAAGTTCATGATTTACAATTTTTTTTTATATTAGTTTAGAATATATAGCCAATCGGAAGAGAGTGCCTAGACCAAATGCCCAATTTTAAAACTCATAAAAATTTATAAAAAAAAAATGGTTTTGACAAGAGGGCCGGGCCAAGTGGGTTTGGGATGTTTAAAGTTTTCGTGTTGAACAAGTTGGGGGATCCCATATATATATAACTAACTATGATTAGGGTTCTTTCTGGATCACCTCGTCGAATTGAAGTAGGGAGATAAACACGTAGTACAGGTACGATTCATTGCCTTATTCCACGTACAACAAGAAGGGTGTGTATTGTATTGCGTTTTTCAGATCGGTGATATATAAAAAATTTCGTGCGTGCGATTGATACAACAAGATGTCTGAGAGAAAGGTGGTGAATAAGTACTATCCACCCGATTTCGATCCCGCTAAAATTCCTCGAAGAAGAAGCCAACAACAACAGCAGCAGATTAAAGTTCGATATATGCTCCCTATGAGCATCAGATGTGGCACATGCGGCAGCTATATCTACAAGGGTACTAAATTCAATTCACGCCAAGAAAAACTCATTGGGGAGACATATCTTGGAATCATCCCCATATTTAGATTTTATATTAAGTGCCCCCACTGTTGCGCCGAAATTGCTATCAAGACGGATCCTCAACAGTCTGATTATGTTGTTGAGGCTGGAGCTCGAAGAAATTTCGAGCCTCATGCAGCAGAAGCACAAGATGAAGTGGGAGATGCCATGGAGACCTCGAAAAGACAAACGGAGATCCTTTCTGCACTCGATGAACTCAAGTCCATGAAGTCAAGGCGTGCGCATCTAAGTGTGGATTCAATGCTTGAAGCCTTGCAGCCGTTACCCCTTGAAGAAGACGACAAACAGCAGCTTGACATTTTCCAAAGATCACGACGCAGCAGGCAGCATGCGCATGTAACTGTGGATGATTCAATGCAGCCATACGTTTTCCAAAGATCACCACATGAGCTTCATAAGAAGAGGAAGCCAACATATTATCACTTAACTACTGTCCCCAAGAAGAAGTCGCCTAAAACACAAGAAATTAAGAGTAACGGGCTTGTATTATTATGTCAGCAGTATGACCAAGAAGCCTGACTCGATCATCGATCATGTTTTCCAGCCTCCTTTTTTATGTTTGGATTTTGACCCTGTTCCTTATTAATTCATTGTATGATTTATTAACTCATGTTTTTTTTTTACATACGTTTACAAGGCTTGTTGATTTCATTTAGAGTAAATTACCCATTATTTTTTTTTCTTTTCAAACATGTTTACAAGGTTAATTTGATCATCATTCACGTGTTTTAAATTTGATGAAATGCCAATAACTACCAAGACTGTTTTCCATCATAATTTGAATCAATTCAAAAGCACAAATTATGCTTAAAAATACAAGATTCCACAATACCAATTATTTTTGGGATGATGAAAATACAAGATGCATAGGATAGAACTCGAATCTCATGGAATATAGCCACCATGACCGCCACCGGCCCCATTTCCGCCACCACCACCATATCCACCGCCTTCATGTTCACCACCACCACCGCCTCCCGACCCACCACCACCTCCTCCACCATAAGCACCACCGCCATATGCCCCACCTGCACCGCCGCCTTCTCCACCACCACTTCCATATCCACCTTCTCCTCCACCGCCTCCACCACCGTGTCCACCCCCACTCCCGCCACCATACCCACCACCATTCTCACCCCCTGCTCCATATCCACCACCGCTACCACCTCCTGCACCTCCTGCATGCTCCCCACCACCTCCATAGTATCCACCACTACCACCACCGCTGCCACCTCCTCCACCATAACCACCTCCATTGTATCCACCGCTACCACCACCGCTACCACCTCCTGCACCTCCACCATAACCTCCCCCATGCTCCCCACCACCGCCATAGTATCCACCACTACCACCTCCACTCCCTCCACCACCTCCACCTCCATACCCACCACCATGTTCTCCATAGCCACCACCACCTCCTGTACCGCCACCACCTCCTCCATAACTAGGAACATGTTCATATCCACCGGCATATCCACCTCCACCACCATGTCCCCCACCACCACCATACCCTCCTCCTCCACCTCCATACCCACTACCACTCCCCCCACCACCTCCATAAGAACCATACCCTGGCACTACATGTTCACCCCCACCACCACCACTTTCATAATTAAAAAGTGATCTAGCGCCCGAACAAATGCCAATGCAAAAGAATACCACGAAAACACCAACCACAACCTTCCGATTACCCATTTATGGAAAGTTGAGCGAGTAACAACAAAGAAGTCGAATGCAATTTATAGGCATTTCCATTGGGTCTAAAACCATGAGTATTGGGCAAGGGTGAGTGTGCACATGGCAAAAGTGTAGTTGGGTTTGACAAAATGAACCCCATATTTGGTCCAACGCACTGAGCCTGCTGCCTGCGTATCAAGAGTGCACCATAGCCCGTAGCTATGTAGCCAATACCTAAATATTGTGCATATTTGCTGTCATCCACATCTTCAACCATTCAAAAACAATTGTATCATGGTAATTATCAATCGGATAAGATGATAACCTTTGCTTAAAGTTATCTGATTATATCATCTTATCTAAAAAGGCATCTTTTTTATAATCATAATTAATACATTAATAAAATTCAACTTCAAGGTTTTAACTGTTTAAGTTAGAAGTCTTTTAGGTTGTGTTGATAGACACTGTTAAGTTCACTATTCAATTACTTTGGACATTGTTAAAAGAAAACTACATTTGATTTATTATTTAACTAGTATGAAATTAAAGTATTAATATTATATATGCCTATTATATAACTTTTGTTATTTTTATTATTGTGCTTTTCTTTTATTGGGTGTGCACGTTTTTTTCACCTTGCACCATATGAAAACCAAACAATTAGTTAAAAAAAGATGCATGGTTTATTCCTGCTTTCTTTCTTTTGGTATTCATGGAAGCAAAATGTATTACAAGACACCAAAAATCCATTTGCATTGTGGGCACTTCCAATCCCATGTGATACGCTCCAATGCTCCATTATGAGATTGCCCTTTCATCCAAGAAAGATGTTACGTCAACTATACACACTCAATATCATTTATCTACCACTCTTTATATTCTTCTACAAATCACCATAATATATAAACAACTTTATACGCTAGTCCATCTTCCTATAATGTTGATAAAAGTAAGAAATCAAATTATCTTAAAAAAGAGATTCAACTGAAAAAACAAATAACCGAACCGAAAAAACTGAACAGATGGTTTTATTTATTTATTTATTTCAGTTGAGTTAAACCTAACTCAATGCACGTCCATGCGTAAACATATACTACTACAACTTGAAGTTGACCCAGTCTGTAAGCCCCAGGCTGATTGCCAAACCCAGCTTGATCACCGGATCTAGATACAAGCCAGCCCAGTCAAATACACGAGCCAAGCGTAACCCCCAAGTACTCAACATAGCTCACTATACCAAGATGCAGACCCGCCAACTCATAAGCGCAAATCTAGCCCTTCAAGGTTCTAGTCCCACCTTGAGCCCAAGACCAGTTTGTAGGCCTGTGACACTGTGCTAAAAGCAAGTTAGCCCTATACCTAGGCCCAAATACAGTGACTTAGAGATTAACCAAGTCTACTATCAAGGCCCATACACAAGTCCAGATTAATCACTAGACCAAAACATGAACCGGGACTATTTCCAAGCCATACCGAACCCTAATTCAATCATCAGACCTAGATGCATACCAGCCCAACTCCCATCCAAGTATCTGGATTCTAGAAGGATCTAAAAGTGAGCAGGACAAATATAGTGGGAGATTAGTAGAGATTTCCACTATACTTTTATGACTGATTACAGGATAGGTAATAACCTCATAATAAAAAAGAAGACGTTACTTTACACTAAAAAGGTTAAAAACGACAAATTCTCCACTCAAAGCTACGTGACAATAAATACCATAAAAACCCAATAAGCAATTTCAAGAAAAATAGGTATACTTGCCAAGTATGGAGTCTCAAAGTGTGAGCCAAACTTCTCCTAGGTATTTCTTATTTACTTGTAAAATTCTAATAACTAGTTCTTTAGTAATTAATAGTAGTTACTAGTTAGCACATGTTCAAAGTTATTTACAATACCTTGTTCACTTGTGCAGCACTGATAATAAGCCAAACTGCAAGTGCTCAGAAGGATGGAAATGCACTGTCACCAAAACTGAGCCGTCCAAGGTTGGCAAACCATTCGCAAAATGCGGTGGCGGTGGCTGCACATGCGTCACGTATGTTCTCTAAAATCTACAGTTCATTTATTACTTTATTTATTATTATATAGAACTAAAAAACTCTATATGGTGTTGCAGTGAGCCAACTGTGGTGCAACAGCCATTGGAGATCCCTGCAGATGCCAAAGCATTCTGCGAGTGTGGTGAAGGTTGGTCTTGTGTTGTAACCAAAACTGATGGCCCCGATGCCGGAAAGACTTACTTTGAGTGCGGTGAAGG
Source organism: Helianthus tuberosus (assembly GCA_030545235.1). NCBI lineage: Eukaryota > Viridiplantae > Streptophyta > Magnoliopsida > Asterales > Asteraceae > Helianthus > Helianthus tuberosus. The sequence goes on from CM060367.1 coordinate 28,741,069, forward strand.
TTGCATTTGTGTCATAGATGAAACAAACACTGTGAAAGTTGTACGTGCCTGAATTGCATCATGTCTTCAAGTGGTTAAAATCTCACAAAAAGATACAAAATTAATACGTGTCTGCTATTAAACTAGTTCCAGATATTGTGTTTGTCCTAAAATAAGCATGTGAGATTTGTATTAAGTTACTATTTGTGTGTTATGCTATAATATATGAAGTTTGTGTTTAGCCTCTATAATCTATATATACACCATATGTAAAAGTAAATGGCTGTCAATGAAGAACTTGATATCACTGTCGGTGCTCACCATGGATTTGCAGATGCATATTTCACGGGTACAAAGATTCTTAAGATATGTCAATAAAGTACCATAACATCATTACATCAGCATACAAATTATTGCCACTACCAAGATTTTAGTAAAAATCTATTTGTGGCTTCTATTCCAGACTTCTAGTCGCAGATTTTGCCCATGGAAATACAAATCAATGAGCTTATTTTCAAGTTTTCAACAATAAGTACATACTTACACCGCAATCCGGCTGTGATATTACGTCACAGGATAATTCATCAATGCTGAAGCTTGAATGAAGATTTATACAGACCAATTAGCAACTTCGGTTGCTTCTTCCAGAAACTGTTAGAAAAGACATTAAAACCATAGCATGTATAAGTGCTGGCGCCTTCGGTCAACAAAACATTATTGAACCATTTCCATAAAGATTGCTAGTTTATTCTATTCTATATTAATAAAACAAGATCAAATTCTGATTCATTTATATAAAATGCAGAAGAAAACTCCAAATTATATCTTATGTTTACCCTAATCTCCTAAAATATGCTCAAGAACAATTAAATATATATTTATGTATATTATTTGAACTTTGATTCGTTCAAAAAATATCTTTGTTATAGTCTAGTGGTAAAAATCTCGTGATGCACGAATCCGAGCAGTTCCATTTTTTCTCCTTTTGCATGTGACGGATCTTCCCACTTAAGAGGTGGACAGGCCCCTTTAGGCCCGAAAAAAGTCTGATTTTACGAAGCTATCTATGTTAATGACGTAGTAACATATGATTCATGACTTGTCTTTTCGGCCCAAGTATCCAGGGCTCAAAATACTTTTGAGACTAATAAAATTCCATCAGTTAACCGTTCGTGGAGAACAAATCAAGGTAAAAGGAGAAATAACATAGTTGAAGATTCTTGAACTTGAAAAATTACACATCTTAATTATTAGGCATATTCATATTAGTTAGTTTTGTAGATCCTGCTTTCAATACCCATGTAGAAACATCCATCAATTATTTTGTTACTTGCGAAAATTAACTTCTAATTATTTTTTTCAATGCCCTATTAATGCATTTCATTTTTTTCCCTTTATATCCCCTGTGTACTGTCTAGCATCCGTATTATAAACGCGTGTATCTTGTTACTTACACAACTGTGTAGTGTGTACTAAGGCAACTTTGTATCAAAGGTATCAAGCAGAACTCAAGCCGAAAATTTTATTCCCATGTCACTTATACGTTGTAGTTGGGCATAAATTGATAGGTTCGGGTTGTGTTTCACAGCTAACAAGTCACATAATAGGCCACATAAACTATATCATAACATTAACCGAACAAACACGACACAAAATGACCTCCGATTGTTACTTCGCTTAGGACCTCCTAAATGATTAAGACAACACAACCATTTGCAATAACTTCAAGAGACTTAAACAACATAAACTTGCATACAATTAGAACAGAAATCAAACCTCATAATTTAGGTCTAACTTGATGAACAAAACAACGTAATCTGCTCACGAAAACTCCGATCCTTAGGCCTCAAATCTCTCCTCACATAACCTTTCGCAACTTCATCACTAAACGCCTCAAATCCTTCATATCCACTCCTCCGCCACATATCCTCCGCAAAATTCCGGTGAGCATAATACGCTTCAGCCTCTATAACAGCGTCAGAGCCTTCCGGCCGTACGGCAATCGGAAGCCGCTCGTAATGACCTAGGGTTATACCTTCAAGCACATCGAGACGTTGAAGTCCGGCGTCGGAAACGGAGTAAAGCTCGCCGCGGACACGGTGGCGAGATGCGCCGGGGAGGTTTAAGAGGAACGGAACGCCGTAGGGGCCGCGGACGAGCGGCAGGCGGCGGTCGGTGATGTAATTGCCTAAGAATACGGCGTCGTTTTTGGAGATTAGGTCTTGCATTAGCTTGTGGTTAGAGAAGCCTTGTTTGAGAGTGCCGTATGAGAATATTAGGGTTTGTTTTGGAGCATCGGCGCCGCTGGTGACGGAGATCGTCATTGTTTTCCGGCGAGTTTATGAGTTTCCGATGCGTGCCGGAGAAGGGGAAAAATGAGTGGTGATTGGTTAATATAGTGTATGATTTTGGGGTGGTTTTTTAATGTTTGTTAAAATAGAATAAAATGCTAACGCAACTTGGGCTAAAACCAATGGGCTTTTAAGGGAGAAACCCTAAATTTAATAAATTGGAAGATTACATAGCCTATGTAAATTAATTATATTTTTTTTAGTAAGATCATGTGTAGTGGTTAGCTCAATAATGCTCTCATTATGGGGTGTTTTCTGTTATGTGTCAGTTCAGTCAGCATGGGGGCATTATTGAGCGTTATTGCAAAAATGTCGTAGTGAGCATAATGCCCAATAACGCCCATGCAATAATTACATAATTATTTATTTTTTTAAATTTAAAACTAAAAATACTTCATTAATTTCAAAAAAATTACACTACTAGAAATAAAAATAACATAATAAAAAACGGAAATAAAAAAAATAAAGTTAAAAAAAAGATGAAGATCTAGAGTCCGTATTTTTCCCGAATTTTTTGGCGATGCATTTGCGCAAGGATCAACGCGTCGCTTTGGAGGTGGTCGATCGGTTTGGACAAAAACTCAATGTCCTTTTTCCATTTGTCTCGCCTCTTACATCTCGTTAAACTTTTTGGCTTCGGCAACACGTTCTTTCATAGTCTCCAAACGTTGGTGGCCGAGGTCTCGAATGTCTTGGAGACGACGGTTCATCTACTCGAAATCTTCCTTCAACTCGAGATCGGAAGACGACTCCACCGGTTTTTTCCCGGTTCGCTTATCCTTTCTTCTGCCGGGCGGTCGGGCCAACTCTTCTTCAAGTTGCTTGTCAACGTCCACAACATCATTTAGATCGAAATTGCGGGCATCGGAAGTCGGTGTTTCAGGGTCAACGGAGGATGATGTTTTTGACCGTTTAGCTCGACGTCTACTACTCGACGTCATGGTCACTACGCCCGCCCACTTTGGACTTTTTCGTAGTAGTTCCCAACACTTATAGTACGGGAAAGCGCTTTTCGTTCTCTCGTACTCTTCCAAAGCCTTCGTTAAAAGCCCGACGTCACCTTATCCGCTCGGGCGATTATCGTAGTTACGTTGATACACTTCTTGGAAGGAGTGACACTTGTTGTTGATGTCGGTCCATTTGCTAGAAATGGAATCTTTGTCACGATGCTCGCCCTTACCCCACGTGCTATAAAAGAGTGCACGAATCCTAATCCAAAAATCGGGGCCCTTTTGAAAGTTTGCTAAAAATTGAAATATAAAGTTGTACGTTAAAAATAAAACAAAATAGACGTGTACGAAATAAAAAGTAATAAAAAATATAAAAGTTACCAATATTGGGGTCCTCCGAAACCTCGACCCACGCCCGAACTAACGTGTATTCCTCCTCCTTCGTCCAACTAAGGTAAGAATGCTTACGTCGAGTTTCGTTCGCTTCCTTCTTCTTATGCGACCTTCTGTCGCGTTTGGATGTCTCTCACTCCGGTTCGGGTTGCGTCTCCGGCATGATATCCACATCGGGTTCGGCTTGTTGTTGTGAAGGTTGCGACCCGCCGGCTTGACCAAAGCCGAAAGTGTGTTGCACGAATGGAGTAGCGCCACTCAAGTAAGCCGCGTACGATGTTCGGGTCCATGTCTTGAAGGTTATAGGGTTGTTGCGGTTGGGTTGTGTTCGGGTTCACGGGTCTTGAGAGGACACCAAATGGGGGTCGGAATGAGTTCATCTTTTTATAAATTGTAGAAGTAGTAGAGAGAAAGTTTCATGGTGTGTGAGTTTTTTATAAAAAAATGTATGAACAAGTAGGTAATTTATACAGTGTGTTTATATTGGAATTAAAAAAATCAAAAAAATAAACAAAGTGACCGTTGGCAATGGTCAACTCGTTCCCCAATTCAAATTTTAGGCGTTTTTTAAAACACGCCGGTGCCCTTTTTTTCTCGAAACACGCTAAATAACGCCGAGGTGTAGTGGATGGTGGGCGTGCTCCGGCGTTTTTCTTGAATTTTTTTTTTAAAAAGCGCCCATTACGGGCGGTCTAGTAGGAAGATTACATATCTATGTAAAATTTAATATATTTTTTAATAAGTAGGAAGATTACATAGTCTATGTAAAATTTAATATATTTGTTTATAGATAGAGGACTACATCGTTTATGTAAGATTTAATAAATATTTTTATTTGTATAAAAAAGGAGATCCTAATTTAGCTTGTATTTGTTGTTATGATTTTAGAGAGACGGATGTCACTGGAAATATCATTTCTCTATCTCCAGGGACAAAGTGGTTGCTTAGGTACTACCTTTCTCATACACCATCAATAGCTTTGATATGGATATGGAAGTTATTCTACAAAGGCTTCTAATTGGTGGTGGTGGATGTTTAAGGTTGTAGTGGGGTTTTTTTGTGTAGTGGGTTTTTTTGTGACTCTATAAATCCTTCTTACACTTCTTACAATTAGGATCCTTTGTATTTGATCCTAATCCATGAATATGTATGTTACTAAATGCAAGCCTCCTTCCCCTTCCTTTTACATATTTACAGGTGAAATCCCTCTCTTCTCTTGTAAAACGGAAGGGGGGATGATTAGTACCAAGTGAGTGTATTTAGACTCACCCTATATATGTGTTAAATCTTGGTTACTAGCACAATCTTTACATATGTGTGAATACTATACATGTGATTTTTGTTTGACATGTCTCTTTTGCAAACGTGGAACGCAACACCGTTAACTTTCACAAATTTCAATAAAAGTGAACTATCTTATATGATGAAAAAGAATAATCTATTGCAACATTTAGAATTTTGAGAAATTTTAGAGGATAACAAATACTTTTTGTTAAAACTAATGAATTTAATATATCAAAACTAAGTTAGTTCAACAAAATAAGTTGTCTTTTAAAGGGTTCTCATTGTTGTAGTTAGTATTACGTATAAACTAAAACAAGTCATCATCAATCATAATCATGAGACTAATATGGTCATAGAGTACCCAGAAATTTTGAAGGGTCATGTTTATTGTTATTTAATTGCGTTTGTTTAATTCAGCTTCTTGAAGAGTCAAATTAAATATCATCCTTATTCTTAATATTATTCCATACATAAATTAGCAACATTCTTTTTTTTTTAAAGGTAAACTTTATAAAAAACGGCCGGCCTGACTCAAAAAAAGCAGGACCGCACCACCCAAAATTACAACATATACAATGGGAAATTACACCATTCTGCCAGACTAAATCTTTAAACTTTGATCTGTTAGTCAACCAAAAAAAGCTAAAGGACTTAACCAAACCAACTATCTCGAGCCAGTCCCCTCTCCCTTCGTTGAAAACCTTCTCATTCCTGACTTTCCAAATGAACCAGCAAGTCACAATGATAATACCTCTGACTATCTCCTTAGCTTGAGCACCTCCGGCCGCATCTTTATACACTTCCATCAGGTCCTTGAAACTAAAAGCGAATATAGGAGAGAATTTTATCCAAGCACTGATATAACTCCACACTCTCGAGGCTACATAACATCCAGTAAAAATGTGATCAACAGATTCCTGATTTTCGAGACAAAAAACGCACACTTCCGTTCCCGATATGATATTCCTACGAATCAACGCCTGTTTGGTAGGAATACGGTCGAGCCCCGCTCTCCACACGAAGATTTTGCACTTGAAAGGAACCCAATTGCACCCTTTAACAAGACACACCGGATCCGCCATCGGCCGAACCAAAGCCAGCTCTTTAAACGATTTGATAGAAAACAGGCCCGAAGAATCAGCGGCCCATTTCCATTTGTCCTTCGAATCTGACAGCTCCACGTTTGACAGAAGTGCTTGACAGTCCTCCAGTTCTCTCATTTCCACGACCGATAACGTAACTCTTGACCAAACCCAATGAAACGAGACCACTCCCTCCTTGACTTGCAAACGATGTCTGACCAGACAGTCTTTGTGTTTCTCTATGGCAAAAATACTCGGCCATTTGAACATGAGCGGGGTGTCACCGAACCAACAATCGATCCAAAACCGGATGCTCCCTCCATCCCCGACCGCCCCGGAGATGAGACTGGAGATCCTCTTACCATTAATCAAAAGTTTGGCTTCCAATCTCACAATATTAAGCCACGCCCCCGTTATACCGGACTTGGAAGGAAGGCAGGACCACCTTTTTCTAGAACCATGGATGGCCGACACCACCCTTCTCCAAAGCCTATCTTCTTCGTTCCTGAATCTCCACACCCATTTGGCGAGGAGGGCCTCGTTAATCAATTTTAACCTGCTTATTCCGAGGCCACCAAAATTTTTAGGCAAGGAAACCACCTCCCAAGCAACCCAATGAGTTTTTTTGATACCTTCGGATCCTCCCCAAAGGAAGCTTCTCATTAGGGATTCCAACTTCTGAATGACTTTTGAGGGAGCTTTGAAAATGGAAAGAAAATAGATAGGGAGGCTCTCCAAAACCGATTTGACCAATACCACCCTCCCCCCAATGGAAAGCGAATGGGCTTTCCAAGAAGCAAGACGACTTTTGAGCAAAACCACAATCGGCTCCCAGTTGGAAATCCTATTCATATTAGCACCCAGTGGGATCCCTAAATAGGAAAAAGGCACATTACCTTTAACACAACCCAACGAATCCGCCATACGAGATATCTCCCCCTCTTCCACTCCCACCCCAATGAGACTAGATTTATGTAAGTTAATCTTGAGGCCCGAGCAAGCGTAAAAAACTCTTAAGATTCTAGCAACCGTCAATATATTTTCTTCCTCCCATTCGCCGATTATTAAGGCATCGTCCGCATAAAATAAGTGGGAAACAACCGGCCCCCCATTTGGAAGTTTAACCCCAACGAATCTACCGGACTCGCAAGCACTAGACAACATGCGGGATAAAGCTTCCATCACGATCAGGAACAAAAAAAGGGGACAACGGATCACCTTACCTCAAACCTTTTTGGCACTGAAAGTCAAAGGTAGGAGAGCCATTCACTAACACTGAGGATCTAGCCGAAGAGAGGACCCCCGATACCCATTTGCACCAGACTTGCGAGAAGCCCATCTGCGACATAACTTCCAACAAGAAACCCCAGTTAACGTTATCATAAGCTTTCTCGAAATCTATCTTGAGAATGAAAGCTTTCTTCCCTGATTTTCTCAGCCATGACCAAATCTCGCTTAACATGAGAGGGCTATCAAGAATGAACCTCCCTTGGACAAAAGCGGATTGAGAATCCGAGATAATTTTCCCAATGAATTTCTTCACACGGGACGCCAGCACCTTCGAAATGACTTTACTGATTATTCCAATCAAATTAATTGGCCGATAATCCCTCAAACTTAGAGGGTCCTTTTTCTTGGGGATAAGAGTGATGAAAGACGTGCTGCAACTTTTGTCAATGGAGCCCGTCTCGAAGAAAGAACTCAAAATATCTTTAAAATCATCTTCAAAGAACCTCCAAAAAAGCCTAAGAAATTTAAAGTTGAAGCCGTCTGGGCCCGGAGCTTTATCAACACTACACTCAAGAACGGCCAATTAGCAACATTCTTGTGCATCATGACTTATACATCATGTTTTAGAACTTTTTCAAACAAAAAAAAACTTCTTTTTCCACTTTAAACATTAAAGTTTTTTCTTTTACATTTTTACCCGTTTCAAATTTTTCCTTTTAACTCAAACTTTTACATCTTTTGTAATTTAACACAACACTTTATTATTTACAACTTTGGTCCCCTATACTTTTTGTCTTTCGCAAGTTTTTCGTTTTACGTTTCGTTCTAAATTTTGGGAGTTAACATGTCGTAGAGTGCATGTGAGGTTCAATGTTTTTTGCTCTATTTTTCCATATTTGACAAACCCGTCGCAACGCGTCCATTTTTTCCCTTTTGAAAAGTTCGTCGCAACGGGCGGGTCCTAGATCGACTAAGTTATTATTTTCTACGTTTTACGTTTCTGATTAATTTCTTCGCATTAACACACTGTAACGGGTGTGCGTGGTTCAACGATTTTAGTCTGCTTTTCGTTCATTGTAATTTTTATCATTTTGTCTATTTTATTTTTACGATGTTGAGAGTTGATGTCGTTGTGGCATTGGTGCTACTTGGCACGGTTTTACGAACGTTTTTAACCTATTAAATTTTTTACTAATACTTTGTTTCGGTTTACCCCTATACCTCCTTTACTTAAAAACTATTTTTTACATGCATATTTTATGTACGGGTATGTATAAATATGATTTGTTCTACATTTCGACGTAAATTTTTTTTATAGACGAATCGGATCAAATATAATACGTTTATGATGTACCCGTGCCGCAACGCGGGCGGGTCTTAACCCTAGTTGCAATGTTTTAAAAACCGGTATTTTAATCGTACCGGATTGGGCTTAAAATGGTTTAACCGGTTGAACCGGGTTGTACCGGGTGGTTCAACCGGGTTGACTAGTTAACTCTATTACTTGATTGTGGCTCAGTTTGGTTATCTTCCATAATCTACATAACAATAAACTTATTTAAAAAAAAAACATATCACTGTATGCATAAAAAAACTCATAAACATCTTAATATTCCATCAGTTCCATATTAAACCTGCACGTTTGATATGCTTTTAAAAGAATAAATCACATTAAAACCTACATATTAAACCTGCACGTTTGATATGCTTTTCAATATTCCATCAATTCCATCTTATACATTAAATCAAGTTTGAAAGAATAAATCACATTAAAACCTACAGATTAAACCTGCATGTTTGAAAGAAACTGTATACTTAGTTACTTACCAGTTCAAATGAGGGAAAGGAGTAAGTGCTGAAGAGTTGAAGAAGATGAAGGGATGAACTGATCGACTGAATGGTGGTTTTAATTTTGATCGACTGATGAGTATACCAAAGAAGCTATAACTCTGTTAGGTTAATATTATGGGTAATTCAATGGGCTGATAAAATTGTAAAAAAAAAACCCAAAACTTACATTCGGCCGGTACGGTACACCGGTTCATACCGGTATTTCGTAACTTACCGGCGGTATAAATTGAATGCCGTTTCAAGGAATTACCGGCCAGTTTCGTACCGCCTGAACATCCGGTAACCGGTATTACCGGCCGGTATATACCGGTTTTTAAAACATTGCCTAGTTGTATATAAATAAAAAGATATGTGGTATATATTTACATCCCTGTAATAATAAATTATTAAAATTGGTTGGGTTGATTTCCCTTGTAAGTCATACATGCATGAACCATGATGCATACATTTGGTATTGTTTTCATTAATAACCATGATTATGAACATCCATATATTTGAATCTGATTTTTTTACGAGAATTCAAGAAGACACGTAATAAGATTTGATCATGTTGAGATTTCCAAAACCAATGGTTTGTTTGGTTATTCGGTTTGATGGGTTGTTTTTTTCTTTTAAATGAAAGTTTGGGTGCTATGTTCGTTCCTTGTTTGGAAATTAATACTTCCTTTGGTGTATCGATAATAGCGACAACCTGATTTGGATCCGTTAAGTTAAAAGCAAATGAATTTTACATAAGAAAACTAATCTAAAGTTTTTTACGAAAAAATTCAAGCAAAACCAGTTAAGATCGCTAAAAACTGTTGATGCTTGCATCAACATAACCGGCCATTTGATGCGTTGATTGGCTAGATCTAACAATCAGTTTGGTTTTTAAAACATTGATTGGTTAATGTTTTGGCTTCTCTTATTTACATTTGAATGAACCATTTGAAGATTTTGTTTAGACATTTTGTTTTTTTCTCTAGCGGAATCTATATCATTGGATATGTTGTAGACGTCGATTGATCACCACAGAATTACAATTTACTGGACTTTATTCTATCCATGTGTATTTTAACATTGACCGAACGAGTTACCCTATCGACAACTACCACCTACTGCAACGTTTATCTTTGTGACAATATCATTAATGAGAGTTTTGGGAGACAACTCATTGTTGCTTGTTATTGTACAAAGGAGTAATTGAACTATGTTGTTTTACACATATTTGTGTGAGCTTCTTTTACTTGTTGAGTGCTAGCCTACATTACGGTGCGACAATCTACGTTTTACCTATCTATCGGCCAATCTTGTATTTTATAATCAACATAAAACATTCTAATCGAAGGCCTTCCAGCCACTTATTTTCAATAGTTATGTTTCAAGCTTCACGTGGGTGATCAAGTAGTTTTATCGTTAACCTTTTCATGCCATTGATATATGTGGTGGTTTATTGTGCCATCTCACACCAACGTATATGTAGTGTAAATTTTTTTTTCGGTTTTATACAAAGAATACTACTGATTCCAAAAAAAGTGGGATATCCCTAAATTTTTTAGCTAGATCAGCCAGTGACATGTTGCTATCATGGGTCTTTCTTTTTTTGAACACTAAGGGGCTGTTTGATAGCCTCTTAATGGAACCATTAAGAGACTATGTCTGATTCGTTCAGATTTTAAGGTGTTTGGTTCAACAAAATAAAACATCTGAATGGCTGAATGGAGCTCTGAATCACTCAGGGCATGTTTGGATGGGCTTCTCAAAACAACTTATTGCCTTATTGACTTATCAAGAAGCCAATAAGTTGTTTTTGTGTTTGGATAGACTAAAAGGACTTTTGGAAATAGCTTTTTGCAAAGAAGGAAAATTAGATTTTGAAAAGCCAAGATTTCATGACTTTTGGATCCAAAAGTGACTTTTCAAAAATGAATTTACTAAATTACCCCTCCTTTACCCCCTTATATTTAAAAGAATGCCCATTTTAGTCATTTTACACCAATAAGCTAATCCAAACACTTTTTTTAAAAACTCATTTTCAAAAAGTCCTTTTTCCAAAAGTCCTTTTCCCAAAAGTCCTTTTTAACTCTAATAAGCTTAGCCAAACATGCCCTCAGATCTAAAACAACGCTGAATGGAACTGAATGAAAAACAAGAAACATCTATCCCCGTCGTTCACACCCCAACCTCCCATCCTCGTTGTTCACACCCCAACCTCCCATCCTCGTCGTTCTCTTCTCCCCAGCCATCCTTTACCCTCGTCGTTCAGTCACACGCCATCCATCGATTTCAAGTATGTACTAATTTCTTCAATCTGTGCAATATTCAGACCCTAGGTGTTTCGATCTCTGCAATATTTGTCCTAATTTCTTCTATCTGTGCAATATTTAGACCAATATTTGCCCTAATTTCAATTTATTTTGTGATGAATTTGAAGGTGGAGAAATGGCTATCATCTCTGTACCAAAGAGGTTTCTATATTGTGATTTGTGAGTACACTTTGGGCTATGCTTGACCTTATATATTAGCTCAGTTTTGATTGTGTTTTATGTAATTCTCATTTGATTTGATCATACCACACACTATGTGGTACAATAATACTGTTCTGTATGTATATCTGTATCTGTGTGTGTTGTATTAACTTTATGAAGATTTAAAAGGGTTTCATACTTTCATTTGTGATCTATTTCGATAGTGAAAGTAGTTATCAGTAGCTGAAGTGAGCCATGAAAAGGGACAGAAATGAGGGAATTTGGGATTTTGAGCATGGAATGCCACCACAAGTAGTTATCAGTTTCTTATTTCGCACTATAACTTCACACACACATTGAAGTTCCTAAAGTTGTATGCCAAAATGATTGCTGCTATGTTCATGACAGTTTAGATGATTGATGTGATGATTACTTTTCTACATATACTTGACAGAAACTGATGCGAAAGAGACACTAGAACGCGTTATGGCAGATGCTCTTTTTAAGGCAGGGTCCACTCGATCTGCTGTACGTGTATCAGGGGTTAACCATCCAACAGACCTGGTGCAGGACCCGTATTAGGTGATTAGGGAAGGTAATATATCATGTAACCAACGTTTGTGACTTTGTGTCTATAACTATACACACACAAGCCTGTAAATGAACGAACAAAACGCGCGTTCATGTATATTTCTCCATTGTTACATGTATTGAGTTATTGATTGAAGAATAACTTGAATTTTGATTAGTAATTGTGGTTTACATTGATCATATTGGTTTCAATTTAAACAATCCTTAGGTTCTTTGTTGTATTTTTCTTTATTGTTACATGTATTGAGCTCTGATGTCTAGTTGTTGAACAGTTTGAATAGTATTTGATAAGAGATTGACTCAAATTGGCAGAGAAATAACTTGAATTTTGATCCTTTTTTATGTAATTCTCATTTGATTTGATCAGATTAGGTTCCATTTGATGCAGTCATTCTAAAAGTTTTACGCCCTCTATATGATTCCTCAACGTTAATTGCTCATAGAACAACACTCATAGTATGACTTCCTATAATTTTATTTTTAGATATATTCATTAACAATGATTTTTTTTTTTGTCTTTTTAGGCTTATCGAGGCAACTTTCACACTTTGACGATGAAGCTGCTCTTCATGCACTAGACCAAAGAATGTGCAGGCCCTTTTTTCCTTCTAATTAGAAATTGTGACATCAAAGTGACTGGCCAAAAAATGGCAGAAAAGATTTGTTGTGAAGAATTTTAAATACTCTTGAGATCGGATTTGTTGTGAAGAATTTTAAATACTCTTGAGACCGGATTTGTTGTGAAGAATTTGTGTGTACCTTGGATTTTCTATTATGTTTTGTACTTTTTAAGCTATTCATCATTCAATACAGAGCACTAAACAAACAGATACGTTTTATTCAGCACAAAGTAGTTCAGAGGGGTAAAAATGTCATTTTACACAGTCATTCAGAGGTGCAACCAAACAGCACTTTAATGGTTCAGCACTTACTGGTTCAGAGCCTCTTACCCATTCAGACCTCTTATTCATTCAGCACTTATTGGTTCAGATGTTGCCAAAGTTTTATTCACAACGCCAAACCCTCAAAAAAAAGGGCGGCCGCAACCAAAAACCACAGCAATTACATAACATCGAATTTACACCAACTATCCCAAGAAATCGATCTATCTTTCAATCTATTCCTATACCATAAAAACCCAAGGGATTTAATATCTTGCATAATCTTCTAAATTCTAACCTCCTTATTCGAGAACCTTTTGTCATTCCGAGTCTTCCGGATCACCCAACAAACAACCATAATAATGCCTTTAAAACTCCTTTAGTTGTACTCCCAAGGCCCATATGCTCATGGAGAGTAACCAAATCATGTGCAGAAAACACATAAATGAGACCCACCTTGCACCAAGAGCTAATGAAGCTCCAAATCATCGACGCGAAGAAGCAAGAACACAATAGGTGTTCCACCGATTCCGGTTCAGCAAACCACTTTTCTAATTAGGTCTTTAGGCAAGATAACATTTTCAATAGTTTAATTGCGTAAAATGTAGTCCTTTCCGAGGTCGGGTTTACACCCCAAATTACATGAAAATCAGAAATTATGAAATCCTAAGGTTGGAGAACTCGCTAGTCGGCCGGTGAGGTGGGGACTAGCGACTACTCGGGATTACTCGTGATTAATCGGGATTAATCGTATCGGGTTTTTTATATGTAATTTTCAGTTTAATGTATACATATACACATTTTTATAGGTAAATATTTTAAGTTGCTAAATTTTAACTTTTACTCAACTCATTTTTTAAGTATACAAGATTAATTGTTAGAATTCATATGGTTTGGTTGGAAATTGGCCGGAATTTAGAGGTTTTGGCCGGAATATAAAGATTTTTTGCTGGAATCTGGCCAGAATCGCTAATTTTTGGCTGTCCGACTAGGTCCGACTAGCGATTAACGGACTGATTAACGAAAAATTACTCAGTTACTGACCGACTAGCGATTAATCACAGACTAGTCGCCGCCTAGTTGCGATTTTTACAACACTAATCCAAATCAAACCTAATACACACGATAAAACAGAATTTTAATTATTATATTTAGCTCAAGTGGTCAACTTGGTGCCAAATCAATCTAATCCATAATTTACGTAATGTATTTTTGTAACAATCATATCCATCTCCACTAGGCTATAATGTCAATACACCAATTCAGAAGGAAGCCTAATAAATATGGGAAAACCCATTGTGAGAATGGAACTCATGACCTAATGGTCACTGACCCTTATCTCACCCCCAAAATGCCACTAGGCTATAATGCCAAGGGCTTTGTGTGTATTTATATTCAGCTTTTGTGGATGAATAGAACAAAATTGGAGTAAACCTGGAAATGAATATAAATTTTTAAAATTCTTTTCACTAGTGTTTTCAAACAAACCAAAACGATAATAATTTATACTATACTAGGTTAGAACCCCGTGTATTACACGGGGTGAATACATATAATTTTATATACTAAGTAATAAAATAGTTATATCTTTTAAAAACTCGTGTATTGCACGATTTGAATAAACACATGTCTTACACGAATAATGTAATTCGTTAAAACATTTAGTCATCAAGATGTGTTTTCTAACAAAAGGAACTTTGATGTACTATTTACTTATTGTAACATCTCACTTTATTTTTTATTAGGTTAGAGAGTTGTGTATTACATGGTTTATAACATTTTACTTTATTTTTTTATTTATTATTAGCTTAGAAACTTACGTATTACCTGATGTTGGATAATCAGCAGAAAAAAAAAGAAATATTTTAGTAAAAAATATTAAATATACAAGAGCTAAGCTGGATATTATGATTTAGTATTATTATTATTTCATTGGAGTGTAAAAAGGGATAATGGGATCCTTTATTAGAAATAGGATTCTAAATATACCATATATAAAAAATATATATGTTCTACATGTATTGAATAAAACCTTTTAACGAAACAATTGATTAAAATAAATATTTTTTATTAGTGATTATCAGCTATCCTTGTTCTTATCATAAAAATATAAAAACAATTAAACTTACCAATTAAATAAAATCTTTATCTTTATAAATATTTAAAACGCTAATATATTTTTTAGATTTTAATAATTAATATATTATTATCAGTTATCTTTATCTTTATCATTAAAATCTCTTCTACAAATTTTAAATTTAGTATTATCAATAAATGACTTTTCATAATAAATATTTCAAAAAATAATTAAGACTGCCTCATAGAACGCCATGTGTCCCTAACATGGTTTCTTTTATTATATGTATAGATTATAACGTATAAGGGAAAGGATATTTTAGGATACCCAAAAGTTAAAGAACTTTTTTAGTTTAATGCATAAGAAACAACTCTAAAATGAGAGTAAATTAATCTTTTAAACACTAATTACACTTTAATCTTCTTATCTTAATTAGTAGTTACATTTTATCTCCCTATAAAAAAAACTAACTGCTCACACATTTTTTAAACGACCATAACTTTTACGTATGTTAATATGTTTTTTAAAAACAAATTACACCATGAGAACGGGCATTTTTTTTTAATTTGAGTATAGTATTTCTATAATTGTTTTAAATTAAAAAAATTGATATATTACGTGATAAATAGTGATGAACAATAATTGGATCGTTAACTGATACACTCTAATTTACACATGTTTTAGTCCCCCGTTTTACCCCTATTTTATGCGTTTTTGGCCGTAAAACCGTCGTTCGGATACTTATTTATCTACATTTGTGTTTACAGGCCTAAAACTGCATTTCAGACAAGATGATAGCAAAAACGAAGACTTTCCGGACGAAACGAAGAAGCTGCGGACTTTCTGTTTAAGGATTCTGAACTGGGCCTGTGGAACGGTCGTTCCACCTGATGCACGGTCGTGCATCTCCGACATCGATGATCATCTCGGAACTGAACGGTCGGTGCGACCTGGCGTGCAACATGTAGCTCGGAACTGAACGGTCGTTCCGTCCCGAAGAACGACCGTGCAACTTCAGATCTGGTCAACGATCCGGTGACGTATGCAGTATGGCGACCCATCTTCAATAATTCAATAAAGTGAACGGTCGTTCCATATGGGGAACGACCGTGCAACAGCAGAAAAGTATAAAAACACAGCAGAAACTTTCTGCTCGATATTCTGGATTTTTGGAGAGCTCTCAGGCGATTTTCAGGCTCCGGAGGCATTAGCTTTCACCCGGATTCAAGCCACATTATCCCGATTAGCTCGATTACTACCCGGATCCTTAGTCTAGTACTTGTTTATGGTTTGATTTTCTAATCTTTCCAAGTTTTTGTTAATCTTTCAAGTACTTAGATTATGATTTATGTTTTATTGTAGCCTTTGGGCAAAAACACAACAATCCCTTGCTAGATTATAACCATTAGTTTGTTAAACTTTGTTTGTAATGACATTTGAAGTATTTTCTATGTTAATCTTTGATGATTAGTTTGCAACCTTGTTATTGATATTGAATTCTTGATTATAAGTAATTATGTTGGATGATTGGTGCTTGGTTAGTTAAGATAGTTGAAAAATGAAGCTTAATTAATCTTGTATTAGTAAACTTTGAATTTGGTTGACTAGTTTAACTTGGTTTAAATGTATGCATCATGATACTAGAAATGGTTAGTGATTTAATAAAATGTAATTATTGTTAATCAAGAGAGCTTGCCGTCACGTAAGGACCTAAACGGGTTAGATGGTGTCGTTATGAATTCTTGCCATGATTTGTTAGCTTAGTTAGTAGTTTAGGCCAAAATTGCTATCTTGGTGAATTATTGTGCAAGATTTGTAAAATGAACTCGGTTGTGATTTAATCTAGTTTATGCTTATCTCGGTGGTTGCATTGTGTTTATCGGTGTCGCTTTCCTTGTTTAAGTGAAGTTAGAATAATCCTAACGGCTGCCTAACTTATTTTTAAGAGATTTTCATAGACATTTATCAATTGCACGTTAAAGAACAATTTTAGGTGGTTAAAGTGTGTTTATCGTTTTAGCTTTCCGAATGATTGTCATGTTAGGATTCCCGAAAGGGATACTAATTGTCTTAAATTGGAAAATTGACCGAATGCTTCTAGTGCCAAAACTGACTTAGTTAACATGCTGTGGTTGTGTATTTAGCAAGGCTTTTTATCTACTATCTAGTATGTTTTTATTATGTATTTGGTTATGTTACTTTAGTTTAGTTTAAATCAACAAAACCTATGTTTTTACCGGTAGTTTAGTGACAAAGGTCTAGTACTAGTTCTCCGCCCATTTCCTTGGATCGATACTTGGTTCTTACCGATACTTTATTACATATATGACGGGGTACACTTGCCTCTTTCGTGTGTGTTTTGATGTAAAAGTAATAATCACTTTTATAAATTTAAAACCCAATCGTGTGTAATTCATTGCAAAATATTATGTATATATACGCACACGTCAAGTTTTTGGCGCCGTTGCCGGGGAAATGGCGAGTTTTAGGAACGACCCGAGTCATTTGGTTATCGGTGTATATACTTGTTAATATTTGTGTATAATTTCTTGATTATTTATTTGTTTATTTATTTGTTAATATTTCTTATTTTATTCGATTTATTCATTTTTGCGGTATTTTTGTTTCATTTATTTATTTGATCCGGGTTCATTTATTCGCTTATTCTTTGGGTTTTCGGCACCCTAAAGCCATTTTTGTATTAGTCGATTCATTTATTTATTTTGTTGAATTTTTATAAAATTTCGGGCTATTTTTCGGATTTTTATAAAATTTTCAGCCCTTTTATAATAATTTTCTGCTTCTATTCAGCTAAAAAAAAAAAAAAAAAAAAAAAAAAAGGGGAGAATTATTATATAGTAATAAAATATTCATTGTGTAAAGTTTTCGTTTGCAGGTTAATGTCCTCAACTCCCGCGCCTAATATTGCTGAGCCGGTTGACGAACCAGCGCATAATCTTAGGAGGAGTAGGAGGCTTCGAGAAAGGGCACGTGTCATCGCAAAACGGATTGCAAACGCGATTGACGACCCGGTGATACTTTCTGAAAGCGAAAACTCAGGGGACGAAATCATGGCAGACGATAATCAACCTTTGAATGAGACGAATCAGCCCGGACGAGAAGGCTTGGAGCCGAGTATCCTTCAACCTACTATTGATGTACCTACGTTTGAAATTAGACCTAGTGTAATAAATATGGTACAAAATTCAGTACAGTTTGATGGGCGTGAGCACGAGGATCCCGGGAGACATATTGCTGCGTTTCTCCATGTTTGTTCCACGTTTAAGATTACAGGTGTTTCGGCGGACGCAATTCGGTTGAGGTTGTTTCCGTTTTCGTTGCGTGATAAAGCCAGAGCTTGGCTTATGTCACTCCCAGCCGGGTCCATCAGGACCTGGAATCAGTTGGCGGAGCAGTTTATGCATAAATACTTTCCACCTGAGAAAACGAACAAGCTACGGAACCGGATTACTTCATTTCGCCAGGACGAGGGCGAATCGTTGCATGCAGCTTGGGAGAGATTCAAGGATTTGTTGATTGATGTGCCACATCACGGCTATTCCAAAAGACAGCTGGTTTTGACATTCTATCAGGGGCTCAGCTACAACACGCAGGAGCGATTAGATGTTAACGCAGGAGGCGATCTGGGAACAAAGACGCCGGCGGAAGCATATGATATTATTGAGAAAGCTGCGTTGAAATCCAGCTCGCGTCGGGAAGGCGATAGAGGTCGGGCTACATCATCATCATCTCGCCCAGGAGCACACGCTGTGGACGATTACACAGCCATTACTGCACAAATCTCGGCTCTGGCGACGAAATTCGATAAGTCCCAATTAGCCGCGCAAGTTGGCCCTGGATGTGACCAGTGTGGAGTGTCACATGTGCCAGGTACGTGTGAGCAGGGTGTTATGTTTACCGGTCACGAAGAGGTGAACTACATGGGCAATCAAAACAGGCCCCAAAATAACCCCTATAGCAACACGTATAATCCAGGGTGGAGAAATCACCCAAACTTTGGGTGGAAATCTGGTTCTGGGAACCAGAACGCGCCCGGTTTTGCTCAACATGCTCCCGCGCCACAACATTCTCATGGTCAATCCTTCCAGCCTCAATATCATAATCAAGGCTCAGGAAGCAGTTCACAGCCGCACACCTCTCAAAGCAACGCAAAGTTAGAGGAAATGATGGCACAACTGCTGAACAACTCCAATAGTGCTAATCAAATGGCTGAAAAGCGATATCAGCAGCATGAGGAGCGATTCTTGGTCAACGAAGGAGAAATGCGGAGTCAAAAGGCTTCCATTCAGAATGTTGAGAATCAAGTGGGACAGTTAGCAAAAATGTTGTCGGAGAGACCCCCGGGTGGTCTTCCGGGCAACACGGAGCAGAACCCGAAGGGGCGTGATAATGGCCCGCACACGTAAAGTGTGGGGACATGAGTCTTGCTATCGACTCGCCGACAAAAATTTAGCATGAGTCTTGCTATCGACTCGCCGACAAAAATTTAGCATGAGTCTTGCTATTGACTCGCCGACAAAAATTTAGCATGAGTCTACGCTGCTGACTCGCCGACAAAAATGCAGCAGGAGCGTCTTTGGCGCTATGAGGGCAAAATTGTCCTTTTATTTGTTTTTGTAGTTTTAGCGTAATTTAGGTTAGTTAGGTAGTTTTCGTTTGATTGTTTTGTTTCCGTACGTGCCGGGCGAAGGTTCTGTATTGTAATATTGTTAGAATAGTTGGTGTATCGAAAAAACGGCGAAAAACGGCCGAAACGGTTGCTGGAAATAGCTTCTGCAGAAAATCTGTATCTGCAGCTGATGCACGACCGTTCCACCTGTGGAACGACCGTGCAACTCCGAGCAAGCCGGAACGGCAGATCGCACCCACCGTGCATCTCCGAGAACACGCTGCTGGGTTTGAACGACCTCGGTGACGCACGACCGTTCCATTCCGGAGAACGACCGTGCGACAGGCTGAGGGCAATTTGGTCATTTTGCATACTATATATACCATTATCTGCTGCAAAAACCATCATTCGCGAACCCTAGCAGCTGCAGCTCGTTCCAAGACGATTTTTCACCGTTTCCCACGATTTTTCGCACGATCAAACACCCAACTTCGCACGGTATGTCTCTAGTGTTAGATTTCTTGTTTTCCTTCTTTCTAGTGTAATTCTCTTCCGATTTTTCAAGGAATTTTTAGGGTTCTCTTCATAAACAAATCGAAACCCTAACCCTTGATTAATCGAAGTATCGTGAACACCCGGCTGAATTGCAGACCCCCGTTAACCCAATACTTGTTAAAATTTTGTAAAATCTGATTGTTCTAAGAACAGGGGGTCGAAATCTGCAGATTCGGAAGTGCACGGTCGTTCCTCGGGTGGAACGATCGTGCATCGCCGGCTGATTCACGATATCGTCTGGTCTGGCCTGTTAGTTCTCGGTGACGCACGACCGTGCGTCCCGGAGAACGACCGTGCCATATTGCCAGTACAGTTTGGACAGTAGCTTCATAATTGGCTGCTCGCTTATTTTCAACTCATTTTTTCTCCTGTTTCTGTCTTCCTAACAACATTTCCCATTGCAGATGGATCACCCTTTCCTACAATTTAACCCCAACATCGAGAAGGAAGCGTTATGCATCCCGAAGCGGGATGCCTTATGGGCGAGGCGCGATCAGTTTGGAGAGCCCCGTTGGTTGGACTGGGAGGTTATGCGTGACCTCAACCAGTATGATCGCCTTGATGAAATGATGACTCCCGCGCTCGCAAACCTGGTCGGTTGCAACCGACCCGTGTACCAAGAGTTGACTATTGAATTCTTCGCCTCGTATAAGTATGAAAAGCCGGTTTTACATACAGAACCTGATTTCCGCTACAGGAATCGGGTCACCTTCAGGTTGTGTGGGCGATGGCACACATGGTCGGTGGGTCGTTTAGGACGGAGGCTTGGGATTTATACGCGGGAGGACATGGATGATCCCGACATCTTCAATGATCGGTACAATTTCCCCAATGATGCAGAGCGAGAGGCATTCTGGGCACGTAACGCTATTGGGGGACCATACAACCCACGGATGTCAAAGGCTTCGCGCCTTCGAGACCCTCTAGTGCGAGTGATGCACCATGTTTTCAGTCATTCTATTTGCGGACGCATGGACAGTCAAGGTAACTGTCCAACACCAGATTTGCTCTTTCTTTATGCGTTGGTTGACAAAGCACCGATCAACCTCGCCGCGCGAATGGCTGAATACTTTGTTAAGTGTTCAGGGCGGACCCACAATAGTGAGATCCACGGCGGATAGTACGTGACTGAGATCGCGTACAATGAGCGACTAATGACGCCGGGGGTGCTTGGGGGTCTCACTTTGATCACTGAGGGGGTGCATGTCGACATCCGGTCTTTGAAGTTTATGGGGGTTATTGCTGAGTTGGATGGGAGAGATAGGTTGAGGGGTTTGAATGGAGAGATATGGGACCCGTTACCTCCAGCTGAGGAGGTACATGAGGATGAAGACGAAGAGATGGGATAGCAGCACGAGCCACAGCCACCGACACCACCACACTCGCCGCAGCATCATGCATTTCAGCAGCATGAGGATTGGCCTACTTTTTACCAGCAGTTCCAGGACATGCGTGTCACACAGGAGCAGCATGGTACATACTTTGACCAGATCAGATCCAGCCAGGACGAGATTAGAGCCAGTCAGGCAGAGCTTCGAGCCACACATGACCGACTAGAGCAGCACCAGGATACTCTATACCAGGGGGTGTCCGCGGGTTTTTCTTATTTGTTCGGGGAGATGCATCACGCATACCCCAACTATTTTCAGCACCCGCCGGAGTTCCCACCATGGAACCCCCCTAGCTATGGCGATCAGGGCCCATCTGGCACGAGGCATGATGACGATGATGATGAGTAGGTTGCGGTAGTGTTAGCACTTGGTGGTGTTTCATGTTTCAGTACTTTGTTTTCTTTGGGTGTTTATTTTGACTTAGTATTTAAAACACCCCGGATATGTATTTTCAAACAATTTTCTTTCTGCTTTGTTTGGATATTAGCATTTATGTACATTATGGTTGTTTGGTTTTTCCTTTTCTGTTATATTTTGGGTGTACACGACATACTTGCAGATTTTGTCTATCGGATCTTGGACCGGAGCACGTACCAGTTAGAGCTTCGGAAGTCTCGTGGCACCAACATCATCTTGAGGGGAGTATTTTTATCCCTTTCTCTATATTTCGGGTCTCGCATTGGGGACAATGCGAAGTTCAAGTGTGGGGAGGGGGTTAACTTTGTTAACATAGCTTTGTTTGTCCTCAATATAAAAAAAAAAAAAAAAAAAAAAACAGAAAATCAGAAAAATCATTTAAAAATACTTGTGTTTTGTATATATGTTGGTAAATAAACCGGTTGGTTATGTTTTAGAAAGCATCGGACTTGATAAAAACTCGACAAGCGAAATATTTTTGATAAAGGAAACCGGAAAGCGTGACAAACAAAGAAAGACTTACATGATAGTTTTCACACTTTTACCCATTCCTACCGTTACGTGAGCATATTTGAGCTTAGATTGTTATATATTTGTTCATTTCGGATATAGGAGTGAGCCGGATGTTTTGTGCAATTTAGAACTTGTCACTAGTATGCTTGTTAAGACCATGAACGTGCGGATTTGTGTAAACGTGATAGAGGCACTTAGATTACCCCTTTGTTGTGTACCTTGTTCTTTGTGTTGTGCTTCCCGTTCACCTTATATTACCCTTTAGGATTAACCATGTCGAGCCTTCCCGTTCACCTTTGTTTACCCACATTATCGCCTACTTAACCAAATTTAGCCTTTTTATGTTTTTAAACCTTTTTAGTGTTGAAACTCGGTTAAAATAATAGTTTAACTAGCTTGTTATTGTTTATATTTCATTGTATAGTTTGCAAAAAAAAAAAAAAAAAACAGAAAATAAAACACCCTAAAATAGGGTGAAGTTGATAGAAATCGAGCAATTTTGAATGCTTAAATGTTAAAAATCTTGTTGACTAGCTCGATTGCGCTTTAGTCGCCTTTTTAAGGCGTTTGTATGTAAAGTTGTATTGTTTATTGCTAGTTAAACGCTACTACCGAGTTTTAACCGTTTTCGCCATTTTAAATGTCCACTTCCTTACCCTTCGCCCAAGCCTAACGTTACAACCCGTAAAGACCTCTTGATTTACACTTATTTGCATGTTAGTTGGTGGAGACGAGATCTTATGACAAGCTTATGATATTGCACATTTCATTGACTAGGCGTTGAGTGTTTACGCATACACATTTTATGTATGATTCATAAATAAAACCGAGTGTGTGTGAACATTGTGAGTTGGGTGAAGATTAACATGTGAGTCAATTAAATGTGAAGTCACGGCTTTTTGGTTGTCGCTTTATAATTGCATATGCTTGTTTGGGTTTGAATCTTTTGATGTTGTCTTTCGACAAACCGGCTAACCGTTTATATATTAGTTTTCAATAAAATAGTGTGTAAATTATCGTTCTTGTTTGTTTATGTCTTTTATTGCTTTTTAGTTTAGCTTGCTTGAGGACAAGCAAGGTTTAAGTGTGGGGAGATTTGATACACTCTAATTTACACATGTTTTAGTCCCCCGTTTTACCCATATTTTATGCGTTTTTGGCCGTAAAACCGTCGTTCGGATACTTATTTATCTACATTTGTGTTTACAGGCCTAAAACTGCATTTCAGACAAGATGATAGCAAAAACGAAGACTTTCCGGACGAAACGAAGAAGCTGCGGACTTTCTGTTTAAGGATTCTGAACTGGGCCTGTGGAACGGTCGTTCCACCTGATGCACGGTCGTGCATCTCCGACATCGATGATCATCTCGGAACTGAACGGTCGGTGCGACCTGGCGTGCAACACGTAGCTCGGAACTGAACGGTCGTTCCGTCCCGAGGAACGACCGTGCAACTTCAGATCTGGTCAACGATCCGGTGACGTATGCAGTATGGCGACCCACCTTCAATAATTCAATAAAGTGAACGGTCGTTCCATATGGGGAACGACCGTGCAACAGCAGAAAAGTATAAAAACACAGCAGAAACTTTCTGCTCGATATTCTGGATTTTTGGAGAGCTCTCAGGCGATTTTCAGGCTCCGGAGGCATTAGCTTTCACCCGGATTCAAGCCACATTATCCCGATTAGCTCGATTACTACCCGGATCCTTAGTCTAGTACTTGTTTATGGTTTGATTTTCTAATCTTTCCAAGTTTTTGTTAATCTTTCAAGTACTTAGATTATGATTTATGTTTTATTGTAGCCTTTGGGCAAAAACACAACAATCCCTTGCTAGATTATAACCATTAGTTTGTTAAACTTTGTTTGTAATGACATTTGAAGTATTTTCTATGTTAATCTTTGATGATTAGTTTGCAACCTTGTTATTGATATTGAATTCTTGATTATAAGTAATTATGTTGGATGATTGGTGCTTGGTTAGTTAAGATAGTTGAAAAATGAAGCTTAATTAATCTTGTATTAGTAAACTTTGAATTTGGTTAACTAGTTTAACTTGGTTTAAATGTATGCATCATGATACTAGAAATGGTTAGTGATTTAATAAAATGTAATTATTGTTAATCAAGAGAGCTTGCCGTCACGTAAGGACCTAAACGGGTTAGATGGTGTCGTTATGAATTCTTGCCATGATTTGTTAGCTTAGTTAGTAGTTTAGGCCAAAATTGCTATCTTGGTGAATTATTGTGCAAGATTTGTAAAATGAACTCGGTTGTGATTTAATCTAGTTTATGCTTATCTCGGTGGTTGCATTGTGTTTATCGGTGTCGCTTTCCTTGTTTAAGTGAAGTTAGAATAATCCTAACGGCTGCCTAACTTATTTTTAAGAGATTTTCATAGACATTTATCAATTGCACGTTAAAGAACAATTTTAGGTGGTTAAAGTGTGTTTATCGTTTTAGCTTTCCGAATGATTGTCATGTTAGGATTCCCGAAAGGGATACTAATTGTCTTAAATTGGAAAATTGACCGAATGCTTCTAGTGCCAAAACTGACTTAGTTAACATGCTGTGGTTGTGTATTTAGCAAGGCTTTTTATCTACTATCTAGTATGTTTTTATTATGTATTTGGTTATGTTACTTTAGTTTAGTTTAAATCAACAAAACCTATGTTTTTACCGGTAGTTTAGTGACAAAGGTCTAGTACTAGTTCTCCGCCCATTTCCTTGGATCGATACTTGGTTCTTACCGATACTTTATTACATATATGACGGGGTACACTTGCCTCTTTCGTGTGTGTTTTGATGTAAAAGTAATAATCACTTTTATAAATTTAAAACCCAATCGTGTGTAATTCATTGCAAAATATTATGTATATATACGCACACGTCATTAACCGAAAGGAAAACATATGAAATAAAACCGAAATCAACCCAAAACTGAATTAACAGAAAACCGATTAACCAAAACCGGTTATTGATATTTTTTTTACCATCGTTTAATCAAAAGTAACCGAATCGAACTGAACCATTCATATTTTTATATATTTCAACTTTTTATATCTTTATTTCGTGCATATTTGTACTCCATTTTATGTATTTATACATCTATTTTATGTATTTATATCTCAATTTCATATATTTCTAAACAAGTGTTTTAGCGCAATTTTATTTTCTTTAATTTGAGTATAGTATTGCTATAACTGTTTTAATTTTAAAAAAATTGATATATTACGTGATAAATAGTGTTTAAGGGTGAACAATAGATGAATCATTAACCAGAACCGAAAGGAAAACATATGAAATTAAACCGAAATCAACCAAAAACTGAATTAACAGAAAATCGATTAACCAAAACCGGTTATTGATATTTTTTTGTACCATCGTTTAATCAAAATTAATCGAACCGAACTGAACCATTTATATTTTTAGATATTTCTACTTTTTATATCTTTAGTTCGTGTATATTTTTACCTCCATTTTATGTATTTATACATCTATTTCATATATTTATACCTTAATTTCGTATATTTCTAAGCAAGAGTTTTAGCCCAAGTTTGGCTTTTACTATTAACCGAAATTAAACAAATCAATCCAAAATTCTCAATATATCTGAATAAATCAAACGATTAACCGAAACCCGATTGATAAATAAAATAGACTACTTGAGGACTTCGGCTAGGGGTGAGCAAATTATCAACCATAACTGATAAGAGAACTATAAACGACATAACCGAAATGATTTTAACCGATAACTAACATAACTGTTGGTTATGGTTATAAAACTTTGGTTAACCGACCAATCGGTTATGGTTATTGTTATGAATCTTTGGTTAATCGATATAACCAAAACCAAACTGAACTTGTAATGTTAATTCTATAGTTCTATATAATGGATTTATGTTCTACAATAACCATGTACATGTTTTTTACTAATATAAAATCATGTTAGTAACAAAAGAATATTGACGTAGATTCCGTTTATTTTGATGAAAAACTAAGACGTTATGATCATATAAATCATTTGTATAACGTTGACTACATAATAACTTTATTAAAATGAATCTCACATAGGTAGAAACCAAAAAGTGTAGTCTTTGTTGTCTTTTAAAAAAAGGTCCAAGCTAAGTCTAACATGGTTGGTTTCATTCTTATTTTGTAGGCCTATTGGCGTATAATTTTTAACTTTTGCAGAAAAGCTAGTTTTAGTTAAACTTTTTGGCTAATAACCGAAATTAACCAAAACTGAACCTCCGACTTCATAACCGATTAACCATAACCGAAGTTACCGATTATGGTTATGATTATTGGTAAACACCAAACCAAACCGACCAATGCACACCACTAGCTTCGGCTTCAGTTGAGTATAACAAATGAACCAGCCGGACAATACATACCCTGGCAGTGTATGTGCTTCCCGCCACTTCTCGCAGGTACCCTTCTAGGTTTAATCCCCTCATCTTAATTACACTTTAATCCTTTATCTTTAACCAAATTATGGATAATTATTTAATCGTTACACTTTATCCCCCTTATAAAAAAAACTAACTACGCTCACGCTTTTTAAACGACCATAACTTTTTCGTACGTTACTATATTTTTTTTAAATCGCACCATTAAAACAAGCATTGTATTCTCTTTAATAGGAGTATAACATAGCTATAGTTTTTTGTAACACCCCAAAAACGGATTTCGTAATCAAACCACGTTAATATTACTGACGGGTAAAATACCGTTAGTGGTAAAAAGTTTACCCGGTAAATATTAGGATTTAAATAATTAATCCTAATAATAAATAAAAAGTGAATAAAAGCTTTTAAGAAATAAAATGATAGAAGGCCCGATTTAACGGGACCTAAAATAAACTTAGTCATAAATATTCCCAAACCCGCTAAGTTAACTAGGAATATTTAACCTAGTTAATAAGTGGGAATATTATGGAAAATAAGTAGGTTGTGGCCTACTTAATAACGAACCAAACATGAGGGGTTAAATTGGGATAACTTAACAAGTTATAAAATAAAAGAAAAATCAAAACAAAACACACACTTGAAGTGTGTGTTCTGTAATCGACAGGAGCAAGCTCCCATGGAGCCAAACCCTAATTTCAACAAGATCTTCAAATTGGAGGATCAAACAAGGGCCAAATTCGGATTTGAACACATAGAAACGGTCACCAAGTCAAGGGGATCGTAAGGTATGTCGAATTTCTAACATTCTTGAAGTTGTGAAAATCGATTAACTTTGCATGATGCAATCTATGTATGAATCGTATAGGCTATGGCCAAATTAGTGAAGTGTGATTGCTTAGGAACAAACCCTAAGTAAAAATTTGAAGTAAAATTTCTATGATTTGAATAATTTGATGATTTACCACTTTTAGACAAGTGGGTTTTGATTGTGTAGTGAAGATGATGATATGTTTATGCTAGAAATCATCATAGTTGATAGTTGATGCAAGATACTTGAACAATTTCCAAGTTTGAGTGTTGATCATACATGACTTGAAAAAAGGGTTTTTGGATGTTGTATTGGTGTTTATAAACACCATACTAACTTGTATGAATGAACTACTTGAACAAAATGGGGAACTGTTAAGAGTTCATACTTGATTTGAAGTGGGTCTTGACACAAGAATTTAACTCATGATTTATGATTTAGTTCAATAAGAAAAGTAGTCAAAGATTCATAAGGTGTGAAAGTCATGATTTAGAATGACTAATCTAACAACCTTGTGAATGATGAATGATAGTTGGCGCTTAACAAGCTAGGTGAAGCTTGGGGAGGAAGCGGGTCGAACGAGTCAAGCATAAAGGAAAAGCGTATTCGGGATGCAAGGTAAGTGAAACTTACACAATTATGAAGAATACTTGTTTATTCTATACGATATAAATGCGATAACGATAATATAGAAAATATGAATTTCCTACGCGATCGATACGAGTCGGAAGATATATAGATGATAAAAACCTTGGTTTATGGCAAAAGGGCAAAACAGTAAATAAATCATGTAATGATTTAAGAAATTATGAATTCCCGTTAAGATTACCTTGTAGTGTAATCTAATAATGATAAGAAGGATAAAATGGAAAGTGATCAAGTGTTGACTAATGTAAATCGAAGTTAAAAGAATACCCATGGCGTAAGCCGAAATAAGTTGAATTTGTAAGAAAAGAGTTTAAAAGAAAAGGGGTATGATAATAAAATCCGGGATGGGATGGATGTATGAATTGGAAATCAAAAACGATGTTTTTGATTAAATAGATAACGTTGGGCATATAGTCCAAACGGGTCGAATGGTGGTGATAACACCATTTGACAATAGCGACTAATGTGGTTGTCAAGCCTTGTGTTAACAGGAGCGATTAGCGATTCGGAATATTGCATCGCCATAGAATATGTGATAATAAAAGTGAGGTATAAATCGGGTCTATTTGTTAACCCGAGCCAGGTACGCATCAATGAGATTACATTTTAAATGTGCGATTTTGATCATAATAGTAGTGAAAGTCCTTCGTCGTAAATGAGGGACTAATGTTGATAAATATGCCTTTGATGGGTAAATCAGGCAAACGGCCCTTATGGGTGGTTTGGGAATCACGTATTATAATCATGTAATCCTTAGATAAGCATCAAGGTTATAGGCATTAACCTTTGTGGGCCAAATGCCTAAGAATGGGTCTTTTCGTAAAATGACAAACCGAGATGTAAAATGTGACATAAATAGTTTACTACATCAAATCCACCACAAATATAATTGTGGTGGAAGACCATTTGAAAAACTAATGTGAAAATTATGGTGCTAAAAGTAAATGAGTGAGATTTATGCCTAAAAGGACATAAATACCCTTAACGGGTCAAAATAAGATTTTAAGTAAAAACGAGTCAATAATGCGTAGAAATCCGTAATTGGAACCTAATATGATAGGTAATATTGGAATTAAAGGGTTCATGAGAAATGGGGGTTAAACAAATATGTTTGTTTGATAAAATGCATAAACGGGTTAAAATTCGGTAAAAGGGTAACGAGTCGAAGGCTTAGAAGTCTCAAAATTTATTATGTTGGATGTTGGATTTTCACTCCATATGATGGAGAATTAAATTACGGACGCGTAGGAAAAAGAATCGGGTAAAACGGATTAAAAACGAGAGAGTTATGCTCGTTTCCGTGAAATCGGGTCATGCTGGGAATGTACAGCAACAGCTGAAGGCAACAGTCTGTGAAAACAAGGGCTAGGCGTGACGCCTAGGCCCTTGGCGTCACGCGACGCCCCCTAACTCCGGAAAATTGTTAAATTTTGTCATTTTAACCCCTGTACTCGTTTGAACTTAATATTTGACTATCAAAACTAACTTTTAAGTTGGTTTTGATCATAGGTGATCGCCAAGAGTGCCCGGATGTGAGGAACCGAACACGATAAAATACAAGCTTCCGCGCAGCGTTTCGTCGTATCTTTAAAACGACGAATCCAATTACATTAAGTTGTATTTTTGAAATGTTGTTAACATGTGGAAACGTTAGTATGAAAAGTTTTTGTAAAGTCACATTTTAGCATTTAAATGTGTATTTTATTAATAAAATCTTGATTTATTTAGTCGGGTGTTACAAGTTGGTATCAGAGCCCTGGTTTAAGAGATTCAAGTATGGTAGGGAAAACCATGCTTGGACTTAAACCTTATGCTCTTAATAAAGATTGGTGTTCGGTTCGAGGCTTGATCGCAAATCCGGTAAGTACATGTATATCAATGGTTTAGTATGATTAAAGTGTTGAGAACAACACATACGGTTAGCGTGTAATACACGTTACACCAATAAAAACGATATAGAATAGATATAGTCAACGAAAATACGCGCGTTGACGCGTATAGTAGAAAAAACCTTGTATTATAATACGGGCGATTATTAAAGTTGAAATTATTAACTGTTGTATATGTTTTAGTTGAAGGACACTCGCATATGAGGATAGCGAGAGTTTAACAAATTACAGATATGATAGAAGAACGGTCCGAAGTATGACAAGAGGAGCATGTTCACCAAGGACTAAATCGCTTAACGACCGCGAACAAAGTTAATGGCAAGAAACGCCCGTCGGGGCAAGCATTACCAAGTGCGTGCTTTTAAATATAATCGCACAAATAACAATATGCAACAAACATGTAGAGAATGATTGTTGCATATGTAAATTAGAAACTTGGAAAACCTGAATAGAATACCTATCCAGGATATTATTTCCAAGAAAACTAAATAGAGGCGTTACTTACATAGGGCGTGATGTGAAAACTATAAAAAGGTCATGCGTGTCATGTGTTAATCGCTTACTCTGGCCAAGTAAGTAGTGGCATATGATACCATGAACTTCTTATAGCGGACACGTTTACATCCGATGTAGTAAGGACGGGGTTAAAGGGACAAATTAAAAAGTACCCAAATGAATCAGATAAGCAGAATATTTGATCATAATGTAAACGCACAGCCGAGTGACGGAAGCGTATTTTATTAGGATAATGAGCCCGAGGGAAGGGACAAAGAAACATGTAAAATAATTAAGATATGCAATTGGGAGGGGTGTGCTTACACTCGAACCTGGAGAATGCAAATATGACTCTTAACGGGCCGATTTTATAAAACACCAAATTTGAGAACAAAGTAGGAATATAAAAGCGAAACGAAGTCATAATGCATACCGTAAGGGTTGCAATAATAACGACTTCGGTAAAACACCCGGTTGGTGGGTAAGGATTTAAACGCATGCGTAGACTGAGAAACAGGAACGCGAAATAGAAAGTCAAAAGACTCGGAATATGAGTCATGACTAAAAGATGACAAGAATTTTCGCAAACATAAATTTTGATAAAAATTACGTTCGACTAGTTAAAAGTCGAACGGGTCGAACAAAGAATGAAATTTGACGTTCACCAGTGATGAAATTTCACACGAACAAGTCAAACGAATTAAATAAATGATGACGCTTGCTAATGTAAGTGGGCGCGGACTGAATAAATAAAAGTGTGAGATGTTAACAAACCTATGTAAAGGGTTGTCAAGAGGTATAAGAATGAACCGGGAAAGGGTAGGCGTAGAACGAACTGACGTGTAATTAATGTCAGAAGTCATAAAGTCGGGGGATTAGTCCGAAAGTAAACAAATGAAGTCTTAGACTACGGTCAAGGTTAACTAAAGTTTAAAAAGAAAAAATAAATGATTTCCAATATAACAAGGGATGCCTTGAAGCTATACATGTATATATATATACATTTGAATACAGACTCGAATAAAAGATGATCTATGGGATCATCATAACCTACGGGATTCAAAGAAATGTCAAGGTCTACGGGACCGAGAAGACCCTTGGGTCATAAATGAAAGAAACGAACTGTTGAGATCCCACCTTAAAAGGGTGAAAAATTTAAAAGAAATAGTCTATGAGGCTAAGTGAAAGAACCTACGGGTCGACAGTATAAAGCAAGGGAACGGGTTACAATTTTTCGTGTTAACGAGAACGAAAAGGATAAATTATAGGTGTCAATTTCCTCGATGAGAGTAATTGACATAGTTAAAGAGAAGGACGTTAAACTAAAATTTAGTTTTAGTAAGAAACAACGTTCTAACAAATATGAATACTATAAGACGAATTCGGAAATAACAAATATCAAAGAGTATGGGTCTCAACATCGATAGGTGCGAGACGATGCATTCGAAAAGAAAAAGTATTATAAAGAAACGTTGAATTAAACTTAAACGTGACGTGACACGCTCACGGACAAGAAAAGAAACATAGAAAATGATCACGTTGTAACGTGAGTTACGGGGTATGAAATGACGGCGACTAATTAGTCTAGCCGGTAAAACTGTTCAAAGATAAGAAATCCTCATAACAAATACAAGCGCTTGTTAATATAACACAAGCGCGAGATAGACCTGTTAAAAGACTAACGAGACCAAGTGGTCAAGTGACAACTCAGTCAATAAAGATAAAGGGTTAAAAGCTGTAAGTAATGGCCCGCGAGGCCTTACACATGAAAGACGTACGTGTCAGTATACACGAAAACTTTTGACCAAAAGAAACGGGAGCCTTAAAAATGAAACTAGGTTCGTTTAATTAAACCAATGAACTACGTAAATAAAGTTTCGGGGACGAAACCTCTTTAAGGGGGGTAGACTTATAACACCCCAAAAACGGGTTTGGTAATCAAACCACGTTAATATTACTGACGGGTAAAATACCGTTAGTGGTAAAAAGTTTACCCGGTAAATATTAGGATTTAAATAATTAATCCTAATAATAAATAAAAAGTGAATAAAAGCTTTTAAGAAATAAAATGATAGAAGGCCCGATTTAACGGGACCTAAAATAAACTTAGTCATAAATATTCCCAAACCCGCTAAGTTAACTAGGAATATTTAACCTAGTTAATAAGTGGGAATATTATGGAAAATAAGTAGGTTGTGGCCTACTTAATAACGAACCAAACATGAGGGGTTAAATTGGGATAACTTAACAAGTTATAAAATAAAAGAAAAATCAAAACAAAACACACACTTGAAGTGTGTGTTCTGTAATCGACAGGAGCAAGCTCCCATGGAGCCAAACCCTAATTTCAACAAGATCTTCAAATTGGAGGATCAAACAAGGGCCAAATTCGGATTTGAACACATAGAAACGGTCACCAAGTCAAGGGGATCGTAAGGTATGTCGAATTTCTAACATTCTTGAAGTTGTGAAAATCGATTAACTTTGCATGATGCAATCTATGTATGAATCGTATAGGCTATGGCCAAATTAGTGAAGTGTGATTGCTTAGGAACACACCCTAAGTAGAAATTTGAAGTAAAATTTCTATGATTTGAATAATTTGATGATTTACCACTTTTAGACAAGTGGGTTTTGATTGTGTAGTGAAGATGATGATATGTTTATGCTAGAAATCATCATAGTTGATAGTTGATGCAAGATACTTGAACAATTTCCAAGTTTGAGTGTTGATCATACATGACTTGAAAAAAGGGTTTTTGGATGTTGTATTGGTGTTTATAAACACCATACTAACTTATATGAATGAACTACTTGAACAAAATGGGGAACTGTTAAGAGTTCATACTTGATTTGAAGTGGGTCTTGACACAAGAATTTAACTCATGATTTATGATTTAGTTCAATAAGAAAAGTAGTCAAAGATTCATAAGGTGTGAAAGTCATGATTTAGAATGACTAATCTAACAACCTTGTGAATGATGAATGATAGTTGGCGCTTAACAAGCTAGGTGAAGCTTGGGGAGGAAGCGGGTCGAACGAGTCAAGCATAAAGGAAAAGCGTATTCGGGATGCAAGGTAAGTGAAACTTACACAATTATGTAGAATACTTGTTTATTCTATACGATATAAATGCGATAACGATAATATAGAAAATATGAATTTCCTACGCGATCGATACGAGTCGGAAGATATATAGATGATAAAAACCTTGGTTTATGGCAAAAGGGCAAAACGGTAAATAAATCATGTAATGATTTAAGAAATTATGAATTCTTGTTAAGATTACCTTGTAGTGTAATCTAATAATGATAAAAAGGATAAAATGGAAATTGATCAAGTGTTGACTAATGTAAATCGAAGTTAAAAGAATACCCATGGCGTAAGCCGAAATAAGTTGAATTTGAAAGAAAAGAGTTTAAAAGAAAAGGGGTATGATAATAAAATCCGGGATGGGATGGATGTATGAATTGGAAATCAAAAACGATGTTTTTGATTAAATAGATAACGTTGGGCATATAGTCCAAACGGGTCGAATGGTGGTGA
The DNA here is from genome assembly GCA_030545235.1 of Helianthus tuberosus. Classification (NCBI taxonomy): domain Eukaryota; kingdom Viridiplantae; phylum Streptophyta; class Magnoliopsida; order Asterales; family Asteraceae; genus Helianthus; species Helianthus tuberosus. The sequence continues at coordinate 28,775,488 of CM060367.1, forward strand.
TAACACCATTTGACAATAGCGACTAATGTGGTTGTCAAGCCTTGTGTTAACAGGAGCGATTAGCGATTCGGAATATTGCGTCGCCATAGAATATGTGATAATAAAAGTGAGGTATAAATCGGGTCTATTTGTTAACCCGAGCCAGGTACGCATCAATGAGATTACATTTTAAATGTGCGATTTTGATCATAATAGTAGTGAAAGTCCTTCGTCGTAAATGAGGGACTAATGTTGATAAATATGCCTTTGATGGGTAAATCAGGCAAACGGCCCTTGTGGGTGGTTTGGGAATCACGTATTATAATCATGTAATCCTTAGATAAGCATCAAGGTTATAGGCATTAACCTTTGTGGGCCAAATGCCTAAGAATGGGTCTTTTCGTAAAATGACAAACCGAGATGTAAAATGTGACATAAATAGTTTACTACATCAAATCCACCACAAATATAATTGTGGTGGAAGACCATTTGAAAAACTAATGTGAAAATTATGGTGCTAAAAGTAAATGAGCGAGATTTATGCCTAAAAGGACATAAATACCCTTAACGGGTCAAAATAAGATTTTAAGTAAAAACGAGTCAATAATGCGTAGAAATCCGTAATTGGAACCTAATATGATAGGTAATATTGGAATTAAAGGGTTCATGAGAAATGGGGGTCAAACAAATATGTTTGTTTGATAAAATGCATAAACGGGTTAAAATTCGGTAAAAGGGTAACGAGTCGAAGGCTTAGAAGTCTCAAAATTTATTATGTTGGATGTTGGATTTTCACTCCATATGATGGATAATTAAATTACGGACGCGTAGGAAAAAGAATCGGGTAAAACGGATTAAAAACGAGAGAGTTATGCTCGTTTCCGTGAAATCGGGTCATGCTGGGAATGTACAGCAACAGCTGAAGGCAACAGTCTGTGAAAACAAGGGCTAGGCGTGACGCCTAGGCCCTTGGCGTCACGCGACGCCCCCTAACTCCGGAAAATTGTTAAATTTTGTCATTTTAACCCCTGTACTCGTTTGAACTTAATATTTGACTATCAAAACTAACTTTTAAGTTGGTTTTGATCATAGGTGATTGCCAAGAGTGCCTGGATGAAGATCAAGCTCGATGAGGAACCGAACACGATAAAATACAAGCTTCCGCGCGGCGTTTCGTCGTATCTTTAAAACGACGAATCCAATTACATTAAGTTGTAGTTTTGAAATGTTGTTAACATGTGGAAACGTTAGTATGAAAAGTTTTTGTAAAGTCACATTTTAGCATTTAAATGTGTATTTTATTAATAAAATCTTGATTTATTTAGTCGGGTGTTACATTTTTTTAATAAAAAATTGATATGTTACGTGCTTAATAATGTCCAAAGGAGAGCAATAACTGGATCTTTAACTGAAACCAACCGAAAACAAACGAAATGAAACTGAAATCAACCAAAAACCGAATTAATGGAAAACTGGTTAACCGAAACCTAAATTAGCCAAAGACCGGTTATCAGTCTTTTTGTACCCTCGTTTAACCAAAATTAACCAAGCCAAACCGAATACTTCATATTTTATATATTTCTAGATTTTATATCTTTAGTTCAACTATTTCATATTTATACCTCCATTTTATGTATTTATACATCCATTTCATATATTTATACCTCAATTTCATGTATTTCTAAACAAAAGTTTTAGCGAAAGTTTAGTTTTTGCTATTAACAAAAATTAAACGAACAGAACCAAAAATTATTTATCAGTCTAACTGAATAAATCAAACTGTAACACCTCGAAAATTCACGTCCTATAATATATTGACACGTGTCATAAGCTTGAACGTGTAAAAGAATACTCTAGAGGGACTAAAGTTGACAAATAAAGAAAGTATGTGAATATACGGGTTCTAAATGTCAACAGTGAATAAATATACTTCATAATAACCCTACATGATGTTTATACCATCAAACGAATAAATCATGGATCATACGAAGCTAAAAGTAAGAGATTACAAACTACAGGGGTTAAATGTGTCAACATGTTTAAGTTATACCTCTGAGTGACCTTTTAGCAAACCCAAAGCTTTGTAACGTTTAATTATGCTCACTAGAATACACGATTAAAATTTCATAAAGTTTCGTTAACGTATGAAAAAGTTATGATCAAATTCGTATGCGAGGGGTTAAAGCGTCAACGTTGAAAGTTAGGACTTTTCGGGCAATAACCGAGTGGCCAAGGACTTAACAAAAGGGGTATGAGTCTTGAGGCCCTTATGTGTCAATATGGAGGGTTCAAAGTGCAAAATATAAGTTAGTTGACCTTTCGGAAGAGCCAAGAGCCATTTATGCAAAAACTTGAAAATGTACACTTCTGCTCAAAGGCTTACGGACCGTAAGCCTTACCCTTACGGTCCGTAAGGGGTCCCCAGCGACAGCAGAATCACCTGTTTGCTGTTTAAACGCGTTTCTGACCTTCCAAACGATTTTCCTCATATGTGGGCGACCCCTAAACAGTCCTAGACACTTAGGGACACTTGTGGATGAATTGTGGTGCCTTGTAGACTTACATGTCAACAATCTATGGTGATTTAAACACTATAAAAGGCCCTCATGTGCAACAACTTTGATCACACCTTCATCTGCAATTGTGGAGCATTTCTGGAGCTTAGGAGCAGATCCAAGACATCCCTAGTCGTGCATAGGACCCTTGTAAGTACCCTTGACCTTCCTTAGTTAAGTTTTTACTTAGTTTAAGCTTAAAAGTCAAACCGTCGTAATTAACGGTTGACTTAACGATTAATCACTAATGGTCCAGTGATTAGTCGAAGTGAAAGTAGTTATAAGTTGGTAATTATGTGGGCAATAAACCCTTAAAAGGGCACCCTCTGATTCCCACTCTAACTAGACCTTTTGTCGGGTCAAAGTTGACTAGAAAAAGTCAACAGAAACATAATCTTTGAGTTAACGCATAAATTGCATTGTAAGAGGCGTGTAATCTGTTTTAATCATTTATATAACTTGGTAATTAGTGTAAGAACGTGTCTAAACATGTTCAACCCGACAATTTACTAATTAGACCCGGTTCGGAACCAAAAGTCGCAAAGCTTTGACTTTTGCTTTGACTTCAGTTCTGACCCGTTTTGGTATGATTTAGAAATACCTAAGAGCTTCATTTGGACCAGGTTACATGCTAGTATAACCCTCTGTGATTATACACCATGGTTCATTAGTTAACCGATTAATACGCATGATTCCGTTAATTGCCTATATGTTGACCATTATGCCCTTATTACCATAAAACGTGATTTTTGGAAATGTAAAAGGGTAGAAACCTTAGTTACTGATATATAAACTTGTATGCAAAGTTTGACATCAGTTTGAGGTGTAGAATAAGAGTTATGCTCATTAGCGCAAATTGGAAGCTTTATGTTAATTAAACGACATAATTAGCGTATAGCCTATTTAAACCTACTTTTTGATATCACATCTTTTACCCAGTGATGTAATATATTATTTTGGGATTTTTAAAGATTTTTAATTAATTTTAGGCTGAGCATAACTTATAGTCGTAGGCTTAATCCGGTAATTGTCGGTTTTGCCCTCACGGGCCATAAAATGAGTTTTACATATCTAATCGACTCCAAACCTTTTGCTACTGATCTTAAATGATAAATAAATTATTTTAAGCCTTCTGGAATAATAAAAATATCAGATTTATGTATCGAACCCGGAAATGGCTTTTAATCGCCTCATTAAGCGTTTTTAACGCATAGTATGTACTAAAACTATTTTAAACATACAAGGGTTGATACCTACTGATATTTGAGGCAAATTATAATATTTTAACAGTAAGCAAAGGTTGATAAACTCAGACTTCAGTTTTGAACTTTTCGGCTTATGTGAAATTACCAAAATGCCCCTACGGTGCATAGTTTGGTTATAATTGATAAATTTCACATATATACTTTACCCTACTGTTATAACTTATCAAATTGAGTATGTTTGCTGATTACACCAGACCTGTAACTCAGATAAACACTTAAACTCTTTTATAACCGTGTAAATGACCAAACTACCCCTACGGGGCATAGTTTGTGTTTAAACTCGTTTAGGGCATAATAAAAGACATCTTACTGATGTCACAACATATTTGAGGCATATTAACTTAGGAAACCTGTATATGGCTCGCATAAATACCCGTTACGCTTATACGCGTTCGGTTCGGTCTATGTAACTAGTTTACATAAATTAGCCTAAACGGGTCAAACCTTATCGGTTTTATCTCAAAATCCAGAATGTCTATAATATACCCATATTAAACAAGTCTCTGTACTTTTCGGGTCTAAATCACATTCTATCCAGTCTTCGCTTAATCATGCGTTTGAACCGTATCTTTCGGTAAGACTAACCGGTTTAAGCTTAGGCTTAATTAAAGACCCGTTAGCATTCTAATTGGTTATTTATACCATCATTCCAGACTAGAGCCTTCCGGTAAATTGTACCTACGCTTACTTAAGTGAATACGACTGAGTTATTAAATTCTTGCTATTAAGACATGAGCTAGCTCAGGTAAATACTCTTAACTTATTTTCCCTATTACGGGCTTGGGATACGGTAATATAAATACCACATGGTCAGGTATGGGATTCAAAGACCAATAAGTCGGGAAATCCAAATAACCTGTTTTAATTCGTATTGCTTGACTGAAACATTGGGGATTAATGCGACCGTGTCCTGGATATCCTTGACTCATTAAATTGCAATGGCCACGACTTGAGCACGGGGTGTAGGCATACACCTGACAGATGCTATATGCTAATTAATTAATTATACCCAATAAGGGATTCCCAATAAGAGAATAGTGGTGTGTCGGTTAATCATGAACCGGCATAGAACCGGGCCCCGTATGTAGAGTAAGTTATGTAAAACTGATAACATGAGATATAGTTTGTCCCAAGGTATAAAAGATTAATTTTTCCTTGTGCATTTTAATCATTGTGTCAAAATATTTTGTGCCTAGTGCATCTAAATCAATTTTCTTAAACTCTTTTCAAATGAGTCGGTTGAGTGTATTTACCAGTGAAAACTGACGTAATTTCAAAAGTCTAAGTGACAGGTACAAGTACGTAATAGGCTGGAAGCTGCTCAGGACGTTAATAAGGAATCTTGCAAATTCTAGGCGTCTAAAGTCTGTTGAACAATATTTATATTTTAAGATTCGCCTGTGGATCCTTTACTTTCCGTTGTAATACTGGATATTACTTTATATTCGGATTGTAATATATTTATCTTTTGCTTCCGCTGTGCATTTATATATTGTGTTGTTTGACTATGATGATATCAACTACGTCACGATACTCCCCACCGGGCCCACCGGTGACACGTGGAAAGTCGGGGTGTGACAGGTTGGTATCAGAGCCAACACTGAGTGAATTAAACGCTAGCCTTTCGTTTTTAATCTCAGTTACACAGTTGCACATTCTTGAGTCTAGACAAGAACATAGGACGAATTCTAATTTGTTGTATTTGTCCTTATTTGTTTCCTTTGTCATTTTCTGATTAGCTCTTGCATGGGCAAGTCATTTTTCTGTTAGAAGACCCGTTTAGGGCAACCATATACTTGTTTAAATTTTAAAGGAACGATTATATTAAAAATATCATTCCTATATTATAAAATCTACCATTATAATAAAATGACAATATCTAAAAAGGACAAGATCTAGCTCATGTGTCATTTTAAGACAGGGCCAAGACGGTAGTTCCACAATTAGATTCAGATCCTTGTTAACATTTCAATTTAGTATTGTTCTGCGTTAAATATTAAAGGAATATTAAAGGTAAAACCTAGCCTAAATGTCAATGCAGACATGGCCAAGATGGTAAAACCTAGCCTAAATGTCAATGCAGACATGGCCAAGATGGTAAAACCTAGCCTAAATGTCATTGCAGACATGGCCAAGATGGTAAAACCTATCCAAAGGATTCCAATCCCTGTTAACATCTTTAAGTACGTTAACATTTTTGGTAAACTGTGAATCGTTAAAGTCACACAGGCCATCTTTTAAAAAAGGCGGTTAATCTAAATTCCCTCATTTGAAATAATCATCCATTAGTGATGAAATGCCTACGGGCCATACTTATTGTCCTAAGGGACTAAAGACAGTAGTAGCCTTTGCCTCTCTGTCCAGAAAAGGGTAACGAACTTTGATTCAAACCTTAATGCCTCGATTCTCTGAAATCATGGCTTATATCATCCTATAAGATGATCATATTATAAACATCCCTTAGAAGGGAAATGCCTACGGGCTATAGTTAATGTCCTCTGAGACTAGAGACAGTGGTAGCCTACAACTCCCTGTCAAGAAAAGGTAATGAACTGTGATTCAAACCTTAATGCCTCGATTCTCTGAAATCATGGCTTATAAATTAAACTTGTCTACGCGACTAGGCCATTCGTGCTATTATTAACTTGTAAATTAGGATTTATGATAAAAATCCTGAATAAAATAAATATCCTTCCTTCCCTGCCAGTATACATATGAATAAGAATCTTAAGAGTGAAACCTAGCCTGAGTGTCATTATAAAGACCTGGCCAAGATGGTAAGACCTGTTTAAAAGATTCGTATCCTTGTTAACATCTGAAAATATGTTAACACTCCTGGCAGACGTGATTCATTAAAATCACACACGTCATTCCTATATAGGATTCTTCAAAAGATTCCTGACCCAACTTAATGATCTCTGAATCATGGGTTTAAATCAGCAATTAAGATGATCATATCTTGACCATGCATTGGTAATATAGTGCCTACGGGCCTTGCTCATTTCTACATGAGCCAAAAGACAGTGGTAGCGATGACTCCCTGTCCGAAAAAGGTAATGAACTATGTTCAAACCTAAATGCTTTGATGCTCTGAAATCATAATTTATAAATGTCCTTGCGACTAGGCTTTTCGTGCCACTAATAAAACTGTTATTGTTTTATAATTAGGATAAATTATAATATAAATCCTAAGTAAATGTGAAAAATAAATTAACCAAATATGGTCTCCGTTACCATGGTTAATGAATTGCCATAAAAGACAATTCCATAATAAACTCCCAAGTAAACTATTGTCCTTGTTCTATGTAACAGTTCAATCAAATGGCTGGCTCAGATGAAATTAACAGTCACCCAAAGGAGAATATTGACAACGCCCGAATTAATCTAACGGGTGCTGGGTTAAAGGCGTTAGTAGACGACGCCGTTACAAAAGCCTTAGAGCGGCAATATGAAGAGTATAGTGGGACTCGAAGTAGGACCCTATCAACACCGCATGCAAAGCCACCTCCCAAGAAGGATGAACCCAAGAAGGAAGATGACGAGCGTCACTCTTCTAATCATCACAGTGATCCGTCTCAACAGATCATACTGAATCAAGGACACCGTGATAAGGGTTGCTCCTACAAGTACTTTGTTTCATGTAAACCCCAGGATTTCACTAGGGAGGAAGGAGCTGTAGATTGTATGACATGGTTAGATGAGATGGATACAGTTGTGGATATCAGCGGATGCGCTGAGAGGGATGTGGTCATGTTTGTGTCGCAATCATTTAAGGGTGAGGCTTTAGCTTGTGGAGATCGTTGATTCAAGCCACCGGGAAGATCCCTTTGTATAACATGACTTGGGATCAGTTCGTTGCTCTTATCAAAGAAAATTACTGTCCTCAACATGAAGTTGAGAAGATCGAGACTGAATTCTTGTCATTAGTCATGGAGAACTTAGATTGTCAAGCATACCTTACAAGTTTCAATACCAAGTCTCGATTGGTTCCTTATTTGATCACACCAGAACCAAAGCGAATAGCTCGCTTTATTGGGGGTCTAGCCCCAGAAATAAAGGCAAGTGTGAAAGCGTCGAGACCTACTACATTCGGGTCAGCGGCAGATCTGTCGCTATCTCTCACACTCGATGTGGTCAGAAACAAAGTTGCCAAAGCCTCTGAAGATGGGAAGCGTAAAAGGGAGGAGGATAACTCCCAGAATCCTAAGAAGAGCAAATCCGAGCTCAACAATAACCAACAGGATTCCAACAAGAAGCCTACGCGCAAAACTTGCAACAGAAGGCACTGGGGACAGTGTCGATCAAACCAACAGATAAAGCAATGTGGCATCTGCAAAAGAACTGGTCACCAGTCCCACGAATGTAGGGACAAAAAGAATGCAAACTGTTTCAGCTGTGGCGAAAAGGGGCACATCAGTACTAATTGCCCTGATGCTGCCAAGGAAGGAGCAGCTAATTCTGGGAAGGATAAGAAAGGAAACGCCTGAACTACCGGTTGAATGCCAGAGGCAGTGCATATCAATAATGGCATTCGGTACGTCCTTACCTTTTAGCATCGATTGTACCTACTAATTATTTTACGTTAATGCAAAGGATAATAAACCTTTAGTAAACCATAAGCTTAGCAAGCTTTTGATTACATTCATAAGAAATTTAGATATTAAAAATAAGGTATAATTTACCAACGGAATCTTTAATGACCTTCTCTCCCATCCTTGGAAATAATCCTTTCATAAGAATCGGGAGTACTCTTCCCCAAAAAGAGTACGACAATATATATTACTTTATCTTATTATTTTCTCATTACTTTATATCGCCTGCGAATACCAAACTATGTTTGATAAGAGTACCATATGAGGATTGGTGTATCCTAGTGTGTCCCATAGATTGCTTCCATGCCTGATCAGTATGGAGGTTTAATGCATGGAACCCCTGAGATATCCCAATGGTCATATTGTACTAAAGTCGACTAGTAGTATTCAAAGAAGATATCCAATATAAAATGTCCTTATAAGTATCTCTACTCAGGGCATCCTTGCAATTGTAAAGAGAATGTATCATTTATCTGACACCGACATCGATAGATGAACCAAAGCCTGAAAACACAGACATCTCTAACATCTCTGTGTGTCATAATTATCTTCTTTATAAGAATTACCATGTTTACCTTCTGAGAGGCAAGTGGATGTTAGGACAAACATCCCGCTTAGGGCTACAATTATTGTAAAATCCTTACATCTGTTAGTATCAACGGAATAGGAAGAACTAAGAGCCAAATCGATAAGCTTTTAGAGAAGATTTCATAAAGCCAAAATTCAAAGTCCTAAGAACTCCGATTTATATAAATAAGAAAGACGGATCATCTTGCTTATACATTGATTACCGCAACCCTATATAGGCAACAATTAAGAATCACTATTACCTGCCCAGGACCGTTGATTGGTTCAACTAGCTGAAAGGTTTAGCTATTTTTCTGAGATTAGCTAAGCAGTGGTTGGAATAACCATCTCACTATAAAATAGGTTTTTCTATAGCAATTATTATATAAGTATCAAGGCTACTCCTCTGGAGACCTTGTATAGATGGAATGTTAAACATCTATTGTAAATAGATAGGTAAATCCAATTATCAGGATCTGAAAGTTGTATTTGAAACAACGAATAAGATCATACGAACCCCTAATTATCTATAAGTTGCCATTATTTCGGCAGAAAAGCAAGGATTAATGAAGTTAGCAAACCTCCTAAATTCTTGTTAAGGAATAAAGTTCAACAAAAGATATCACCCAGGAAGGGTGTGCCAAATTTGTTAAATTATCAGGCTAGTTAAGCCCTGAATATATAGAATCATTCGAAGGAAATCGAATGTATCAAGATCAAGTAGCCTTTAAGCTAAAACCTATTTAAAGGAGTTTGGCGGAGCTCGCAATACATTGCACACCAGTGACTGAAGGATGTGTTTCGCCAATAAGTCGAAAAGCGCTATCACATAATGATATGCAGAACTATGAAAGTATGAGCAACCTGTGTCGATTGAGGATCGACAGGATTAGAAGCTCCAAAAAGATACATGTGCCTATTATAAAGGTCAATTGTAGTGCCTTGGAGGCTCAAAGGTACTGAGGAAGGTTAAGCCAATTTAAGGCAGAAAATACTTCCTTTACTTTAACAAATCTCGAGGTCGAGATTTTTTTTAAGGGGGTGAGGATGTAACACCTCGAAAATTCACGTCCTATAATATATTGACACGTGTCATAAGCTTGAACGTGTAAAAGAATACTCTAGAGGGACTAAAGTTGACAAATAAAGAAAGTATGTGAATATACGGGTTCTAAATGTCAACAGTGAATAAATATACTTCATAATAACCCTACATGATGTTTATACCATCAAACGAATAAATCATGGATCATACGAAGCTAAAAGTGAGAGATTACAAACTACAGGGGTCAAATGTGTCAACATGTTTAAGTGATACCTCTGAGTGACCTTTTAGCAAACCCGAAGCTTTGTAACGGTTAATTATGCTCACTAGAATACACGATTAAAATTTCATAAAGTTTCGTTAACGTATGAGAAAGTTATGATCAAATTCGTATGCGAGGGGTTAAAGCGTCAACGTTGAAAGTTAGGACTTTTCGGGCAATAACCGAGTGGCCAAGGACTTAACAAAAGGGGTATGAGTCTTGAGGCCCTTATGTGTCAATATGGAGGGTTCAAAGTGCAAAATATAAGTTAGTTGACCTTTCGGAAGAGCCAAGAGCCATTTATGCAAAAACTTGAAAATGTACACTTCTGCTCAAAGGCTTACGGACCGTAAGCCTTACCCTTACGGTCCGTAAGGGGTCCCCAGCGACAACAGAATCACCTGTTTGCTGTTTAAACGCGTTTCTGACCTTCCAAATGATTTTCCTCATATGTGGGCGACCCCTAAACAGTCCTAGACACTTAGGGACACTTGTGGATGAATTGTGGTGCCTTGTAGACTTACATGTCAACAATCTATGGTGATTTAAACACTATAAAAGGCCCTCATGTGCAACAACTTTGATCACACCTTCATCTGCAATTGTGGAGCATTTCTGGAGCTTAGGAGCAGATCCAAGACATCCCTACTCGTGAATAGGACCCTTGTAAGTACCCTTGACCTTCCTTAGTTAAGTTTTTACTTAGTTTAAGCTTAAAAGTCAAACCGTCGTAATTAACGGTTGACTTAACGATTAATCACTAATGGTCCAGTGATTAGTCGAAGTGAAAGTAGTTATAAGTTGGTAATTATGTGGGCAATAAACCCTTAAAAGGGCACCCTCTGATTCCCACTCTAACTAGACCTTTTGTCGGGTCAAAGTTGACTAGAAAAAGTCAACAGAAACATAATCTTTGAGTTAACGCATAAATTGCATTGTAAGAGGCGTGTAATCTGTTTTGATCATTTATATAACTTGGTAATTAGTGTAAGAACGTGTCTAAACATGTTCAACCCGACAATTTACTAATTAGACCCGGTTCGGAACCAAAAGTCGCAAAGCTTTGACTTTTGCTTTGACTTCAGTTCTGACCCGTTTTGGTATGATTTAGAAATACCTAAGAGCTTCATTTGGACCAGGTTACATGATAGTATAACCCTCTGTGATTATACACCATGGTTCATTAGTTAACCGATTAATACGCATGATTCCGTTAATTGCCTATATGTTGACCATTATGCCCTTATTACCATAAAACGTGATTTTTGGAAATGTAAAAGGGTAGAAACCTTAGTTACTGATATATAAACTTGTATGCAAAGTTTGACATCAGTTTGAGGTGTAGAATAAGAGTTATGCTCATTAGCGCAAATTGGAAGCTTTATGTTAATTAAACGACATAATTAGCGTATAGCCTATTTAAACCTACTTTTTGATATCACATCTTTTACCCACTGATGTAATATATTATTTTGGGATTTTTAAAGATTTTTAATTAATTTTAGGCTGAGCATAACTTATAGTCGTAGGCTTAATCCGGTAATTGTCGGTTTTGCCCTCACGGGCCATAAAATGAGTTTTACATATCTAATCGACTCCAAACCTTTTGCTACTGATCTTAAATGATAAATAAATTATTTTAAGCCTTCTGGAATAATAAAAATATCAGATTTATGTATCGAACCCGGAAATGGCTTTTAATCGCCTCATTAAGCGTTTTTAACGCATAGTATGTACTAAAACTATTTTAAACATACAAGGGTTGATACCTACTGATATTTGAGGAAAATTATAATATTTTAACAGTAAGCAAAGGTTGATAAACTCAGACTTCAGTTTTGAACTTTTCGGCTTATGTGAAATTACCAAAATGCCCCTACGGTGCATAGTTTGGTTATAATTGATAAATTTCACATATATACTTTACCCTACTGTTATAACTTATCAAATTGAGTATGTTTGCTGATTACACCAGACCTGTAACTCAGATAAACACTTAAACTCTTTTATAACCGTGTAAATGACCAAACTACCCCTACGGGGCATAGTTTGTGTTTAAACTCGTTTAGGGCATAATAAAAGACATCTTACTGATGTCACAACATATTTGAGGCATATTAACTTAGGAAACCTGTATATGGCTCGCATAAATACCCGTTACGCTTATACGCGTTCGGTTCGGTCTATGTAACTAGTTTACATAAATTAGCCTAAACGGGTCAAACCTTATCGGTTTTATCTCAAAATCCAGAATGTGTATAATATACCCATATTAAACAAGTCTCTGTACTTGTCGGGTCTAAATCACATTCTATCCGGTCTTCGCTTAATCATGCGTTTGAACCGTATCTTTCGGTAAGACTAACCGGTCTAAGCTTAGGCTTAATTAAAGACCCATTAGCATTCTAATTGGTTATTTATACCATCATTCCAGACTAGAGCCTTCCGGTAAATTGTACCTACGCTTACTTAAGTGAATACGACTGAGTTATTAAATTCTTGCTATTAAGACAGGAGCTAGCTCAGGTAAATACTCTTAACTTATTTTCCCTATTACGGGCTTGGGATACGGTAATATAAATACCGCATGGTCAGGTATGGGATTCAAAGACCAATAAGTCGGGAAATCCAAATAACCTGTTTTAATTCGTATTGCTTGACTGAAACATTGGGGATTAATGCGACCGTGTCCTGGATATCCTTGACTCATTAAATTGCAATGGCCACGACTTGAGCACGGGGTGTAGGCATACACCTGACAGATGCTATATGCTAATTAATTAATTATACCCAATAAGGGATTCCCAATAAGGGAATAGTGGTGTGTCGGTTAATCATGAACCGGCATAGAACCGGGCCCCGTATGTAGAGCAAGTTGTGTAAAACTGATAACATGAGATATAGTTTGTCCCAAGGTATAAAAGATTAATTTTGCCTTGTGCATTTTAATCATTGTGTCAAAATATTTTGTGCCTAGTGCATCTAAATCAATTTTCTTAAACTCTTTTCAAATGAGTCGGTTGAGTGTATTTACCAGTGAAAACTGACGTATTTTCAAAAGTCTAAGTGACAGGTACAAGTACGTAATAGGCTGGAAGCTGCTCAGGACGTTAATAAGGAATCTTGCAAATTCTAGGCGTCTAAAGTCTGTTGAACAATATTTATATTTTAAGATTCGCCTGTGGATCCTTTACTTTCCGTTGTAATACTGGATATTACTTTATATTCGGATTGTAATATATTTATCTTTTGCTTCCGCTGTGCATTTATATATTGTGTTGTTTGACTATGATGATATCAACTACGTCACGATACTCCCCACCGGGCCCACCGGTGACACGTGGAAAGTCGGGGTGTGACACAAACTACAAAAATCAAGTACTGTAGTGCAAAGTGTTGTCCCACCACATCATGCGGGCACCCTACTTGTAAATATTAGAGTAAAATGCAATTGCGTCCATGTGCTTTAGGGGAGGTGTCAGGTCACGTCCCCCAAATGAAATTTTCGACCAACGAGTCCCTGTTGTTTGAAACTCGCTACAATCTCAGTCCCGACGTTAAATTTCTGTTAGTTTTACCGTTAGGTCAAAGGGTATTTTAGTAATCTCATAATATTTAAAAAAACAAAAACAAATCTTAGATTCTAATTTCATCATCTTTGAAGATCTGAGCCTATGTTCATCATCAATCTGCCTTTGTTCAACACATCATAATAATTTCATCATCTTTATAACCAAGAACAAGCCCTAAATTCAAACCAAGAACAAACCCTGCTTAAATTAAGATCTAAACACATCATCATCTTCTTCATAACCGAAAACAAACCCTGCCTAAAAATTTCATTATCTTAACCACCACTCCAACTTCAAAAGTGAGAATCCCACCGGCGAGAACCGGATCTGAATTTGAACCCCGTACCAAACCCGACTCAAAACGCAAACCAAAACCAAAACCAAATTCACACCTACCCACTTAAAACCCAAACCAAACCCGACTCGAACCACCACCACGACCCGCCGTCTTCCACCTCCGACATCTAGCCAACACACCATTCTCACGTATAACTAGTTATTTCAGTGACAAAAACTAACGGAGTTGGTAACATATAGTCATATCAGTGACAAAAAACTAACAAAGTTGGATTCAGGGATTCAAAGTATAGCGTTTTTCATAGGGCAGGGACTCATTGGTCGAACTTTTTATTTATGGGACATTACCAGACACCACCCCTAAAATACAAAGACGGAAATTACATTTTGCTCTAAATATTAAAATAAAATGTGATTGTGTGAGAACACCTGAAAAAGAAGGGTTGGTTAAGAGTCTACGTCACGGTGAAATGGTCACGATTGGCGTGCCGTGAGTGTTGGGGCAGTCAACTCAAATAGACCGATTCTTTGTTCAGACTTCAAACATTATCTCTATAAAATTTCAAAGAGCAGAATACATATAATTTTATCTTTTTTTCAAAGAGCAAAATACATATATTTTTATCTTTTTAAAATAAATATGGGAATATAAAAAAAAAATATTAATATTCTGGGATAACAAACTATCGTTGGGAAAATCACAAAAAATATAAATGTACTGGGATAACAAAATATCGTTTTTAAATAGCTTTATTTTAATTACTAAGTTAGAACCCCGTGTATTACACGGGTTGTGTAAATATAATTTTATATACTAAGCAATAAAATAGTTACATCTTTTAAAAACTCGTGTATTGCACGATTTGAATAAACACATGTCTTACACGAATAATGTAATATGTTAAAACATTTACTCATCAAGATGTGTTTTCTAACAAAATGAACTTTAAGGTACTATTTACTTATTGTAACATCTCACTTTATTTTTTATTAGGTTAGAGAGTTGTGTATTACATGGTTTATAACATTTTACTTTGTTTTATTTATTTATTA
Source organism: Helianthus tuberosus (assembly GCA_030545235.1). Taxonomy (NCBI): domain Eukaryota; kingdom Viridiplantae; phylum Streptophyta; class Magnoliopsida; order Asterales; family Asteraceae; genus Helianthus; species Helianthus tuberosus. The sequence goes on from CM060367.1 coordinate 28,790,675, forward strand.
TTAGGTTAGAAACTTACGTATTACCTGATGTTGGATAATCAACAGAAAAAAAGAAAAGAAATATTTTAGTAAAAAACTATTAAATATACAAGAGATAAGCTGGATATTATGATTTAATATTATTATTTCATTGGAGTGTAAAACGAGATAATGAGATCCTTTATTAGAAATATGATTCTAAATATACCATGTATAAAAAATATATATGTTCTACATATATTGAATAAATCTTTTTTACGAAACAGTTGATTAAAATAAATATTTTTATTTTAATATGTGATTATCAGTTATCCTTATCCTTATCATTATCCTTATCATCAAAATATAAAAACAATTAAAACTACCAATTAAATAAAATCTTTATCTTTTTAAATATTTAAAACGCTAATATATTTTTTTAGATTTTAATAATTAAGATATGATTATAATAATTAATATATTATTATCAGTTATCTTTGTCTTTATCATTAAAATCTCTTCTACAAATTTTAAATTTAATATTATCAATAATTGATTTTCCATTATAAATATTGAGAAAAAATAATTAAGACTGACTTATAGAACGCCAATATAAAAACAATTAAAACTACCAATTAAATAAAATCTTTATCTTTTTAAATATTTAAAACGCTAATATATTTTTTTAGATTTTAATAATTAAGATATGATTATAATAATTAATATATTATTATCAGTTATCTTTGTCTTTATCATTAAAATCTCTTCTACAAATTTTAAATTTAATATTATCAATAATTGATTTTCCATTATAAATATTGAGAAAAAATAATTAAGACTGACTTATAGAACGCCATGTGTCCCTAACATGGTTTCTTTTATTATATGTATAGATAGATTCTTATTTACATTTGTGAATATTTTTTAATAAAAATCAAAGATTTTGTCGAAGTACTTAACACACTTTTTGAACAAATATCGCTATGTTATTATATTATTATTGGTAAGCTCTTTTACGGTTTATAAATGATTTTTAAAAAGTGTTTATAAATATTTTTTTAAAAAGTGTAGACGTGTTAAAGATTGCAATACTTGGCAATTTGGCATGTCATTTTGTTTTATTTTCTATAGACATTAATTACCCTTCATTCAAAGTTTATACGACCTATCAGTTATCACCATTCACTCCAAGTTTATTCAACTCCCAAAGGTATACGTGAAAAAATTTTATTTTGTGGTTTACAAATATATTCTATAAAGTGTAGACGTGTTAAAGATGTGATGCTTGGCAATTTGGCATGTCATTTTACTTTCTAATCCAAGTTTATTCAACTCCCAAAGGTATACGTGAAAAATTATTATACGTTTTATAATCTTCGCATGATTACGCAAGTAGATAACAATGATATGCTACCAAATAATATGTCATTATGTCTATATAGTCCTCTTTGGGTGGTGGATATGGATGGAAGAAAGACCAAGCAGGATGGGTTTGACGTGGCAAGGCGATACCGCTCGAGAACACCACCCCAACCTCTAGGTACCGCAAAATAAAATGAGAGAAAGAAAAACACATTGCAAAGTGCTCTCACACGTCACTTTCAAAAGCCTGAATGCTCATCATTCTTTTTTTTATTTTCTTTTTTTTTAAACGGCAAATTTGGATAACTGACGGACCACTGGAGTATCATCGTGCTACCAGCGGAACCACCCGATCATATCTATCTCTACTAGACATAATGCCTATACACCAGTTCAAGAGAAAACCCAATAAATATAGAAAAAAACCCCTTGTGAGAATCGAATTCAGGACCTATTGGTCCTAAAGACTTATCCCACATTTAATATTCTTGACATTTAAAGGCTCATGAAAGTAAATGGATTTTTGACGCGCATGGTCAAACAAAGCCATTTTGTTGACGTTTTCAAATAACACATTAACATTTGGACGTTTTTAAACACGATATTAATATCTGGACTTATCACTAATATAAAGCATAAAAGTGAGATTTTATTGATGCAATACTGACATGAGTCCAATTTTTTTTTTGTTTAAGCAATCACATGACATACGCATTACATGCGACACATTTATATACGAGTACATTCGTTACTTGTCTACGATCAATTTAGTACAACGCAACTAACATTTATTTGGCAGCAATAAACTATCAAACTAGCATGCATGGTGTAACACCACTTCGAGGTTCAAATTGCTTTCACATATTGCGAAGTATGAATGCACGAAACAAACACCTCCTAAGGATGAAGTTTCGGTACAATGCTTTTCACATATCAGACTCCTTATTACAATTTACCGTGTCAACTTATTTGCAGGTTAGGCCATACATTCAATCGGGAAAACGTAGCGAGCAACCCTCACGCACATCGATGAAAGCCTAAAAAGTTGCATACATATGAGCACACAAGTCGCCACGCGCGCCTTCTGCTCTACATACGAGCGAGCACACATGTGCCGGTAGGCGCATGCTCCTCTACATATGAGTACGCCAGTCGTCATGCGTGTCTACTGCTCCACTTATGAGCACGCCAGTTGCCATGCGCGTCTGCTGCTCTACTTAGGAGCACGCCAGTCTCCATGCGAGTCTGCTGCACTACATACGAGAATGTCAGTCTCCATGTGAGCCTGCTGCTCTACATACGAGCATGCCAGTCTCCATAGGAGCATGCTACTCTACAAACGAGCATGCTAGTCTACATGGGAGCATGTTGCTCTAAATACGAGCACGTAAGTCGCCATCCGCGCATGCTCTACATACGGACACGCTAGCCTCCACGCGAGCCTCCTGCTCTACATACGAGCATGTAAGTCGCCATACGCGCATGCTCCTTTACATACGAGCATGCCAGTCTCCGTGCGAGACGGCTGCTCTACATACGAGTGGGCACACATGCGCCGGTAGGCGCATGCTCCTCTACATACGAGCACGTAAGTCGCCACGCGCATGCTTCTTTACACACGAGCACGCCGGTCTCCGTGCGAGGCTGCTGCTCTACATACGAGCATGTAAGTCACCATCTTCGCATGCCCCTTTACATACGAGCATGTAAGTCGCCATCCGTGGATGCACCTCTACTTACGAGCACATTAGTTGCCATACGCGTCTGCTGCTCTACTTACAAGCACGTAAGTAGCCATCCACGCATGCTCCTTTACATACGAGCACGCTAGTCTCCACGCGAGCCTGGTGCTCTACATACGAGCACGTAAGTCGGCATACGTGCATTCTCCTTTACATACGAGCACGCTAGTCTTCGTGCGAGACTGCTGCTCTACATACGGGCACGTAAGTAGCCACACACATGTTTCTCTACATACGAGCACGTAAGTCGCCACGCGCATGCTCATTTACATACGAGCATGCCAGTCTCCGTGCGAGGTTGCTACTCTACATACGAACACGCTTGCAAAATATAAATTGTGCTACAAATACGCGCACCACTTTGGGTATACGCAAAAACACATTGTCTAAAACAAAGCTTCGGGTACGCCTACAATCTTCAATGCAAGCCGCAGCACCTTGTGCCACGACGGATTGTTGTTGTGGCACATCTGAGGATCGGCGCAGGCTCGGGCTTCCACTTCATTACCCTGATGTGACTTTATGCCAATTCTCATTCGCGATAACCTACACAAAGTGGATTAACACACGCAAATATTGTAGAAAACAGTTTACAAAGATTCAAACACTAGGTATACGTATTCCTCAAGGCCAAAGACAAGCGCACCGTACGCTAACCAACAAAAGTCATATCAAAGGGTGAATATTTTACAGTAGCCCACACAACTTCGTGCGCACCGCTAAAGCAGGGGCACACCCAAAAAAATCATCTGAAGGCAAGACACTTGTCTAGTCCAGAATTCTACCCACTTGCCATCCGCGCATAGCAGCAACACTGGACTGTTAGAACCTGAAGGGGTATCGTCCCAAATGTTGCGTAAGTCATACGTGCATTGGGTCGTAAGCACACTCAACTACCAAAACACTTAGCCGGTCCCAAATTTCCTTTGCGGGACCTATCCGCATACGCACAACCGTGATAGGCTCTTGAAAGTGTACCAGTACAATGACAGTAACCTGCTACCAATCATTGCACACCAGGCTCTACCCAACAATTCCCACGATAAATAATCGTGTTTTTTTCTTCACTATTCCATTATCTCTACTCACAACTAATGATAGACGCAACAAGCGTGGCCAACAACTTTCCCGCACCCGGGTGACAGGTAAGCCTAAAATTAGTAATCTTCACTTCCGAGCTCCTAATAAGTCTCGTGCTCTTCCCAGTGCTTGCACGCTGGAGCAACACTAGACCGGGGGACTTGTAGAGGTAAGGTAGTTGACCCGGCTTAAAAAACGGTTATAAATTACTTATCGCGTTTTATATTAATATTTATTATTATTGCGTACTAACCCGCGAAGCCTAGCACGTTGTGGTTTACACTACACTAGGCTGTGGGCTTATAGAGACTACCCCTAACTAGGCCTGGCCCATTGAGGTTAGGGTTGCCCATGTCTCCTATATAAGGATGTCTCCACTCTCCACCCCCTTATTAGGTTATTAGGGATTGGATATGGGGCAAACACACTTTTTGTAGCTAGAGAAAGGGGATTCTTCCCCTACCGGCCGTCTCTACATCTCCATTTTTCTCTCTTCTCCATTGCAGATCTAGGTTTAAGAGGAAGAACAAGATGTGATTCTCGCCCTCTTATACAAAACAGTTCAAATCACTCTTTCACTCCAGCTGTGATCCCGTGTTTCTTCAAAGCGGGATAGTCATCCCAATTTGAGGAGGAAGTCAAAAAAGAAAAGTGATGTCCAGGAGCGACATGCAGGACCAAAGGATACTAGAGAGACGTGAGTGGAGAGGGACGATATGGATGCCGTACACCCTAAAAATGTTAGGTATTAACTTTACATTCATCAAAAGAAAGGTTCATAATCATGAGGAGTGGTACAATGAACGAATGATTTACGAATGGAAATAATGACTATAAGTACTTTTAGATATATTTTTTTTATTATTAACATGTTTGATAAATTTTACCTTTATAGTCATAAAATATTAAACATCTCATGTATGTACTATATTAAGTGAATTTCAAGGATTGTCTTTTTATCTTTATACCTATTTTCAGGCGCTGTCCTTTATGTTCAAAATTGACAAGTTTTGTCTTTTATGTTTTCATATCATACACGTTTTGTCCTTTAGGCCTAACCCAGTTAGTTTTTTCAGTTAATTTTGGTCATGTTCTTTGCACATGAGGACATTTTTGTCAATTCAAAGGTTGCAGAAGCTTTGAGCTGCAAATCTGCCGTTGAACTTACCTTTGAATTGATAAAAATGCCCTCATGTGTAAAGCATATGACCAAATTTAACTGAAAAAACTAACAAGGTTAGGCCTAAAGGACAAAACGTGTATGATATGAAAACATAAGGGACAAAACTCGTCAATTTTGAACATAAAGGACAACACTTGAAAATGGGTATAAAGATAAAGGACAATTTTTGAAATTCACTCTACTATATTTTTGTGTAGAACAATGCTTCGTCCAATTTTAGATATTTATTTTCATGTATTTATATTATTCGCAAATCTACTCTCGAATATCTATTTTTCACGTATCCGCTTTCTTCACACGCGTACTTTACTTTTTAAAAGAGTCGTGTTACATTTGCATGTTAGAAAACATATATAAAATGAAACAAGAAATCATGGCTTGGTACTGAGAATTCAACACCCTGTTTGAGGTTGGAAATATGCGCCCCAGTGTTGTAAAAGTCGCTAGGCAGTCCCTAGTCGGCCGACTGGGGAGTTGGGAGTAATCGGAGTACTCGGAGAGTACTCGGGGAGTACGCGGACATGGTAACTATAAAGAAAATTAATTGTTATATATTATATATATGTTAAAATAAGCATAATTCATGTCAACTGAATATAATTTAAAATGAAACATGTTTAAAGTTCAAATATTCTGAATACAAGTCCGACTAGTCTGAGTACAAGGTCGAGTAGTCCGAGTACAAGGTCGAGTAGTCCGAGTACAAAGCCGAGTAGGCCGATGTTGACCGATTTTGACTAATTAAAAGTCAACAAACCACGTTGACCGCCTAGACTGACTAGGCCGACTCTTTCCGACTACGTCCGACTAGGCGCCGAGTTTGACCGAGGCCGACTAATTGAGTCCGCCTAGGAGGAAGTCGCCTCAGAGGGGTTCCGAGGACCGAGTACACGTCGAGTACTCGGCCTTGGAATCCAACTTTTACAACACTGATGCGCCCGATGGCGGACAATGGTGGTTACTATCGTATTCGTCAATGCCTAATACCTTACGTCGTTGTGTATAAAATTGGTGGGGGTTTTGCCGCTTATTGTTATTATTCTTATTCTTATTACTTTTTTTAACTAAAATGAGTATTGGGCTATTACCTAACAAGCTTAAGTTATATATATAGGGGAGGGTTATCTTGAGAACGTTAAATATTGCAAGAACCGTGATAGCGAATGAAAAAACGAATCAAAACAATTTTTTTAATACAACCCTCATTGTAATTTAAATACAACATCAAAAATAGAATTTACAACATTAAATTATTCATTTCTTCTCTTGAAATCACTTTTATTAGATTTTTTACACATGTGTAAATAACAAATTTACACATGTGTAAATTTTCTTTATTTACGAATTCAAATAAATTTAAACGTGCAAATTAAATTTCTAACATTGTAATCGAATAATAACGAAAAAGGTAAAAAAAATTTAAATTTGAATTGTTTTTTTACTAAGTTCTCGTGGTTTTTTCATTTTTTCTCACGCTTCTCACAAAATTTAGTGTTCTCATTAAACCATTCCTATATATATATATATATATATAGGGTAAGGTTCATGCGAGAACCACTTTTATTGCGAGAACCAATGTGAACACAACCAAAAATACCTAAAAAAAAAACCTAACCCCCACCCCCACCCAAAAAAAAAAAAAAAAACCTAAACCCCCCCCCCCCCCCACACACATAAAAAAAACCTAACCCCCCTCCAAAAAAAAAAAAAACCTAAACACCCATCCCCCACCCCCACCCCCCCCCCCCCAAAAAAAATCCTAACCCCCCCCACCCAAGCTAAAATGCTAAAACTAAACCCCCAAAAAACCTAAAATTAAAAAAAAAATTTGCTACTAAAAGTATCGATTTTTGTATAAAAAAATTTTGTGTGTTTTTTTAGGTATTTTTGGTTGTGTTCACATTGGTTCTCGCAGTTCTCGCAATAAAGGGTGGTTCCTAATGGATCCTTGTCATATATATATATATATATATATATATATATATATATATAGGGGAAGGTTCATTGGGGAACACTAAAAAAGTGGGGAACAGCGGGGAACCGGCTCAAACGAACTCCGATAGGACTCATTCCAGCGGCGTTGTAACCGACTCGTCGAACCCTAACTATAAACCCTAAAAGCTAAACCCTAAAGGCTAAACTCTAAACCCTAAAGCTAAAAAATAAGGCTAAAATCTAAGTTAAACCGTAAAATCTAATTGTGGGATCGATTTGTGACCCAAATGAGTCGTTCAGAAGAGTTCTTATCTATACGAAAGGCGGAAACAAACGTATAGACTTAGAAACAGCTTGAATATCACTTTAAACGTCTTGTATATTGATTTAACACTGTGTACAATCAGAAGACAAACCGGCAGCACCTCGGTATCACTATGTAATTTTCGTTACCAATGACAAACTAGACACCCCTATATATAGTCTCTTAATTTCGTATGAAACTCATCAACATATCTCAAACGAAATTACCATAATATAATTCCGTACGGAATTATGCAACCCATTTCATGCGATATTATAGTTCTGTCTTATATGTGTATTCTATTTCATTTGATGATGTCACGCTTGTTCAAATCCGCAACAAATCCAAAACTCGATATTAAGACGAAGTCGACAGATGTATGCACCAACAGACTCCCCCTCAGATGTTGACGAGTCTTAAGTGTCGAGTCTTCTCAAACTTCAGTCTTTATCAGTCTTTATCACTCTATCATTCTTCAACTAATCTCCTCCTCAACTTGTACTGGGATCGTAGTCTGGCTCACATCTTCCTCGGGTATTTACAGGTTCAGGTATCGCAACCTGGCTCACCTGCATATTCTCTACCCAAAACATAAGTTTCATAAAAGATAAGATATAGCACATTTAAAAAACCCTGCTAACCACTTGAAGACACAATCTCAAAATGATTTAGCATTAATAATTTCTGATGAACCACTTGTTATGCATATCAAATTTTCATTACAAACATTTCAAACAAAACTTTCCCAAACCTGGTCGTCATGTTTAGCACTCGGAATTTTGAAAATCAGCTTTCCAACATCAGTTGTTTAAAATCTTTTTGACTTTTTCAAAATTTAAGCTAAAACACACCGAAAATCTTTTTGGAATTTTGACATAACAGAAATGAAATGCAGCAAAGAAATATATACAAACAATATTTTTGTGAGTTTATGTAAGAGGATCATATCAGTTTTTGAGACAAATCACCAACACCGTTAAGCTTTAAACATTTTAAGTTCTAAACGATTCACTTAGATTGTCAGTATACTGATCCACTTAAATTTTCACACAAAGTTCAACTATTTCGAGATACGAGATTAATGTCTTAAGCACTTAAACTTATTCGCGTGTCCCACCACTTGAATATACTCCCATATCCAGATCCCAATATTCATTTTTACAGGTGAGTATACCTAGATGATATCTGTAAGGGGTTAATTGTGAAACCGTGAGAGCTCAGGTCAGAACTTCCGTTCAGCAGAGAGATGATGACTTGACTTTTGGTGTGTCCCCTTTAGAGGATCTTTTCTTCAACAGCACATGATTAGCAATTTTCAATGTTTCATCATTTTTTATGCTGAGGGTAGGCTTTTATTTCAAGCAAGCGTAAAGTATTCTCCGGGGACTAGGCCATTGCTTTCGCATTATCAGAAGTCTCGGGATAATACCCAGATATCACTAAGCATAAAGACCTAGTATCTCAGAAAGAGGGGTCCTTCAAACAAGATTTCGGGGGTTACCCATATATCCGAGAGATGTTACCCACGAATTAAGCAAGTTTGAATTTAGGTTTATATCTCGTCACAATCTACTAAATGTGCAAAAACCTACTGGCATATCATTAGTGAGACCGTTTATCACTATTTAACTTTCCATTTCTTTAGCGTGCTGTGATAGTCCACTGATGTACTATTATTTCCTCTTTTTCACAACAAAACTCGTTTTTGATTTTATCATGTTTTTGATCTTTTTCAAATTTTCAAATGTTTTTGGATTTTCTGAAAATTTCTTACTCCCCCTAAAATGCAAACACATTTTAGGAAATTTGAAAACAAACTATACAAGTAAATTGACAACATGATGTGAATTGCTTCAAATCACCATCCACTTGGCATAAACAATCAGAACTCCCCCTCACAACAAACTATTTTCCCATTGTGATTTCAAAACACTTAAGTTTGTTTTAATCAAATGGTTTTTCCGGAAAATAAGCTTCGTTGATTTTACCACTTGTAGGTTAGGGGATAAATTCATCATTTTGTTCTCCAAAATACCACTTGTAAGTATGGTCCAATCAAGTTCAACTTAATGACCTTGATTAACCATTTGAAGATGAAAACCTCTTTCAACCACTTACAGGTTCACTCACCAACCATAATCACTTGTAAATCAAAATATAACAATTTAAAGATATCACCTGTAGATTTACCAACCAAACAATTTAAGAATGATGCCGATTCCTGCTCCACTCTTACCAACCTGGGAACTCCGGCAAGTCACACTTGTACCAATTTTTAATATCCAAAAACATTTGAATGATGCCGATTCATGCTCCACTATTACCAACTTGGGAGCTCCGGCAAGTCACACTTGTACCAATTTTTATTTTCAAAAACATTTGAATGATGCCGATTCATGCTCCACTATTACCAACTTGGGAGCTCCGGCAAGTCAGGATTTCAGTTAGGAAAAACTTTCCCCCAAGCCTGACCAGCCTTGGGAGATTCTGGTACACATCTATCCCACCAACATTTTGATTTGTAAAAATCTTTAGCACTTTTAACCTTCCCATCAACCATCTTCCCGAAAATATGTTTAACTTTTCCATTAAATGCCTTCTCAGCATCAAATTCTTTGTTACCAGCAAAGAATTGACCTGAAATCTCTGTTTTACCAACTTTCAACTTCAAATTTTCCTTCGACAACTTGGGAAAATTTTCATCGTTCACCTCTGGAGCGGAATTATCAACCTTTTTCTCAACAAATGACTCATCTGATTTTATGGAATCAGATTCATTGTCAGAACTACTTTCAGATTTTACAACCCATTTTTGTTTGTTCAAATCAACTCTTCTTTTGTAAAACCATTTTGAACTTTCACCTTCTTCAGAAGTTGAATTTTCAAACACTTTCGATTTCTCAGTTGGTTGATTCTTTTTATTAACACCTTTCTTGTTTGTTTCAAAGTGAGAAGAAACTCCCTGTTTAGAATAAATGGACTCTTGGCAGTTCCAAGCAATATGTCCAGTCTTTTGACACTTGAAACAGGTTCTTCTATCAACTCTCTGAGCAAACTTATTTACATTTCTCTGTACCTCAGCAAGAAACTCTTGGTTTTACTGTTTCCAAAATGGTTTCTTCTGCTCATCTTCAGAACTTCCTCCTGCAACAAATGTAGTTTTTGGTTTATAATTTTTCTCATTTTTATAATTTTCTGAAGAATTAACACCAAGACCTTGCTTTTTGAAATTACCGTTGTGGTTTAGTTTCTTTCGATAACCTGAACCATAACCATAACCGTAACCCTTTTTCTTGTTCAATCTCTGTTGAACTCTTGAAGTGTATTTTTTTAGGTTTTTCATCAAGATTTAAATCTTTTATTTCAGAAATATTAATTTTTGTTAATATGAAAACCTGTTTGATCATTTCAGTTTTGACACTTCTTATTGGAAATTCCTCATCAGAATATAATTTGTCTGAATCATACAAAGTATAAGCCACTTTGATTAATCCGTCATTCAAATTAGATTTTGATAACATGAATTCTTTATTGTAAACCCGTTTGACTGGTGAACTCGGACTCTTTTCTGACGAACTCGGACTCTCAGATTTAGACTCCGACTTTGACTCTTCATCCATATCCAACACCTGATCGACAACTTTCTTTAAGCTGTGAATGTAACATCAATATTGTCTGGTAATTCATCAATGATTTCAGACTTTAACTTGATGTTGACTGCCTTTTTTAGACGCTCCTCGTTAGGATTCCTGGGAGAGTAACTTTCATGGATCGGGGGCGGACATCTGTTATACTTGACACTTTGTTTCTTACCAGTATTAGTATCTTCAGTCTTTTTCTCCATGAATGGTTCAAGACCTGCAACAGTAGGATAAACACGATCAATCAAATAATCACAAGTAGTATAACTCAATAGTAATCGTTTAATCCTTTCACTCTCAATCTTCTCAAATTCTAACTCCTGCTTCAGTTTAGCACAATCTTCGTTATATTCATTGATGACGCTTTGCTTTGTCATTAATGTTGCATTCATCTTCATCTGAGCAGTTTCAACTTCTAAATTCGTCTTTTTCAGATTATCTACTGTTCTGTTCAGAACATCATACGACTCTTTCACGTACTTCACATCTGATAGTAAATCTTCGTTTATCTTCTCTAATTCAGCAATCTTCTTATCTTTCTCCTCACATTGTTTGCAAGGTTCCTCACATTTCAAGCACGGTTTAACGACCTCAACTATCTTTTCAATTTCAACAACTTTCTCAACTTCAACCAGTTTTTCAACTTCGACTACTTTCTCAACTTCGATGATTTTTTCGACTTCAACAATTTTCTCGATCTCAACAATTTTCTCTACCACTTTTTCCACTTCAACGATCTTCTCTGTCACTTGATCACTACTAGCTTCTCCAGCTTCTGTCTTTGCTTTTTCATCAGCAAGGATTTTTGCTGCTTCCAGCTCTCTCTTCAATCTTGCAATCTTCTTTTGATTCAGCATCTCCATTTTATCTGAAAAAACAAATTAAAACTAGTAGGATCAATGCCTTTTCTAGCTTTGTTGAGATGTTCTTCCTCATCATCGGTATCCACATCACTTCCAAGATCTGGAAAAATCGGGATTCTTTTCTCACTAGTCCCATCTTCACCCAGAATTCTAGCAACAAGAGCTGAACCAGGTATGTATTTGTCCCAACTAAATCCCTCTGCAACTTTTTCATCATCTTGATGAATCAGTAAAGTTTTCTTCTTTCCATCTTCAATAGCATGAGCATGTGCAGTTTGTGGTTGTTGAGCAATCTGATGGAAAATTGATTTCTGATAATAATTGTTCTTTTCTTGATTCTCGGTTGCTTCTTGGTTTTTACACTCTCGTTTAAAATGTCCCTTTCCTTTGCAACAAAAACATGTTACTTTTGACTTGTCAAATCCTAATGGAGAATTAGCCAATCCCCGAAATTCATCTCTTCCTGTGATTTGTTGAAATTTTTCTGCACGTCTAACAGCACTAGCCATACACCATTTCACATCCATCAACTCAAGTTCCTCTGCATCAATTTGGTCATAATCTTTTTTTGTAAGCATCGGATTTCCAATTTTGCCAGCAATCAAACTTTCATATGATTCCAACATAGCAACGAGAGATGCCATGTGTTGCTTGGCTATTTCTGGAGACAAATTTTGACCATTTTGAATGTTCAGAGTAACATTACATTGCAGATTTGTAGAATTTTGTTGTTGAGGACTTGATGTTTTGCTGTTTGGATCAAAACTTGAAAATGAGGATGAAAATCCACCACTCTGTGTCACATTACTACGCTTTGTTCCAGACGAACTGTCAGCACTGAAACCAGTTTGTATCTTTGGACTAGGGCTGAGGGTAGCTTCGAACTTGTTCCCTCTGTAATACAAACTGACATCTTGTTTAGCATTTGGATTCGTCATGATAGCAGTTTTCTGAATATCTAACTCGTGCTCTTCTTTTCTGAATAAACTGTGCCAGATTCATTTTCTCAGACTTCCTCATGTGTTTCACAATCATCAAATAAGTTCCCCATTTCTGCTGTGGTAATGCATCAGCAAGTTTATCCACCCATTCCTCATCATCTTTCTTTATATCCAATCTCCCCATTTCCAAAACCAGGTGACAATATCTATCAATAGTCTGCTTCGTTGTTTCGTGATCAAAAGCTACAAACATATCAAATGATTTCTTCAGCAACGCCTTTCTGTTCTTGATCATATCTGCACTTCCTTTAAACTTTTGAATCAACGCATTCCAAATTGATCTTGCAGTGCCCTCATGTTGAAGCAAAACAAAGATATCTTCTTTAATTGCCTGTTGAAGAATACTGATCATCATTTTCTCACTTGTATACTTCAATTTATCATTCTCTGTAAAGTCACTAAAACCCTTTTCAAGCCCACGTTCGTTTTTCGGTTTCTCGTAGTCTTTCTCCAACGAACACCATGCATCAAACTTGTAAGCTTGCACCCAGTTCTCAAATCGATTCTGCCATCCTTTAAAATCTTCAATGTACATAAGTTTTGGCAGTTTTTGATGAGTTCCCGTCTCATTTTCACTGTACAATGTTTCAGCAGCTGTAACCGGAGCGACTGGCGTAGCAAACGCATTGTAGAATTCCTCTTCCATACTTCAGTAATCAGGAGATACTTCAGGAAACACCTGGAGAAAACAAAAACAAATGATCAGTTTAAACGGACTGAATACGTGAAAGTGTGTGTTAATGAAATCAATCTAAGACTCGTATCAAAGATTTGCGAATTCGTTCCAATGTTGTTGAAATAAAGATCACTGAATGAATGGGCTTGATCGGATGTGCCAAGTAATATGGGCTTCAAATGGTTTGAACTTTATACTCCAACTTTAAATGGGCCGAAGATTTCGAGATACTATATTGGGCTGATGAACTTCAAGTATGTCTGTTAACAATAAAATCTGATTGGGCCACTTGATTTACTTGGGCTGACAACAATAACACTAATGAAACCCTATTTGACCGAGTTTCTTTTGTCAATATATGGCCGTAAAAAAATATTTCCTTTCTTATCCTATTGGACCGAGATTCACAACAGATGACAAACACTTTTGAATGTCTGATTGAGCCGTTAAATTAAAGGCCTGATATATTCTCGTAATCACGTGATGATTTTTCAAAGCAAATTCAAATGATTGGACCTCACTTATCACATTCAACCCTTATCTCGTTTAATACGTCTCACATGCAGCACTAAACCGACTGATATCTATTAAATGCTTATGCAGACTTGGACCGACAACAACTTAATCAACTACACATAGTTCGATGAAATGATTCATGCAAAATTAAGTATTATCACACAAAACTCAGTAATTCCGCACGAGATTAAGAACCTTTCAAACGGAATTAAATTCTTTTTCAAACGAAATTATGTGATTCAAGCGGAATAAAGAATTTTCAAACGGAATTAGCTAACGTCACGTATGTTCGAACACAAAATCTCAGATTCCTCTCAAACGGCTAGGAATTCGGATCTGAAACTTGGTAGGGTTGTAGATTAGGTGTTTTCGCACAACATATAAAAAACTCAGCCGATTTAGACCGTAGAAACCCGTTAAATTTTGAAAAGAAAGTGTAGAAGTCAAAAATTGTGATGAAAACAGACTGTTTTGGTATTAACTCCTCGTCCTGAGCTCTGATACCACTTGTGGGATCGATTTGTGACCCAAATGAGTCGTTCAGAAGAGTTCTTATCTATATGAAAGGCGGAAACAAACGTATAGACTTAGAAACAGCTTGAATATCACTTTAAACGTCTTGTATATTGATTTAACACTGTGTACAATCAGAAGACAAACCGGCAGCACCTCGGTATCACTATGTAATTTTCGTTACCAATGACAAACTAGACACCCCTATATATAGTCTCTTAATTCCGTATGAAACTCAACAACATATCTCAAACGAAATTACCAGAAGATAATTCCGTACGGAATTATGCAACCCATTTCATGCGATATTACAGTTCTGTCTTATATGTGTATTCTATTTCATTTGATGATGTCACGCTTGTTCAAATCCGCAACGAATCCAAAACTCGATATTAAGACGAAGTCGACAGATGTATGCACCAACATAAACTATAAACCCTAAAAGCTAAACCCTAAAGGCTAAACCTAAAGCTAAACCCTATAGCTAAACCCTAAAGCTCCCTAAACCCTAAAGCTAAACTCTAAACCCTAAAGCTAAACCCTAAGGCTAAACCCTAAGGCTAAACCCTAAAGCTAAACCCTAAAAGCCAAACCCTAAAAGCCAAACCCTAATATATTTAGGGTTTAGGGGTTATGATTTAGGGTTTAGGGTTAATAGATCCTAGTTAGGGTTCGACGATAAGGTTCCAATGCCGCTGGAATGAGTCAAATCGGAGTTCGTTTGAGTCGGTTCCCCACTGTTCCCAACTTTTTTAGCGTTTCTCAATGAACCTCACACTATATATATATATATATATATATATATATAGGGGACCGCTAAAATGAGAACCACCTCCAGTTGTAAGAACCGTGAGAACTACACCGTACGGGGCGAGGTGGACCAATTTTTTTTCATAAACGTAAATGCATGTATTATAAACACATTTGTAAAAAAAAATTAAAAAAAAAAATGTCGGGTGTGTAGTTTTGAGCACCCCAAGTTTGTGTTTACGGGTACCGTAAATTTTATTTAAAATTTACGGTACCCGTAAACATAAACTTGTGGTGCTCAAAACTACACACACGACATTTTTTTTGAATTTTTTTTACAAATGTGTTTATAATACAGCTTATCTACGTTTATGAAAAAAAAATTTGGTCCAACTCGCCCCGGATCAAAAAATTCTCACGGTTCTTACAACCGGAGGTGGTTCTCATTTTAGCGGTCCCCTATATATATATATATATATTGATTTTTTAAATGTGCCCCGATAAAATGTGACAACTGTCAAATTTGGATACATCCGTACAATTATTAGATAATGATTAGTGCTTAATGACTGTGCTAAATTACAATTTATTTACTTGAATTGCTTTTGATTATTACCATAAACATACATGTGCATCATATATTGCTTAATGTCATGTCATTTTTGCATGAGAACTCTATTGACTCAAAAGATGCACGAAGCACAGTTAACACAGTTTTCCGGCAAATCAGAAAAATGCTGACAGAGTTCAGTAGATAGACAGACAATGTATTGAGACACATAATGAGTCAGAAGCCAAGTATTACACTAGTATAGTGTGTAGGAAAGTAAGGATCATAAAACTGCCGTCCTAGTGATAGTTTAAGTGTCAGAAAGTGGCTAAAACTCACATAAACTGCAGAATTATGCACAATTCAGCAAAATTCAGTATTTAAACAATCTAATATCATGCAGAAATATGGTTAAATGGTCCTGAATACTTTCCTAAGTGCCGGGAATCGAAACTGTCATAAAAGGTAACATAAAGCACACTAAACTGCGTAGTTTAGCACCTTAACGAACCGGTAACTGATGTGATGTCGTGGTCACAATCAAATTTAATCCAAATACTACTAAGTAGCTTGCGGTAAGTGGGTATCGAACACAGGGAGTTTGTGGAATATGTGTTATTTAAAAGTGTATCTAAATTAACTAAGTTAAACTAAATTGCAAGAATAGTAAATTTCAAGAGTTGGATTGATTGAATTGATTTTTAAAACTAAGATTACTAGTCTAATTGCAAAATGAGAATTTGGTTTGTAAACACTTTAGAGATAAATAACTATCTTAAGTTTCCGGTTTGCTTCGACATTCATGCTAACATTCAACTAGAAAGAATCACATAGACATGATTCATGTATGATTACTTGTTGTGATAAAAGGGAACTAAGTACTCGGATTCCTAGAACGTGAAGTTGTTACCCGATGACCAATTAACCCTTACCCAATCCTAATCCTATCCATGATATCTCGATTGCCAGCGGCACCAAGAACGTATGGTTTCAAAATAGAATAAGAATCAACAATTTACTTGCAAATAAGAACACACCATGATAAACAAACATAAATTAAGTTTACCATTCTAGAAATATGAAATCAAAGCACAATTGTCTCAAACAAACCTTCCACTAAATATGATCACAAAGTACTTAGCCACTCATGGCTTGAATCAACATCATCATGCAAGTTTCAATGTTCATAGAAATCAAAAACATAAAAACCAAGATCCAAGATTGTTCTTCAAGCTCAAAGTTGTCTCCAAGTGCCCCAATTTCATGTCTAAAGTGAAGTGTAACTGAAAACATATGATAGGACACCATAAATCTCATGAAAATGGACAATAAATGCATAGGTTACAACTTGGGATCAGTCGGCGCCGTAAGCTACGGCGCCTGCCGTAGCTTACGGCAGTCAGCAAATTCCAGAAAGTCAAAACAGCGCCGTAAGCTACGCCGATGGCCGTAGCTTACGGCACCTATTGTTCCTTTACGGCGAGAAGAGTCTATCTTACGGCGACAGTTGTTTTGCAAAACATGGGAGCCGTAGTGATGAAAGGCTAGACGAGGACATTCTTTTAGTGATGCCCATGGTGATGAAAGGCTAGACGAGGACATTCTTGCTATTCCACTTTTTGAGATCCCTGTTATTGAGATTTCCTCTGACCCCAGTTTACACCCTGTCCCATATTCCTTTGAGTCTGCGACGCTCTCCACCTTGCAGACAGTTGGATTACGACGCTATGCCATGAATTCTGATGATGACATGGTCAGGTCAGTTGCACTATCCCCTCCACACGACCTTGAGCTTGATCTTGGGCTAGATTTTGTTCCTGATGATCAGCCCGATGTTGCACCTGCCGATCCTGAGCCTTTACCTAACCATGACCCTATTCCTTTTGGCATACCTAACATTGCACCCCTCATGACTGATCCAGCTCCTGCAACCGTTGATCCTCCTGTTGTTGAGACATTGGTTCCTCCACCTACACCTGCACCCATTGATGTTGCTCCCTCTCATTCTGTGGAGTCTGATGTCCATCGTGTTGATTTACCTATCAATTTCTTGCAGAACATATTAGCACCCCGTCCAGGGGAAGGCACTTTAGGCCAGCAGCCTAGTTATGACCCTCATATTAAAGCAGCTTTTGCACACATACCTCCGTATGCACCTTTTGCTTCTTTCACTTCTTCCCCAACTGATGAGCCATTTCGAGGGTCCCCGCCGTATTCCATGCCGACCTCAGACCCCTACCATCCTTCGCGTTTTGTTGGCTATACACAGGATGAGTTACTTTATTCGCTTCAGCTTCGGCTTAAGGTTATGAGTCGCAGAGTCCTGGAGCTTGAGTCGATACCGCGTCCATTACCATGTCCTTGTCAGCATGCTTTCGTTCCCCCTAGTTCATCACCGCCTCCTTTTGCACGCCCACTTGCTCCTCTTACTCCTTTTCCAGAGTTTGATGCTCGATTCCTCACCGTCGAGCAGCAGGTCCGTTACTTGTTTCATCATGTGCACAAGCTCGAGGAGGAGCTCGCACATGTTCTCAGTTTAATTTTCCTCCCTCCTCCTTCTCCTCCATCAGTATAGTAGGTTTTTGGTCTTATGCAGATGCATTACCTTTGGTGAGAGCACAACTATTGAGCTGAGCTTGTGAAGCCTTTTGGAGACCACTATTTGATTATATGACCTTTGTAGATTGGTAGACTTGTTGGACAAGGGTAGTGTGGCCCTGTGTTCCCTTTTGATATAATACACTTTGTGAAGCATGTAACAATACTTTGTGGTCGATGATTAATTAAAGCTCAATCGTTATGTTCTCACTAAATACATTCTTGATTACTTGTTTATGTTATGATTGTGCTATTACTTGATCATTTGAAATGATGATCTATTATGTGTATGTACATACGACCTCTAGACAACTATATACATTTCTTGAACAAATAAGGCCTGGCCAATCCGAACTTCTTCTTAGAAGATGTCTCATCAAGAGATCATTCGGCTGACCAAGGCAGAATGGCAAGCGCACGTCTCACGGGCTATAGCTCGGCACGAGGTTCTTCGCTACAAACGCAGCGAAAGTACCTCAGGAAATAACCCACCTGACGGTAATGTTTAAGTCACCTAAGACACATTACAATACGTTTGGACAATTTCAAGTGTGCTTTGCTAATGCTTTCTATGATGATGACTGCTTGGGTACATGTTGTACCTATAAGCAGTTTTTAGACTGCAAGCCTCTAAACTTCGACGGCACTGGAGGTGCCGTAGCTTTTGTGAAATGGGCCGAGAATATGGATTCTGTTTTGCGAATGAGCGGATGTACGCCAGAGCAACAAATCCCATACATATCTGGATTGTTTCAAGGTGAGGCTCTGTTATGGTGGAACCTTCGGGTTCAGATAATGGGCGAGGCTGCTGCGTTTGCTTTGACATGGGATGAGTTGAAGGAAATGATGCATAGGGAGTATTGTTCTCAGATGGAGATCCAGAAGCTAGAAATTGAATTCCGGAACCTGATGATGGAAGGTCCAAAGGTGGTGGAGTACGTACAGAGACTTCATGATTTGTCGCGAGTTGTTCCATACCTGGTGGAACCGGAATTGTAAAAGATGGAGAAATTCATCTGGGGACTGACGCCTCAGGTCCTGAGCTTGATGACGGCATCAACACCACCAACAACTATTGATGCGAGTATCATGAGTTTGGCGCTCGCTAAGGAAGCACTTAGACTGGAAAAACTTTCGACCCCTGACAAGAAGAAGGAAACTCAGGATGAGTCATCTGGAAGGAACAAAAGGAAGCTCACTAATTTACAAGAAGGTGATCGGGCGAACAAAGACACCAAGGACAAGAAGGGAAAAAGGTACATGGGTAAACTGCCTAAGTGCGACAACTGCCCACTTCATCATGCTGGGCCATGCAGGTATGGAAAATGTGATAATTGTGGCAAAGTGGGGCATGCCAAGGAGACGTGTTGGTACGGTGCTGGGCATGGAATTGAAGGTCAAGATGGTAGCGGAAATCGCGAAGGAAACAACGACAACAACAACTATCAAGGCGGAAATGGTCATGATCAAGGACGTGATCCAGGGGTGTTTTAACTGCAGTGATGTGGGGAATTTTAGGAAGTATTGCCCTAATAACAAACAGGAAAGCGAAAGAATGTGCAACGATGGAGCCAGGAAAGCACACCAGGATCCGAACGTAGTCACTGGTACGTTCCCTACTAATCAACACTTTGCAACTGATACCAGTGCCGACTATAGCTTTGTATCACTAGAGTTTAAGAATACACTTGGTTTATTAGCAGTAAGTTAGATATCCCGTATTCGATAGAACTGATTAATGAGACACTAGTGGAATGCCAACGAAATAATTAAAAGCTGCGTGATAGAACTTAGAGTGCGTGAGTTCTCGATAGATCTTCTGCCAGTTGAATTGGGAAGCTTCGACGTCATAGTTGGGATGGGTTGATTGACGAGTAATCGTGCAGAGACAGTACGCCATGAGAAGATTTTTTCGCATCCCGATGGCAGGTGAAGAAACGACCGTGATTCATAAGGAGAAACAGGATATGTGTAACAACTCTCATCAAAAAGTACTATTTATTATTTTAATTATCCAATTAGGAAACCCTAATTGAGAAACCCAAGTGATTCTGCGTAAACCCTAAAATTTTCAAAACAATCAGAATCAGGATCAGGGCCCCTAAAACTTAGGGGGGGTAAACCCTAATCGGTAATATCCACACAGTTTGCTGTCAAAAATTTAAAATAATGCGAAACCAACTCAGCTGAGCTATGCAGACACGAAGCAACCCTATAGTAGACTAGGGTCTCTCGTGCCACGCGACGCGAACAAGGGGACCTCTCGCGTGGCGCGAGGGGGCGGTTTTTCATGTATAAATAGTATCGTCTGTTTCATGCAATTGTGCGTTAGTTCGACGTTCAAACTCAAATTGTACGTTGAGATATTGTCTGAATACTACAATAAACACACACTAATCACGAAGTGCTGCTGCAATCAGGGTAATAACTCGATCGCTGCTATGATTCAATGTCTGATCGATTAAACTATCCAATGGATGTTTAAGTGCTGCCCACATTAGGGTTTATGCTTTGTCATTCGTCGATTAATCGATGGATGTTTAAGTATCGCACTTTGTCATTCGTTGTGAAGGTTGTAATCTCGTGAGTTGTCGTAAATGCTGTATTAAGTTACTAACCTAGTTTGTGTGCTTGATTATTTAAATTAGGTTATCAAGGCTAATCAGTAGAATAAGCTCTGTTAAATCTGCAATGTGAGTCATTCTCTTTTTATCAAATTACTTTCAAAAGCATGTTTATTTTAAAGTTATAATTACAGGGATTAAGTCTATGTAATCTGAAATTACTGCCAGTATGTGGGGGGATGTGCACATAGCTACTAATTATTTATCACTTGTGGGTGAACGGACCCAGCAAGTGATATGTCCACAGTCACACGTCCGGTCAAGTGACAACTGGATCAGTTAATTTAAAAGATAGAAACATTGTAATCGCTCTTAATACTGTAATTTATAACAAATGTGTCCTTTTAGAAAAATAGAATGATTCACTCAGTATTTCCTGCTGACAAAACCTTTTTCAAACATGTTTCAGGTGATCTGTTGTGATCCAGGAAAAGTGCCGTGAAGCACTATCAGCTTAAGGAAGTGGCTCAGTATAAAATAAAGAAACATGTTTTGAAAATAAAAGATTTCTTCGTGAAATCTCAATATTGTAAATTATCGGGTTTTATCCCGAATTGTGAAATAAAATAATCGGGAAATATTTCAGTTTAAAAAAGATCCTGAAGAAACTTCCGCTGTTAAACTTACTTAATTAAATACCACGGGATTTCTGTCCCGTGGCTCCCGAATCGGGTCAAACCGGGTCGGGGGCCGTGACAGAAATAAGGTGGTATCAGAGCCACTGATTTAAGCCTATTAAGTATTTAGAAATACTTAATTTTAATGATTGCCAATTATGTGATTCTGTGTTTTATTAACTGATTATTTGTTAATTACAGTATGGGTAAACAAAAGCTGTCAAACATCTATCTTAAACTAGATAGGTCATCCAACGAGAAGGGAAGTTCATCCCAAACAAAACCTTATGTAATTCCTGAAGAAGGAGTATTTGTTCGTAAGGCACATTATGAGGAACCACTTTCTCCTAATAAAAGAAATTTGATTATTAGGAAAAGTTAGGAGGAAATAAGGAAAAACCGAGAGAAGAAAGTTAAACAAGAAACCCAGGATTTAATCAATAAATCACCTTGGGAGGACAAATTAGATGAGAAATGGGCAAATCTTTATATGCTAGCCACAGTAGCAGAAAATGCAAATCTCTAAATACTCAAAAGTTTTAGCACTTTTATTTCTCAGAAACCTTATTTAGTAAATAAATAAGTTACAGTAAATCGTAGTATAATTTACTTGTTAGTTGTTTTATGTATGCAATAATATTTACGGGTTATCTATAAAATTTTGTTATTTTATTTTAACATTTGGTATGTATTTTGCATATATGCTAAACAGCATGAATGAGATATCTGAAGGTTTAGAAAATCTTAACCTCTATCCCGTTAAGATAGAAGTTTCCAAGGAATTCACCGGTTACTTCGCTGATAAAGAAGAACCCATGTAATTTCAATTCAAACCACTGGCAAAACCTAAACCAAAGAAAAGAAGCAGATTTGTGGGCTGGAGGCGTGTACGAAGGAAAAAGCCAGCAACAAGAAAGGTTACTAAAACTGAAGAACCAAAAGACAAAGGAAAAGGGGTAGAAATTGAGGAAAATGTTAATCAAATAGAGATAGAAGTTGAGAAGAGTTTTAAGCAAACAGAAAGAGAAGTCGGGGAAAGTTCTAGACAGAAACAGAAAATGACTCCCTGGGAAGTTTTAGATCATAAATTAGTAATGAGTGACCTTATCGGACCTGCCGATGGAAACCTTGAAGCAGCTAACCCAAATCTTATATTTACTGAAGAAGATCTTTTCAGTTACCCACTAGAAGCTCCAATCCCAATCAATCTGGAACCTGCTATTCCAGATCCTATTGTCCAACCTCAACCACTACCAGTAGAATTAGATGAATGGTGGACAACTGATTGGCAATATCAAAATCTTTTAAACAACCCTGATACATTTTACCCACAAGTTGACCCAGAACCTCCACTATACCCAACCATGAGCCCGGAGAATCTTACTGAACTTCGCCTCTGGGGCGAAGAGTTAATTGATGCAGGAAATCGGATTAGGGATGTGGGAGAAAGAGTTACTTGGAAATATGACGAAAGGGAGCGTCGTTTTTAAGAAACTAGTTAACCAGATAATAAGAGTTTGCAGGAATATTTGTTAATAAATAATCATAATAACCAGTATGTGTAATAACTTAACAATAAAACGTGGTATGATAATCGTGTGTACGAGGCATAATATAATATAATAGAAATGAAAATTTGGAAATTGATAAATTTTGGTTATACATGTTAATGTGATTATGTGCAAACTGTTTTATTATATTTATATTTATACTAATTATTTACATAAAATTTATTATCAGATGTCAAACATTGGTAACAAACCAGTAAATGAGGTTAATCAGTCTGAGCAACATCCAGGAGATCAATATATGACTAGACAAGATATCGAAAATATTGTTGCTCAAGGGATAGCTAATGCTATTCCAGCATTCGTTGCCGCTATAAAGAATCCAATCGAACCGCAACAAATTGTTCCTAGTAAACACATTTCTGAAGATAACTTTAGTAATAGTGTAAACGAAGGCAATGATCATGTCAATCATAATGCAGAACCACATCAAGCTCCATTTCCTAAGAAAATGAAAACTGCAACGCCTGGTTGAACTTTCAAAGAATTCCTTGCTTGTAAACCCACTGAATTTGCAGGCAATGAAGGAGCAACTGCATCACTGCGTTGGTTAGAGAAAACTGAAGCAGTAATTGCAATAAGTAAATGTGCTAAAGATGATCAGGTCATGTACGCATCAAATCTCTTCAAGGAAGGAGCACTTGAATGGTGGAACACTGTGTTACAATCAAAAGGAAGAATAATAGCTTATGCTATGACTTGGAAAGAATTTAAGGGTTTAGTAGAAAGAAAATTCTGTCCCGAGTATGAAAAGGAACAAATGACAAATAAATTCCTAAATCATAGGATGATGGGTGTAGATTGTCGCGGTTATACTTCGACATTCTTTGAATATGCTAGAGTGGTACCAACGCTGGCTTCGCCAGAACCGGTACTCATTTCTCGCTATATTTGGGGACTGATTAGTGAGATCCGCAATATTGTTAAAGCTGCGAGACCTCGCACTATTGACGATGCTGTGGAATTAGCTAATACCCTAACTGATGAACTGGTACGTACAAGAGATGAAGACAGAAAGAAAGACTTGGCTCAGAAAATTACCCAGGGATTTCGTATGGGTAATAATAACAGCTTCAAGAGAAGAGGAACAGGGCAATCTTCAACTTTGCCATTCTGTCAAAATTGCAAAAAGAAACATTTTGGAAAATGCAAAGAATATTGCAATTTTTGCAAAACTGTAGGGCATCGTGAAGAAAATTGCAGGAAGAAATCCATAATTTGTTACAATTGTGGAGAGGCAAGACATTACAAAACAGAATGTCCTAAAGTGATCAAACCAGCAGACAACAAAACCAAGGCGACCGACGGAACTATTAAGAAGAATGCCAGGGCATTTCAGCTGACCACTCAAGAAGCAGAACTCATCCCAGATGTGATAGCGGGTACGTTCTTAGTTCACAACATTTACGCCAAAGTATTATTTGACTCTGGTGCAAACCAAAGTTTTATTAATACTTCATTCTGCCAAGCTCTTAGTTTACCTTTAACCAATATTAGGCAGATTTTTACAGTTGAAACAGCAGACGTAAATTCAGTTAAAATAGATAAAGTTTTGCAAGAAGAAAACATAGAACTTTTAGGACATAAATTCTCTGCAAAACTATTGCCGATGAATTTAGCTGAATTTGATGTTGTATTAGGAATGGATTGGTTAGTAGCTAACCATGCTAGAATCCTTTGTGATCAGAATTCCATAGAAATTCAATCACCCACCGGAGAAGTGATTAGGATCACAAGAGATAAACCACGTAAGTCCATGAAGTTTATATCAGTAATGAAAGTTGCTAATTATGAACGAAAACAAGGAACAGTGTATATGATTTCGGTAATCATTAGCACTAAGGGTAAAGAACTTAAGGAAATTCCTGTAGTCTCAGAGTATCCGGATGTATTTCCAGAAGAATTACTGGGATTACCCCCAGATAGGGAAGTAGAATTTAGGATTCATCTAATTCCAGGAACTACACCGATAGCCAAGGCACCTTATCGGTTAACACCCACAGAAATGTTAGAACTGAAAAAGCAATTAGATGAATTACTAAGTAAGGGATTCATACAACCTAGCTCATCCCCGTGGGGAGCACCTGTGTTGTTTGTTAAGAAAAAGGATGGTTCAATGTGAATGTGTATTGATTATAGAGAATTGAATAAGGTTACAATTAAGAATCAATACCCATTACCTAGGATTGATGATCTATTTGATCAACTTCAGGGGGCTAGATATTTTTCTAAGATAGATTTACGCTCTGGATATCATCAATTGAAGGTACAAGAAGAAGACATACCTAAAACTGCTTTCAGAACTAGGTATGGTCATTATGAGTTTACAGTCATGCCCTTTGGGTTAACAAATGCACCTGCTGCATTCATGGACATGATGAATAGGATCTGTAAACCATATTTGGATAAATTTGTAATTGTTTTTATAGACGATATACTTATTTATTCCAAAAGTCAGACAGAGCATTGTGAACACCTTCATGCACTCTTAACTTTGTTAAGAAAAGAAAAGCTTTATGCTAAATTCTCGAAGTGTGAATTTTGGTTAAAGGAAGTGCAATTCTTAGGACACATGGTGAATCACGAAGGTATTCACGTAGATCCTGCTAAGATAGAAGCAATTACCAATTGGAAGGTTCCACAAACAGCAATGGAAATAAGAAGTTTTATAGGTTTAGCTGGGTATTATAGACGGTTTATTAAGGATTTTTCCAAGATAGCCGTACCATTAACTAAGCTAACCTGTAAAGCGGTTAAGTTTGAATGGGGACCAAAGCAAGAAGAAGCCTTTAGAATATTGAAGCAGAAATTAACAAATGCACCAATCTTAGCCTTACCAGAAGGAACTGAAGATTTTGAAGTATATTGTGATGCTTCAAAACTAGGGTATGGATGTGTGCTTATGCAACGCAAAAAGGTGATTGCATATGCTTCAAGGCAATTGAAAAAGCACGAAGAAAACTATACGACTCATGATTTAGAATTAGGAGCCGTAATTTTTGTCCTTAAGATTTGGAGACATTATCTTTACGGAAGTAAATTTACTGTCTACACAGACCACAAAAGTTTAAGATATATATTTGGGCAAAAAGAGTTAAACATGAGGCAAAGGAGATGGATGGAAATTTTAAGTGACTACGACTGTGATATTCAGTATCACGAAGGAAAGGCAAATGTAGTTGCAGATGCCTTAAGTCGTAAGTATTATGAGAAACAACGACGGGTTCGTGCTCTCAGATTAAATCTACAAATAGATTTAATGGAACAATTGAAGAATGTTCAAACTACAACAATTAAGGATGATGCTGAAGGAATGAAAGGACGAATCAAGGAATTAGAACAAGGAATAGACGGAGTTTGGAGATTCCACAAAAGTAGAATTTGGGTACCTAAGCAGGGAGACTTAAGACCTAAGATTTTAGAAGAAGCTCATAAATCTAGGTATACTATGCACCCAGGAAACAATAAGATGTACCAAGATTTAAGAAAGAACTTTTGGTGGATAGGAATGAAAAAGGACATAGCACGATATGTTTCTAAATGTATTACTTGTTCACAAGTTAAGGCAGAACATCAGAAACCTTCAGGGTTACTACAACAATTAGAAATGCCAGTATGGAAATGGGAACTTATAACAATGGATTTTGTTACTAAGTTACCCAAAACAAGAAAAGGTAATGATGCGATTTGGGTAATTGTGGATCGATTAACCAAATCAGCTCACTTTTACCTATGAAAGAAACCTTTAGCATGGAAAGACTGGCTAAATTGTATGTAGATGAAGTTGTATCCTTACATGGAGTTCCACTCTCCATTGTTTCGGATAGGGATAGTCGTTTTACTTCTCATTTCTGGAAAAGCTTCCAGCAAGCTATGGAAACACGATTAAATCTGAGCACTGCATATCATCCCCAAACAGACGGACAAAGTGAAAGGACAATCCAAACTCTAGAAGACATGCTCCGAGCATGTGTAATAGATTTTGGTGGAAACTGGGATGATCATTTATCATTAATTGAATTCTCCTATAATAATAGTTATCATTCAAGCATTGAAACTGCCCCATTTGAAGCACTATACGGAAGAAAGTGCAGAACTCCAGTCTGTTGGGCAGAAATAGGAGAAAGTCAATTGTCAGGTCCTGAAATAGTGCAAGAAACGACTGATAAGATTACTCAAATCAAGGAAAGACTGAAGACGGCTCGCGATCGTCAGAAAAGTTATGCAGACAATAGATGCAAGCCATTAGAATTTCAAGTTGGAGACAGAGTATTGTTAAAACTTTCTCCTTGGAAAGGAGTAGTTAGATTCGGAAAGAAAGGAAAGCTAAGTCCAAGGTATGTAGGACCATTTTTAGTGATCCAACGTATAGGACCAGTTGCTTATCATTTACAACTACCAGAAGAATTATCAGGAGTACATGATGTATTTCATGTATCCAATCTCAAGAAATGCTTATCAGATGAATCACTGGTAGTACCTCTTCGAGATATAGAGGTAAACGAAAAGCTGAAATTTGTTGAGAAACCTCTTCAAATTGAGGATCGAAAGATCAAGTTTCTCAAACACAAACGACTAGTTTTAGTCAAAATCAGATGGGATTCAAAGAGAGGAGCTGAATACACTTGGGAGCTGGAATCAGAAATGAAGCGAAAGTATCCTCATTTATTCCAGTAAATCTCGAGGACGAGATTTTTATAAGGTAGGGAGAATGTAACAACTCTCATCAAAAAGTACTATTTATTATTTTAATTATCCAATTAGGAAACCCTAATTGAGAAACCCAAGTGATTTTGCGTAAACCCTAAAATTTTCAAAACAATCAGAATCAGGATCAGGGCCCCTAAAACTCAGGGGGGGTAAACCCTAATCGGTAATATCCACACAGTTTGCTGTCAAAAATTTAAAATAATGCGAAACCAACTCAGCTGAGCTATGCAGACACGAAGCAACCCTATAGTAGACTAGGGTCTCTCGTGCCACGCGACGCGAACAAGGGGACCTCTCGCGTGGCGCGAGGGGGCGGTTTTTCATGTATAAATAGTATCGTCTGTTTCATGCAATTGTGCGTTAGTTCGACGTTCAAACTCAAATTGTACGTTGAGATATTGTCTGAATACTACAATAAACACACACTAATCACGAAGTGCTGCTGCAATCAGGGTAATAACTCGATCGCTGCTATGATTCAATGTCCGATCGATTAAACTATCCAATGGATGTTTAAGTGCTGCCCACATTAGGGTTTATGCTTTGTCATTCGTCGATTAATCGATGGATGTTTAAGTATCGCACTTTGTCATTCGTTGTGAAGGTTGTAATCTCGTGAGTTGTCGTAAATGCTGTATTAAGTTACTAACCTAGTTTGTGTGCTTGATTATTTAAATTAGGTTATCAAGGCTAATCAGTAGAATAAGCTCTGTTAAATCTGCAATGTGAGTCATTCTCTTTTTATCAAATTACTTTCAAAAGCATGTTTATTTTAAAGTTATAATTACAGGGATTAAGTCTATGTAATCTGAAATTACTGCCAGTATGTGGGGGGATGTGCACATAGCTACTAATTATTTATCACTTGTGGGTGAACGAACCCAGCAAGTGACATGTCCACAGTCACACGTCCGGTCAAGTGACAACTGGATCAGTTAATTTAAAAGATAGAAACATTGTAATCGCTCTTAATACTGTAATTTATAACAAATGTGTTGTTTTAGAAAAATAGAATGATTCACTCAGTATTTCCCGCTGACAAAACCTTTTTCAAACATGTTTCAGGTGATCTGTTGTGATCCAGGAAAAGTGCCGTGAAGCACTATCAGCTTAAGGAAGTGGCTCAGTATAAAATAAAGAAACATGTTTTGAAAATAAAAGATTTCTTCGTGAAATCTCAATATTGTAAATTATCGGGTTTTATCCCGAATTGTGAAATAAAATACCACGGGATTTCTGTCCAGCGGCTCCTGAATCGGGTCAAACCGGGTCGGGGGCCGTGACAACATGCCTCTACGAATCGTTAGTTGCTTGAAGGCACGGAAGTTTTGCACAAAGAATGTGTTACCCTCTTGGCTCATGTCGTGGACAAGGAAGCCGAAGAACCTAAACTCGAAGATATCCCCGTGATAAGGGAGTATCCTGAAGTCTTCCCCGAAGACTTGTCAGGATTACCTCCTCAATAACAAGTGAATTCCGCATTAACTAGGTTCCAGGCATCGCGCCTGTAGCTAAGACACCTTATCGACTTGCGCCTTCAGAGATGCAAGAGTAGTCAACACAACTTCAGGAATTGATAGATAAGGGATTTATAAGACCAAGTTTCTCGCTTTGGGAGCTCCAGGGTCACGCGCCAAAAAGAAGGGTGGTAACCTTCGAATGAGTATCAACTACCAAGAGTCGAACAAGCTAACCAACATGAGTCGGTAACTCTTGCTGAGGATTAAAGAATTATTTATTTAACTAACTCTGAGGATCCAACTACTATTCTAAGACTAATCGTTGATCGAGTATCATTAGCTGTGAATTCAGGATAAAAGCATACCGAAGTACAGTGAGTCAGCGACTTGTTTTAAACTTACGCTAATATTGTGTTTTCTACACAATGCACAAAACAGTTATACACAGAGTGCAAAACTGTCACGGCCCCAGCCTCGGTTTGACCCGGTCAGGAGCCGCGGGACAGGAACCCGTGGTATCTATTAATTGATGCGACAGCGAAAGATTTTACAGGATCTTTTAAAACTTGAAATGCCCGATTATTTTATTTCATAATTCGGGATAAAACCCCGTAATTTACAATAGAGGAATTTCACTAGGGAATTCCCTGATTTATTAAAACGTGTTTATTTATTTTAACTGAGCCACCTCTTCAAGCTTGTTAGTGCTCCGTAGCACGTTTTCCTCGATTCATAGCAGGTTGCCTGAAACATGTTTTAAAATATTTTAGCAGCGGGGAAATACTGGCGAGTCACTCAATTTGTTAAAATGACACATAGTTATAAATTACAGCATAAGAGCGATTACAATCGCTTTTATCTTATTTTTATCTGGCGTCGTGTCACCTGGTGACGATGGTCATACCACTATTGGGTCCTTCCCCAAGTAGTGATGATTATCACTGTTAGGATTTATTAGCCTAACCGTGAGAAAATTAGTAATGTGCACAATACCCCAATTAGCCAGTGATTAAAGATAACCATGACTTAATCCCTGTAATTATAACTTTTGAAAATAATGGAGTATTGTAAAATACTTTTGATAAAAAAGAATGACTCACATTGCAGATTTATACGGGCAGAATTTAGCCTACTGATTAGCCTTGTAACCTAAATTAAATAACAATGCACACGAACTAGGTCAGTAACTAATACAGCATTTACGATAACTCTCGAGATAAAAACCCTCACAACAAATGACAAAGTGCTATACTTAAACATCCGTCAAATTCACGACTAATGACAAAGTATGGCCCTAATGTGGGCAGCACTTAAACATCCATCGAATAGTTTTCAATCGATCGGACATTGAATCGTAGCAGCGATCGAGTTAATACCCTGTATCGTAGCAGCGCCTCGCTATTATAAAAGTGAATTTCAAATTTGTGCAGTGTGCTTTCGTTTTTGTGAAATGGTTTTGACACCATTGAACTGCTCCTGATCAAATCTATTTATCGGTGAAATTTGGGTCTCACGCGACCCGCGTGAGCCCACCCTTAATCTTTACGCGGCCCGCGAGAGCCAGCTAGACGTAGACTAGGGCTACGGTGTCATCAGTAGACTTGCCACGCGTGCAACACGTGGCCCAGATGCTTATCCGGTCAAACTCCAAGTTGACGCGGCCCGTGTAAGGGTCTGGTCATACTTAACGCGACCCGCCTGAAGACCAAAAATCTTGATTTCTTGATTTTTTGATATGGATTAAGGTTTCAGGGGTCCGGGTTCTCACTTATGGCTCATTTTGGGACATTTTTGGAGGTCCTTACATCCTCCCCACCTTATTTAAAATCTCGTCCTCAAGATTTACTGAAATAAGTGAGGATACTTTCGCTTCATTTCTGATTCCAGTTCCCAAGTATATTCGGGTCCTCTCTTTGAATCCCATTTGACTTTGACCAATACTAGTCTTTTTGTGTTTGAGAAACTTGATCTTTCTGTCTTATATCTGAAGTGGTTTCTCCACGAACTTCAACTTTTCATTTACTTGGATGTCTCGAAGAGGGACTACTAATGATTCGTCCGATAGACATTTCTTGAGGTTGGATACATGGAATACGTCATGTACCCCAGCTAGCTCTTCTGGTAGTTGCAAGCGATAGGCAACTGGTCCTATACGTTGGACTACAGGGAATGGTCCTATGTACCTTGGACTTAGCTTTCCTCTTTTACCGAACCGAACTATTCCTTTCCAAGGAGCAACTTTCAAGAGAACCTTGTCTCCAACTTGAAATTCCAATGGCTTACGCCTATTGTCTGCATAGCTCTTCTGGCGATCTCGAGCCGTCTTTAGTCTTTTCTTGATTTGAGTGATCTTGTCGGTAGTTTCTTGCACTATTTCAGCACCTGATAATTGACTTTCTCCTATTTCTGCCCAACAAACTGGAGGTCTACACTTACGTCCGTATAGTGCTTCGAACGGGGCAGCTTCAATGCTTGAATGATAACTATTGTTATATAAGAATTCGATTAAAGGTAGGTGGTCATCCCAGTTTCCACCAAAATCTATCACACATGCCCTAAGCATGTCTACCAGGGTTTGGATCGTCCTTTCACTTTGTCCGTCTGTCTGAGGATGGTATGCAGTGCTTAAATTTAGTCGGGTTCCTATTGCTTCTTGGAAACTTGTCCAGAAGTGGGAAGTAAAACGACTATCCCTATCCGATACAATGGAGAGTGGAACTCCATGTAAGGATACTACTTCATCTACATACAACTTGGCTAACCTTTCCATGCTAAAGGTTTCTTTCATTGGTAGAAAATGAGCTGATTTGGTTAATCGATCCACAATTACCCAAATCGCGTCATTACCTTTTCTGGTCTTGGGTAACTTAGTAACAAAGTCCATTGTTATGAGTTCCCATTTCCATACAGGCATTTCTAATTGTTGGAGTAGACCTGAAGGTTTCTGGTGTTCTGCCTTAACTTGTGAACAAGTAAGACATTTAGAAACATATCTAGCTATGTCCTTTTTCATTCCTATCCACCAGAAGTTATTTCTTAAATCTTGGTACATCTTATTGTTATCAGGGTGCATGGTATACCTAGATTTATGGGCTTCCTCTAAAATCTTATTCCTTAACTCTCCTTGCTTAGGTACATAAATTCTTTTCTTATGGAATCTCCAAGTTCCATCACTTCCTCGTTCTAATTCTTTTATTCTTCCTTTCATTCCTTCAGCATCATCCTTGATTGCTGTTTCTTGAATGTTTTTCAATTGTTCCATTAAGTCTAATTGTAGATTTAATCTAAGAGCACGAACTCGTCGTTGTTTTTCATGATACTTACGACTTAAAGCATCAGCAACTACGTTTGCTTTTCCTTCGTGATATTGAATATCACAGTCGTAATCACTTAGGATTTCCATCCATCTTCTTTGCCTCATGTTTAATTCTTTTTGCCCAAATATGTATCTTAAGCTTTTATGGTCTGTACAGACAGTAAACTTACTTCCATACAAATAGTGTCTCCAAATCTTAAGGGCAAAAACTATGGCTCCTAACTCTAAGTCATGAGTCGTATAGTTCTCCTCGTGCTTTTTCAATTGCCTTGATGCATATGCAATTACCTTCTTGCGTTGCATTAACACACATCCTAATCCTAGCTTAGAAGCATCACAATAGACTTCAAAATCTTCTATTCCTTCTGGTAAGGCTAGAATTGGAGCGTTTATTAATTTCTGTTTTAAAATCTTAAAAGCTTCCTCTTACCTAGGTCCCCATTCAAACTTAACTGATTTACAGGTTAGCTTAGTTAATGGTACAGCTATCTTGGAAAAATCCTTAATAAATCGTCCATAGTATCCGGCTAATCCTATAAAACTTCTAATTTCCATAGGTGACTGCGGAACCTTCCATTTGGTGATTGCTTCTATCTTAGCAGGATCTACGTGAATACCTTCGTGATTCACCATGTGACCTAAAAATTGTACTTCTTGTAGCCAAAATTCACACTTCGAGAATTTGGCATAAAGTAGTTCCTTTCTTAACAATGTTAAGAGTGCATGCAGGTGCTCACAATGCTCCTCATGGCTTTTGGAATAAATAAGTATATCGTCGATGAAGACAATTACAAATTTATCCAAGTACGGTTTACAGATCCTATTCATCATGTCCATAAATGTTGCAGGAGCATTTGTTAACCCGAAGGGCATGACTGTAAACTCGTAATGACCATACCTAGTTCTAAAAGCAGTTTTAGGTATGTCTTCTTCTTGTACCTTCAATTGATGATAACCGGAGTGTAAGTACCGTGAAACGGATCTTTCAATGATATCAAACTACACCAAGTTTGTGCGGAATCCAAACTTGATGTGATTCAAGAAATAAAATGAAAATCAACAAGAAATATGAACAATGAAGAACAAACCGGAATCACTTTTAAACTTGCACACGATTCTATTACTATGAACTAGCAAAATCGCCTGGTACAAGCTCACAACCAAATCGCCTCTCTCTCTCTCTCTCTAACTCTAGAAATTGTGTAAATGAGGCTCCAAAGGTTCTAACCTAAAAACAAGTTAGAAACTTGTTTATATACTAACTCAAGCCCAATTCCCTACATGGGCTCTGTTATGGGTCATTTTCTGAGCGTACATATCTTGACTAATATCCTGCTTTTAATTGTTTATTTGTGACCAGGATACTGGACTGGGATATTGCTAACATCCTGAGCGATATCCTGAGGTTGATTGAATTAACCACGTGCAGGTTAAAGGCTGTGGGTTACTAACGGTCAGATGGACTTCTTCTCCTCAAGACTCGGGCGTATCTGTTATGTGAGAGACGTTGAACCCGAAAGACCAGGCCTACAACGTTCGAGTGGGGAATATTCGTCGGATCCCGGTTTATTAGGATAGTTTGTTAAACTTCTTTTACTATAAATAGATGGGGGCGGATCAGATTAAGGCACGCAACCTTCACACACACTTTCGAACACTTTTGCTCTCTAGCTCATTGCAAACACTATACACAAACACTTGTATTCGAATCACATTGTAACACCTAGTTGATCCGCACCACATCCTGCACTGTATCCTGATATTTGAAGTAATAGAAGAACAAGGCAGCTGCGATTGTCAGCTCCCGAGGTTTTGTGCCGGCGATCTAGATTGATCAAGGGCTTTCCTCGTACATAAAGTGTCCACCTTTACTTTTTCGCTCATCGTTTGATCATAGATACAGCTCTATATCCTGAGCCGTATCCTGAAACTGTTTTTACAATTAACTTGGATAAAATATTTTACACACATATTTCTAGCACACTACCTCACTTAACTAATTTGATAACTAAATTGCTTCGGTAATTTTTGAACAAAACAATTTGGCGCCCACCGTGGGGCAAGTGGTGCTATTTTTGCTAAAAACTTTAGTAAAATCATTACTCGGTTTTCTTTTGTCAAAACTTTTTTCTAAATTGTTTTCAATGGCCTCGAGATCAAACATGAGCTCTTCCACCATGTCTGCTACAACCTCTGCAACAATTGGTTCGGTGCTTCCACCTCCTCCTCCAAGAATGCAAGCTTCATCACACGGAGCTGAAAGTCATGTATCTCGGGATGTTATCCCCGCTCCCAGTACCCAGGGATCCGGCCCTGTTTTGGCATCTAATGATGAAATTCTGAATTTGTTTGGTAGTGTACAGGAACAGATGAGGCAGCAGCAGGAAACTAATCGGATGCTGATGAGAGAGATACAACTCTTGAAATCCGGCCCAAGCAGACCTGCTGAAGAAACTGTCACTCCTATACAGCCTAGGGCTTTGAACTTCAGTTCTGCAGTTTACACTGAGGATAACCGGGGGAACATCGTCCCAAGCCATTCTCAGAATCATACCCCTGAGATACCCTCCTCGGTCAGGATGTCAACTGTGAGGAGCTCAGGATATGCTTCAGGATATGGCCAGAATCCTCAGACCGGTAACGTGTCAAATAATAATATTCTTGCTACTAACAACAATGGGTCTTTCCAGGATGCAGGTATGACGTCAACATTTACTAGGGAGCTTCAGAAATTGAAGGACATGATATCCAGTGTACCTGGAGTGGTCCAGCCAATTCCGGAAGTATCTCAAGACAGCTACAGGATATCCCGCTTTGCATATCCTATCTGTGATGCTGAAATCCCAAAAAGATTTCAGACCCCAACATGAAACTGTATGATGGGACTACGGATCCTGAAGAGCATATTGCCCAGTATAAGGAAAGGATGGAAATCAATCCTATCCCCCCAGATCTCAAGGAAGCATGCTTATGCAAGGGTTTCGGTTCTACCTTGACAAGATCAGCCTTAAAATGGCTGTTGAATGTTCCTCCTCACTCAATTACTTCGTTTGCTCATTTGGTTAATTTATTTAATAGTCAATTTTCTTGTAGTCGGAGTTTTGAAAAACTAACCAGTGACCTTTACAGGATAACTCAAGGACCCCAGGAATCCTTGAGGGATTATGTGAACAAGTTCAGTCGAGAATCCTTGGATATCCCACATCTTGATGTTGCAACAGCTGTGCAGGCTTTTAAGATGGGGTTACAAAAGGATTCTCAGTTTTATTAGGATCTTGTAATGAATCCCTGCAGGAATCTCGACGAAGCTCGTAACAGGGCTTTGAGATATATCCGCTTGGAAGATGACAAAAAGATGCAAGAGAGGATGAATTCTACCTCAACCTACGAATCAACCAACAGGAAATCAGAATCCTCGTATAAACCATATCGCTCCAAGCCATATGGTAGAAATGATAATAAGAAAGTGAATGTTGTTGAAGACAAGGATCCTGAAGAATATCCTGAATTATCTGAATACTGCTTTTCTGTTAATATACCTGAGTTAATGTATGCTATGCAGGGTTTAGGAGACAAAGCTAGGTGGCCTCGAAAGAACCAGCAGAAAGCTGATTGGAAGGATAAATCCAAATGGTGTGCCTTCCATGAAGACTTCGGACATGTGACCGAGGATTGCATTGCTCTAAGGAAAGAAATAAGTTACCTGTTGAGCAAAGGGTATCTGAAGGATTTGCTGGGAAGAAAGAAGAATAAAGCGCAGGATCCTGAGAAGGATCCTGAACGAGCAGCATCACCCCCAGCAGATGCCAAAATAATTAACTTTATTTCAGGAGGATCCGACATTTGTGGGACTTCGTATTCGGCGGCCAAGAGACATGCAAAGGAAGCTAAGACTGAAAGGGGAGATAAAACAGCTAGGATGACTACCCTTACAACCGATAAAGTGATCACTTTCGATAGTGATGACAGGGATACTGTCCAGGATCCTCACCATGATGCTCTCGTAATAACATTATATGTTGCTAACCATTTTGTACGCAGGATATTGGTGGACAGCGGTAGCTCTGTCAATATAATTCAGCTGGAAACATTGAAGAGGATGAACGTATCTCCAATGGACATTACTTCGAAGTCCACTGTGCTCGTTGGTTTTAGTGGAGAAGCTAGGAACACAGTGGGAGAAATAAAGTTACCAGTATATGTTGAAGGGGTCAACTCGATACAACGTTTCTGTGTGATGGACTCCCTATCCTGCTATAACATAATACTGGGCAGGCCGTGGATCCATGATATGAAGGCTGTGCCATCGACTTATCATCAGTGCATCAAGATCCCTACCCCTTGGGGGGGTTGTCAAGGTTGATAGTGATCAGCAGGAGGCGAAGGAATGCTACTCATCCTCGATGAAATCCTCGACTAAGCCTAATCCAGCATAGCAATTAAAGATGCGTGCCCAGGATATCATGGAGGCTTCTGAACAGGATGTAAAGAAAGTTATCCTGGATCAGGATAATCCTGATATCTCGGTGCTCGTAGGGACCAATATCCCTCAGGATATTGAAGATCGATTAACTAACTTTTTGAAACGCAGGATGTCGACATTTGCATGGAAGCATGAGGATATGACAGGTATATCCAAAGACATTATTACTCACAAGCTTGGAATTGACAGGTCGTTCAAGCCTGTTCAGCAAAAAAGAAGGAAGTTTGCTCCTAAACGAAATATAATCATCCAAGAGGAAGTTGAAAGATTGTTAAAGTCCAAAATGATCAGAGAAGTCAAGTTTCCAAGATGGTTGGCAAATGTGGTCGTAGTACAGAGGAAAAATGGGAAATGGAGAGTCTGTGTAGATTACACAGACTTGAATAAGGCCTGTCACAAAGACCCATTCCCTCTTCCTCATATCGATGCAATGGTGGATGCTACTGTTGGGCATGAGATGTTAACATTCATGGACGCATCCTAAGGATTTCAGCAGATTCAAATGGAGCCTTCGGACCAGGAGGATACTGCCTTCATGACACCGACATGTATTTATTGCTATACTGCTATGCCTTTTGGTTTGAAAAATGCAGGTGCAACATACCAGAGATTGGTGAATATGATGTTCAAAGATAAGCTGGGGGACACAATGGAGGTATACATGGATGATATGGTGGTGAAATCTAAAAAGGCTGAGGATCACCTCCAGGATATTAAGGGAGCGTTTGATATCCTGGATCAGTATAACATGATGCTGAATCCTGCTAAGTGCCATTTCGGAGAGGGGGCAGGAAAGTTTCTAGGATATATGGTGACTAAAAGAGGAATAGAGGCAAGCCCGGAGCAGATTAAAGCTATCCTGGATATCAAATCACCTTCAAATATGAAGGATGTTCAACGGCTAACAGGGCGAGTTGCAGCATTGAACAGATTTATTTCAAGATCCTCGGAAAAATGCAAGGAATTTTATGATATCCTCAAAAAGAATAAGAAGTTCGAATGGGAAACAAAGCATGAAGCAGCCTTGTAGGATTTGAAGAGATATCTCTCAACTGCACCTCTATTGATGAAGCCTGAAAATGGTGAACCACTATCCCTATACCTCGCTGTATCAGGGAATCCTGTAAGTGCCGTTCTTATAAAGGACCGTGAAGGTCAGCAATATCCTGTCTATTATGTTAGTAAAAGTTTACTAGATGCTGAAACTAGATATTCTCATCTAGAGAAATTGATATTAGCACTAGTTATGGCATCAACAAAACTTAGACATTATTTTGAGACACATAGGATTCATGTTAAAACCAATTATCCTGTTAAAAACGTGCTTAGGAAACCAGAGATGTCAGGTAGGATGGCCAAGTGGTCAGTAAAATTGAGTGCTTATGACTTAGTATATGAGCCAAGAAATGCCATAAAGTCTCAGGCTTTAGCTGACTTTGTGGCTGATTTCAGTAGTGACATTCAAAATGAAGTAGATTTAGAAGTACAGCAGCTAGGAGAAAACTTAGAATGCTGGACATTATATACTGATGGTGCATCTAACGTAAGAGGTGTAGGTTTAGGTATACTACTAAAATCGCCACAGGGGGACATATTACCCCAGGCTATTAGGTGTGAATTTCTTGCTACTAATAATGAGGCAGAATATGAGGCTTTAATTGCAGGATTAGAGTTGGCTAAAAATATGAGTATCAAGAATTTGCAAGTATATGTTGACTCCTTGTTAATCACTAATCATTTTAATGGAACCTATGCAGTTAAAGGAGAGAAGTTAATCGAGTATCTCGAAATTCTCAAAAAATTAGCAGGATATTTCGATATTTTTACACTTGAACAGGTACCAAGAGAGGATAATGCTGAAGCTGATGCCTTAGCAAATATGGGATCATCGGTCAGAATACCGGAAGGGACCCCAATACCAATATTACATATCCTATATCCTGCGATGAATCCTCAGGATAAGGAAGTAATAAGTATTCAGAATCCCGATGAGGAGTATCCTGAGGAGGATCCTAAGTCCTGGACGGCTCCAATCATGAGATATCTCAAGGAAGGACACATCCCTAAGAATGAGAATCCTAAAGCCTTTAGAATGAAGGTATCACGATTCACTATTATAAATGATGTTTTGTATAAGAGATCTCTTGCAGGACCATATCTGAGGTGCTTGGAGGATCCCGAAACCAAAGAAGTACTTCAGGATATACATGAAGGGGATTGTGGCAACCATACTGGGGACAGGTCTGTTGGACCGTTTTATGACCTTGAAACGTCAGTTAAGGATGTTCATCTTCAAATACGAAGGCGGAATCAACGTAAAAGAAGTCACAACAGCTAATTTCCTTTTAATCTATCTTTACTGATTGATTTTTGTGCTTTTACAATGTATTCTGAAGCAAATCCGGCAGCACCTTCCCTTACACACACATAACAGTTCGCTTCAAATGAACAACACACACCACTATATATAGACCTAGAGGGTTTCGCTTGAGACTGGCAAACCATAGGGTTTCGCTTGAGACTGGTTTCAAGCGAAACTGTATGTTGATGATGATGAGGTTTCGCTTGAACTAGCCATAACAACCTTTCAAGCGAAAACCCTTCCTTAAACTCAAACTAAACCTAATTTAGACCCTGTTGTGTGTTCATTCAAACCTATCTAAACAAAAGACTTGAATAAGACAAAGTTAACAGACACTAAGTGCACCAACAGACTCCCCCTTGGATGTTGACGAAGTCTTCGGCTTCAAGTCTTTGTCTTTAACAATATCCAACTCTGACTTTTCATCATAAACATTCTATCTTCACAGGTTCACAATCTTTTCCTGGCTCCATCTTCAGACTTCCCTTTGACCGTTGATCCAGACTCCCCCTTTCACAGACTCCCCCTCTCGATATGCTAGAATCTGAGGTCTTGATCTGGTTCAAACTTTAACATTCAGCTTCCATGGGAATAATGAAATCCAAAACCTGTGTCTCAAACATCTATCATTACAAACTATCTTTTCAACACTACATCACAAACTCAATCAGTTATAGCAATCCACTCAAATATTCAGGTCCAAGTTAATGACCCTCATTACTCAATTAATCTACCAAGTCCAATTTAATGACCTTGGTTGATCATTTGACGAATCAAACTTATTTTGAAAACAACAATTTACACATTTTCTGAAAATAACAAGTATCAAGTTAATGAACTTGTTTTTGACTTTACAAAAAATCAAACTTCATCAAAGATAAGCTCTCCTCATTCTTCAGTTCAGAATCTCCTACATCTGCTTCAAATATCTGAGAATCCAACAATCAACTTTCCACTTTGGTTTGTCGGAAAATAAAGCAGAAATAAAATCTTTTTGGATTTTATAAAGTGTTCTAAACTAAAAAAATGAAATACAGAAAACTTAAATTGCAGAAAGTAAACAAAGTAAACTATTTACAAACATATTTTTGGCGAGCGTGTCAGGGAATCATATCAGCTATCAGACAAATCACAAGTACCATTAAGCTGTGATTACATACTCAGAATTAAACAATTCACCTCGATTGCCGATATACTGATCCATCTTAAATTCTCACACAAATTTCAGTTTACTCAGGATACGAATTAGATGAATTATAAACTTAGCTCATTCATGTGTCTCACCTCTTGAATATACTCCCGTATCCAGAATCCCAATTATCAGTCTTACAGGTGAGTATACTACAATGATATCTGTATATAAATTAGGTATGCGAGGGCTGAGGGATCTCAGGTCGATACTTCCGTATACGCAGAGAGATATCAGCTTCGACTTTATGGTATGTCCCCTTTAGAGGATCTTTTAGCTACAACAGCAGCGACTATCAATTTTATTGTTTCATCGGCATGCTGAGGGTTTAATGCTATATTTCAAGCATTGCAGAAAGTATTATCCAAGGACTAGGTCAGAACCACCGTTCAGCAGAAGTCTCGGAATAATACCCCAGACATCATTGAGTATAAAGACCTAGTATATCAGATTATGAGACCTTTCAAACGAGATTTCAGGGGTTACCTATATATCCAAGTAGTGTTCCCCACAAATTTTACAAGTTTGAAATTTAGGTTTATATCCCAAATAAATCTACTAAATGTGCGAAAACCTATCGACACATCATCAGTGAGACTGTTTAACTAATTTAAACTTTACAAATCTTTAGCATACTGTAATTGTCTAGCCGATGTACTATCATTTTCCCTATATACACAAGCTCTTTTTCAAATTTTATCATGTTTTTGTATTTTTGCATTTTTTACTGTTTTTGTATTTTCTGAAAAATAAACTATATACATCTATCTACTCCCCCTAAATACCAAAACAAGTAAAAAATCGACAAACCATTGCAGATTGTTTCTCATCTTCATCCACAACAGTACTTTCATCAACGCCCACAATTCCATCCTACACCGAAAGAAGCTTCATACCATTCAGTTTTAACAAATATTTAAACCGATTTTTATCAAAAGCTTTGGTATGTAAATCGGCTTTCTGTTCGTCAGTGTGGATTTTCTCAATTCGTATCAACTTTTTCTCAAAGCAATCACGAATAAAGTGATGACGAATTTCTATGTGTTTAGTTTTAGCGTGATGTACTGGATTCTTTGTTATATTTATTGCGGCCTCATTATCAACAAAAAGAGGTGTGTTAAGAAACTGCAATCCGTAGTCGCGCATCTGTTGCTGTATCCACAAGATCTGAGAGCAGCAACTGCTAGCAGAAACATACTCCGCTTCACATGTAGATAACGCCACAGACGTTTGTTTCTTACACTGCCAGGTAACCAATCTAGGACCAGAGAACTGGCATCCTGCAGTTGTTGATTTTGAATTGACTTTGCAGCATCCGAAATCCAAATCGGAATACCCTTCGAGTGTAAAGTCGCCTTTCCTAGGATACCACAACCCCAATGAAGGAGTTCCTTTCAGGTAGCGCAATATCCTTTTCACAATAATCATATGCGAAGCTCTCGGGTTAGATTGAAATCTTGCTGCGAGGCACGTTGGGTACATGATATCAGGACGTGAAGCAGTTAGGTACATTAAAGAACCTATCATGGAACGATAAAACGTTTCATCAGCCCTGTCTCCGGTGAGATCTGGGTGAATCCCATGATTTGTTGCAAGTGGGGTAGCAGCTGGAGTAGAACTTGACATCCCAAATTTCTCTAGAATATCATGAACGTACTTTGACTGATGAATGAAAATTCCCTCAGGAAGTTGTTCAACTTGTAATCCCAGAAAGAATTTCATCTCCCCCATTGATGACATTTCGAACTTTTGCTTCATCACTGATTCAAAATCTTTGCATAGATTTTCATTCGTCGACCCAAAAATGATATCGTCCACATAAATCTGAACTATCAGAAGATGACCGTCGACCTCTTTAGTGAAGAGAGTGGCATCCACTTTTCCACGAATGAACTTGTTGGCTAGTAGGTGTTGAGACAAAGTCTCGTACCAAGCTCTCGGGGCCTGGTGTAAACCATACAACGCTTTGTCTAATAAGTAGACCTTGTTTTTGTGGATTGGATCGGTGAAGCCCGGTGGCTGACCGACATAAACCTACTCTTTGACCTTTCCATAAAGAAACGCCGATTTTACATCTAACTGATATACTTTGAAGTTCTTCCAAGACGCAAATGCAAGGAAAATTCTGATCGCTTCTAGTCGTGCCACAGGAGCATAGACTTCTGTAAAATCAATCCCCTCCTGTTGACTAAAGCCCTGAACAACGAGTCGAGCTTTGTTCCTTATAGCAACTCCTCTATCGTCTCTCTTGCACTTAAATACCCATTTTGTATTTATTTTCCTATGACCATCCGGCAAATCAACTAACTTCCACACTCCCAATTTCTCGA
Organism: Helianthus tuberosus; assembly: GCA_030545235.1. Lineage (NCBI taxonomy): Eukaryota > Viridiplantae > Streptophyta > Magnoliopsida > Asterales > Asteraceae > Helianthus > Helianthus tuberosus. Next base: position 28,834,006 of record CM060367.1, read on the forward strand.
ATTGACTAAGTTCCTCCTGCATTGCATTGACCCAAGAGTCTTCAGTAAGCGCCTCTTTGTAAGTTCTTGGTTCAACCTACGAGATAAAACAACTCAATGAGAATTCAGTTTGCAAAGGAGCAACTTTTGTATAAAAAACATGTAAGCCCTTTATCAATCTGTCTTCGAGTGCGAACTCCTGTCTGCAATTCTCCTATGATCAACTCCTCTGGATGATATGAAAAAGTTCACGGCATTACTTCACTTGGAACATCTACATTTCCCTCCAGATTAGTAACATTCTGCTCTGCATCTTGTTCACCAACTTGGTTTGTTTGTCTTGAAATCTGAATTTGCTCCCCCTCAGAATCTGAATCACCATGATCAAAGACTGGCATGTTTTCGGCTTCTTGATTATCATCCTGAACCGACTGATTATCCTGAGCAACTTCATTCTGTTGGACATCATCATGTTCACCAGCATTACTTGGACCTGCTTCATCATCATTTGAAGTTTCCCATGGTCGCCTTGAATACTCAGCTGGGAACCTTAACTGCGACTCATATTCACGCAAAATATCCAACTCATCAAAGAAACCTTAACTGCGACTCATGTCAAACGAATCCCAAAGTTTGTCATAATGATAACGCCATGAATCACCAGGATTCTGTGGCGGCATAGTATAACCTTGACATTCAACATTTACAGCTTCAATAATCCGCTTCTCACTTGGAACGAAGACACGTCGCATCGGATTTGCATAACCAACAAATATTCCCTCAATGCTCTTCGGACCAAACTTTCCATGAGGCTCTATAACTGTACAGGGTGACCCGAACGGTTTTAGATACTTCAAATTCGGTTTGCGGTTATTGATTAGCTCAAAGCATGTTTTGTTGAACTTCTTGACAGTGAGAACCCTGTTGAGCTATAGCATGCAGCAGAAACAGCTTCAGCCCAAAAATTTATCGGTAACTTTGAATCTGCGAGCATAGTTCTAGCCGTCTCGATCAGTGTCTGGTTTTTGCGTTCTGCAACTCCATTCTGCTGCGGAGTGTACGGAGCACTAAACTCATGCAATATACCTCTTTCATCACAAAATTCTTCCATCTTGCTGTTCTTGAATTCAGTACCATTATCACTACGAATTCTTTTGATACGCCGTTGGTACAAATTCTCAATCTTTCTGAACAACGCCATCTAATTGTCAAATGTCTCGTCTTTTGTCTTCAAGAAAGAAACCCATGAAAATCTAGAATAATCATCAGTGACCACAAGACAGTAGAGATCCCCTGTAATACTTTTGACATTTAGTGGACCAAACAAATCCATATGTCGTCTCTCTAATGGTCTGGAAACTGAATTGACTTGCTTTGAAGGGTGTGACTTTTTCTTCTGCTTGCCTTTAACACAGCTAATGCACTCCCCTTCCAGATGAAAACTTTTGACATGAATTCCAAGAACCAAATCATTGTGCACCAAGTGATTCATTTTCCTTAGGTGAATATGCCCCATCTTGCGGTGCCACAATCTCGATTCTTTCTCAGTTGCTCTAGAAACAAAACAATGTGCTTGACCTGTTGTTGTAGTTGCTACAGTCATATCCAACACATATAAATCATTCACTCTAGGTGCCCGCATGATAATCCATTCCTCAGGGATAACAAAACCTGGTTTCAAGATCAAACATTCTTTGTCTGTGAAGTGAGTAGTATACATATTGTCACAAATCTGCGAGATACTTAGCAGATTGTTTTCCAGCTCAGTAATGTAATTAACTCTTTCAAACGTTACAATTCCGTTGGATAACGTTCCTTCACCAATAATTCTACCACCTTCATGACCAGCAAATCCTACATAACCACCATTAATGTTTCTCACATCATACAGCAACGCAGTCTTCCCTGTCATATGTCGAGATGCTCCACTATCCATGATCCATCTGGATACAAGTTTTGGAAGATCCTGCACAAAAACAAATTACAAATTAACCATCTACAATAAAGATGCCGATTCATGCTTCACGATCAAGGAAGCTCCGGCAATTCAAACTGTTTAATCGAACATGGAGTCTACCCAGGCCTCATCAGCCTTAGGTGTAACCTTAACTCTTGCAATTTGAATTTTGAAATTTTCAGCCTTAAGAGGTGGAAAATTTGCATCATAATCAACCGAAATTGATTCTTCAGCCTTTTTCACTTTAGAAGTTGAAATTTTCATCTCTGTTTTTGGTTTCCAAACTTGTTGAGATAAAGCAACCTGTTTATAAAACTTTTCGTTTTTAGTTACCACTTTCTTTACAGATTCATTTTTCACTTTGATGTTGTTATTTTTCACACTCTTTTTCTCAACAACGATTGGTGCTTTACCCTTCAAGTCAACTTTCTTCTGTTGAATCTTCACAGTTTCAGTCTTAGGCTTCACATTGGTACACTTTCGTGCAATGTGACCAACTTGATTACATCTGAAACATGTTCGAGTATCGACAACTCAACTTGTGCCTTTAGACTGATACTGTGAAGCTCTTTTCTCAAAAAACTCTTCATTCGATTTTGAAAAAATCTCATTTTCCTCATCAGAAAGTGAATTTGAACTGTTCACAAACACTTTCTTTTCAGCAAACCTTTTGTTTTGAAAACTCTTTTTCTGATAACTCTTACCATCCCTATAACCACCCGACCAATTGTTTCGATTGTTATTATAAAAACGTGATGGCACAACAGGCTTTTTGTAGTAAGCTTTATCTTTCTCAAAATCCATTTGCCTTTTTGTTTGTTTCAAACTGTTCACTTCTGACAACTCAACTTCAACCAATTTAAAAACATTTTTTAACTTTTTCACATTAACATTCTCAATCGGAAACTCAGAATCCGAATACAACTTATCAGATCCAGCCATCTTGTACATCACAAGACCCGGTTCACCACTTAAGTTGTTTTTGGATTTTGGTTTCTGAATGTACTTGTCCAAGAAACACCCATCTTCCTCAGTAGTGTCACTATCCATTTTTAGCACATTTTCAACAACACCTTTTACAATATCATTTTGGACACTATCGTCATTGGAAGATGTAAACGTGACATCAATGTTCTCCGGAAGTTTAACTTCACTTTCTTCCTCAATTTCAACCAACCCAGATTGCTTTTTCGTGTAGTTATCGAGAACAGGTGGGGGTACTTGATGAAAACCCACCCCAGTTCCATCACAATACACATCTTCGCCTGCTTTGTCTTTCCCGATGGGTTTGGGAATAATTTGTTGCAAAACAAAGCTTGCGGAGCTATAACTGTTAAGCTTCAACTGGATTCGCTCGTTTTCAATTTTAGCCTCTTGAAATTTAAGTTTCAGTGTAGCGATTTCATCCAGTTGTTGGTTGATTGATTCTTCTTTTACTCTAAGCACTGCTTTTAGATGTTCATTTTCTTTAAAAGTTTTACCATTTCGATCATCACTATCTTTCAATGTGCTTTTGAGTTTTTCAAACTTCTCAGAAATCTGACGGTTTTCAAGAATTAACCTTTCATTTTCTTGTTTAATTTTGTCATGATCAATTTTATCATTTTCAATTTGTATAGTTAATTCTCTTATCCGTTCAGTTGAAGCTTTAATTGTTTTGTCACGATCAAGAATCTGATTCTCAACACTTCTGACCTTTACTGTCAGATCATCAACTTTCTTCCCGTTGAGATACGTGACTGTGCTACAAAATTTGCACTCTTTGTTGCAATTTTTGCAATCAGCATTTCCATCAATTTTCTTACCTGACACATTTGTTGACACATCTGAACTGACCTGGCTTTTTGACTCAGACACGGAGTTAGAGTCTACCTCAAGTACTTTAGCAGCCAACACTTTATTAGCCATTTTTCCCAAGTTCTCAGCAATCAACTCCTGCGTTGTGTCAATAATGCCAGTATCAATCTTCTTTGCTTTCTCGATCTCTTCTTTCTCTTTCTTTTCTTCTTTCATTTTCTCGGTTGGAGTTCCCCACCATTTATTTTGCCAGTATTCATCCTCTTCTTTGTACTGCTGGATTATGGCCTCAATTTCAAGAATTTTGTCATCGATCGCAATATTTCCATATTCATCAAGATAACACTCCCTGTCTGGATCCCATCTATTTGCTCTCCTCGCTTCCAGAAAGATACGAGATATTCTAATTATTTTGTTTTCAGCAATCATTTTTCTGTATTGATATTTTTGCTCTTCAGTTCTATCGTCTTTCCACGGAATAGGATCGTCGTTTTTCGCCATGAATGCGTAACCAACCGCATCTTCTTCCGGTAGAACCTCTTGACTCCAATCATAACCCTCATCATCATAAATCACCGCAAGAGCTCTAGATTTTTCTTTGTTGTCTTCAACCTGCTTTAATCTAGGCGGCTAGGATTTATTCTGATGATAAATTGCCTTCTTGTAGTAATCATCTCTAAAAGGGTTCTCCGACTCATCAGCATAAGTGTTTCTGCATTCTCGTTTGAAGTGACCTTTCTGCTTACATTTGAAGCACGTCACTTTGGACTTATCGAACCCCAGCTTGGTAGATGCACCACCAATTGTCTTCCTGCCGGTAATTTCCATGAAACGCTGTGCTCGACGAACAGCACTAGCCATAGCCCAACGAATATCGATCAACTCCACTTCCTCAGGATCAATCTGATCATAATCTTCTTTCGTCAAATTGGTGTTGCCTATCTTTCCAGCTACTAACCCTTCATACGATTCCAACACCGATGCTAGAAAGATCATCTGCTGTTTGGCCGACTCCTCATCAAAATTCTGAGCATTCTTCAAGTCTATTGCAATGTTGCATTGAAAACGATTCTTTGCATCAGAATGACTTGCAGATGATGAAGATCCACTGTGATAACCACTTTGATTTCCACTGCTTTGACCACTTTGACTTTCTTTGCTTGTTGTGGACACATTCTTAGCAGAAAATGCAGTTTTTGGAGAAGTTGCTTTTGGCATCATGCTTTTTGGATAATACAAATCCAAATTCTGCTGGTAAGATGAGTGATTGACTTTGTATGTCTTCTTCAGTTCCAACTCGTGACTCTCGAGTTTCTCAATCAGCAAATCTGGTGTAAGATCTTTTGGCAAGATAGTGTTCTTTAGCATGAGAGCATAATATCTCCACTCCATCTCGTCTGGCAACGAATCGAACAACTTGTCTACTTGCTCATCATCAGGATATTTAATTACATGTCTATCTAATTCTAGCTTTAGATGCCCAAACCTCTCGATCATTTTTTATACTGATTCATTCTTTAAACACCCAAACATATCAAACTCTTTTCTAAGAAGTTTCTTTTTGTTTTTCACAATTTCAGTACTTCCTAAACATTTCTTTTCTAACTTTGCCCAAAGATCTTTTGCATTTGAATAATCGATCAATGAAATTATGTCTTCTCGGACGGATTGAAATAACAATGCCACACACTTTTGTTCAGCTACAAACGAATCAATCTCCTCAGCTGCTCTTAACGTCTCACCATTTTTGTTTCCATTGGCATAACCGTTTTTTAGACTTTTCCAGCTTGGAAATGCGAATGCCATCAACCAGTCTTCAAACTTTCTTGACCACCGACTGTATTCCTCGATAGCCATTAACTTTGGTGGTTTATTGAACGTTCCGAATGCACTTTCCGATTCCCAAGCTTCCTTTTTCTTCTCTTTTGGCACATTCTCATTGTTGTTGCTAGACGAAGAATCATCGTTTCTGGAATCTCCAGCGAATGCGTACATGTCGCTAAACGGGTTCAAGAATATGTCATCCATCTTGAATGTACCTGAAAAACAATCAAACACTTAGAAAAATTTTGATTTTGAGAAATATCAATTTCAAGCGAAAGCTTGTTCAAGCGAAACAGCTTGTATTTTACTGTTCAAGCGAAATGGTCAAAATATACAAAGTTCAAGCGAAACAGGACAATCTGAAGCGAAACCTCCTATTTCGCTTGGACTTTCAAGCGAAATGGTAACTCTGAAACAGTCAATTCAAGCGAAAACCTAGTACACTAGTTCGCTTAAACTTGTCAAGCGAAAGGGTTCATTATTTCAAGCGAAAACCTTTGTTTACAAGCGAAATGGGTTCTTTACGAAAAACATGTTCAAGCGAAAGGTTGTTTTAGTCCATTTTTTATCCGTTTTAGTCCAAAATTTAATCTGATTCTTTCAAGGATTGTTCTACACACAATTCCGATCACAATGATATGTAAAATGTTCAATTTCGTCCACTAAAATGCCGTAGATCTGAGTTCAAAGTTTTTGTACGTGAAACTGATCGAATTTTGTAAAAATTATTGAGTTTTACTTTGATTTATGATCTAAAACTTTCTAGAGTTTATTAATTGACTGATCCGCACGTAATACTAAAAAATCAGACAATTTCAACCGTAGGAACCCGTTCAGATCAGAAAAGAATGAAAAGAAATGAGAAGAAAGTAGAGAATCCGGTAATATCAAGCTGCTATGGTATGAACTCCTCGTCCTGAGCTCTGATACCACTTGTTGGACCGTTTTATGACCTTGAAACGTCAGTTAAGGATGTTCATCTTCAAATACGAAGGCGGAATCAACGTAAAAGAAGTCACAACAGCTAATTTCCTTTTAATCTATCTTTACTGATTGATTTTTGTGCTTTTACAATGTATTCTGAAGCAAATCCGGCAGGACCTTCCCTTACACACACATACCAGTTCGCTTCAAATGAACAACACACACCACTATATATAGACCTAGAGGGTTTCGCTTGAGACTGGCAAACCACAGGGTTTCGCTTGAGACTGGTTTCAAGCGAAACTGTATGTTGATGATGATGAGGTTTCGCTTGAACTAGCCATAACAACCTTTCAAGCGAAAACCCTTCCTTAAACTCAAAGTAAACCTAATTTAGACCATGTTGTGTGTTCATTCAAACCTATCTAAACAAAAGACTTGAATAAGACAAAGTTAACAGAAACTAAATGCACCAACAAGGTCCTTATTCTCAAAAGTATTAAGGACATGATATTATTGGCCGACAATGAGGAGAGATGCCACAGAATATGCTCGAAGATGTGACGCCTGTCAAAGACATAGTAACATATTACATCAGCCTGCTGAACCGCTGTATCCTATTGTTTCCCCTTGGCCATTTATGAAGTGGGGTATGGATATAGTGGGAAAGCTTCCAAAGGCTCCAGGGTTTTCATGTTGGCAATGACGGATTATTTTTCCAAGTGGGTTGAAGCAGAAGCATTTGCTCAAGTTAGAGATCAGGAAGTGGTATCCTTCATAAAAAGGAATATCCTAACTAGGTTTGGAGTACCAGCTGAGATAATTTGTGACAACGGATCTCAGTTTATAAGTAAAAGGACTACTGACTTTTGCAAGAATTGGGGAATCAAAATGATTACATCTACCCCGGTACATCCTCAAGCAAATGGACAAGCTGAATCCTCAAACAAGATAATTGTCAACAACTTGAAGAAGAGATTAGGGGCCAAGAAAGGAAGATGGGCAGAAGAATTACCCTTTGTTTTGTGGGCTGATAGAACGACGGTAAAAAGTGCAACTGGTCAAACCCCTTTTTCCTTAGTATTTGGGGCAGAAGCAGTGATCCCGACAGAAATGGTGATACCCACAGCAAGATCCAACCTCAGGAATCCTGAGCAGAATCCTGAAGTCCTATGCCGGGAACTGGATACTATTGATGAGACAAGGGATGCAGCACGGCTAAGAATGGTAGCATATCAACAAAGGATATCCAGAGCATACAACAAGAATATAAGGACTCGAAGGTTCAAAGTTGGAGATTGGGTGTTAAGAAAAGCTTTTCAGAATACTATTAATCCCGCTGATGGAAAGTTGGCTCCAAAATGGGAAGGACCCTACGAGGTTGGGTCAGAATCAGGAAAAGGAGCATACCGGCTCAAGAATATAGAGGGGGATATGCTACCGAGATCTTGGAATGCTATACATTTGAAACTCTATTTTAAGTGAGTATGGAACTTAAATTCCAACTCAAGATGGTATGAATTCTGTATCTCTTATTAACTTTTGATATTATTTGCTATTTTGAATCCATTACTGACTTAAGCATCGGAGGGGTGTTAGCCAGGCTAACACCCACCTTAGGTTTTAATGGTTTTGCAGAATATACTTCGGGATATAGCACCAGGATACACACTCAGGATACTTCGGAGAATTAGAGGATTGGCCCCCTCTCTCACGTATAAGGGATCCTGATCCCTTCACAGGTTTAAAGGTATTCACCTTTCTTCTGAATTGGGTTTAAACACCCCGCCTGGAGCGCAAGTTATTCGGGAATAGTTCAAGGTGGCGGGACCAGTCCATGTAAAAGTGGCTGACAATTTCGTTACTATTGGCTATATCCTGAATCCTAAAGGTATATGAGGATTGACCACCCTCTCTCACGAAAGGGTATTATCATACTCTCTAAGATTTAAAGGTTTTCACCTTTCTAAGTCTTGGAGTTTATACACTCCCGCCTGTAGCGCACGATAAATTGGGATTTCCCCCAGGATACAAGTTATTTATCTCCAGTACATTCTTGGGTTTTACCCCTGTAACACGAAAAAATTATCTATACAATTGGAACTGATATCCAGAAGATTTCTAAGTATTTGAAGACATTATACACAGGGGACATTCCTACTGAGGCAATGGTGTAAAGCTCAAAGGATAAGGCTCGGACCTAACACACTAAGTGTCTCAGACAGGGGACATCTTCATTGGAAGAGTTGCAAAGGGATTGAAGTTTGAGAGTAGGGTTACACTCTAGTCTTGGTATGATCTTTCCTTTGGAAACGTTATTTGAGTTTTTGAAACTATGTTTGACAAAAGCTTAAACATCCTGATTGGGATAAATTCTCGGGATATATTTATCCAATTGTATTTTCAAAATACTTCTCAGGATATTTGATTAGAATATTTGGAACTGATACTAGTTTGAAACTAAAACCTTGATCAAACAAGTATGGTCAAAACAGGTTTTAGAAAGTGGACTATCTTTTATTCTTCAAAAAGTTTTCTATAAAGTTGATTGAATTTTTTGAAGTTCTATTTAATAAAAGTTTTCATAATATATCACTGAGCATATTGATCAGGATATTTTTGAAGAATAGTTGTACAAAATTTCGCAAAAGCTAAGATCTGTACTAAGAAAGACAGAAAACAATAGCAAGAAAAATGAAAGATGAAATTATTTGAAATAAGCAGTACTAATTGATAACCGAAGGTTTCATCCTGAAACCCAGGACCCATCCACCTTCGGCTATCATATTGTTTTGATGCAGAAATAAAAATTGTTCACAAGACATAAAATTGTTCAAACAATTTAAAGAGAATAAGCTTTAGGGGGCAGCGCCTTCTTCGTTCATGATGATTTCAGCAGCATCCGTCTTGGGATCCACCTCAGCATCCCTCTCGGCATCGGTTGCTTTTTCAACTGCTTTGGAAGATCCTTCGGCAGCTGGTTTGGTAGAAGTGCCACTGAGGTTCTTTAGCTTTGTTTCCCAGGCACCGACGTCCCAAGAAGGACATTCAAAGCCTAGTATTTTGGCTTCATAGGCCATCTTCAGCCTGGCCTGGAGAAGAGAAATGACGACGGAACTCTTAAGGCTTTCCCGGTAGCTGACCATATCCCGTTCATGTTGCGCATGGGCAGCGTCAAGATCAGCTTGGGCTTGGAGAGTGGCTTTGTTGAGAGCAGTCTGATGTTCTTGAGTCATAGCCTTGAACTTCTCCTTGTAATGACGAGATTTAGCGGCTGCAATCATGCCTTGATCGGAGATCGTGACTTCCGCTTTCTTTAACTTGGATTCAAGCGACTTGTTGAGCCCGCAGGATTCTTGATACAGATGAACCAGACGTTCAAGACCCTGCAAAAATAAGAGGACAGGTATTGATTTTGATAAATCCTTGTAAATGGTATAAGCTGTAGGATATGGTTTGAAAATACTAACCTAGTTGAGAAAGGAAGTCATAAACCCGCTTGCTTCGATGAACCCGTAATTCTCATAGGGAAATATGTCAGAGATGACGGGGGAATCGGGCTCTTTCCTTTTACGGGAGCTTGAACTCCGGGGCCTGGTAGCCGGCGAAGGTTTAGGAATGACGATGGCTTTGGAACTGCTGGGTTTGGATGAGGCTGTGGCCTTGGGACTAGTTTCCTTCTTGATCTGAACCTGATCAGAATAACTGTCCAACTCGTCGAGGTCAAAGACTTCAGGGATCTTGGCTGGTGCTGCATAAAGGAAAAAGTTTTATGTCTTTATTACTCTTCATTCTGTTACGCTATGCTAACTAATTATTTTAAAAGTAATTCTTACCAGACATTTCAGATGACGAGTATTGACTGGAACTCGGGATGTGTGTAGTAAAACTGCTGTCTATTGCAGGTAATTGGTAAACAGTCTTGATTCTTTTCTCTGATTCCGCAGTAGGGGGAGCTACTTCCTTGAAATTTACTGCAAAGGAATCAAAAAGAAGGATGTTAGCAAAAGATAAAAATATAAAGGTACATGGGAACATTCATAACCCTACCGGTGGTTAACCACTCCACCGGAAGGCTAGCACCCTCAGCTATGGAGTCTCGTTCGACGAAAAAGAACTTGCGTTGCCATCCGTCTTCGTTTTTGGTGGCTTTAAGAATAAGGGGTTTGTTGGAAGTCGAAAAAAGCAAAAACCGGCTAGAACCGTGAGATCGAAGGCGGTAAGCAATTGGCAGATCTTCGATACAAAGGTCAGGACAGTGAAGGTTTTTAATTTGGTTGAGAACGATTAATACCCTCCAGACCATGGGCATGGTCTGAGCAAAGGAGATACCTGTGGTCCGGAAGAATTGCATCATAAATTCGGGAAAAGGGTATTGGAGACCTAGCGAGAAAGGGTATGCTGGAAAGCAAACCCAATCAGTAGAAGAAACATCCGATCGAATTGACCGATCGAATGGTCTAAAGACGGTGTTATTGGGGAAAGCTCCGGAAGCTCTCAAAGCCGCAATGTCTGCGTTATCAAAGGCACAGACTTCCTTCTCAGGATTTTTGAGAAGATTCTGCTGAATGAAGGTCTCAGATGATTCACCGGTTTGGGAATGAGTTCTGGCGGCCATTGCAGATAAAGAAAGAAAGATTGATAAAAGATGAATGAGAAGTAGGGAATTACCTGGAGACTCCGTTGGAGATATCTGCTTTTCAAACAAGAAGAGAGAAGATATAGGAGCATTGTAGATCTCCATCGAGTTAAAAGCGCGTTGGAAGTTATGATATGATCTTGACCGTCGTCTCGATTTAATTGCCTTAATTTACGAGACAGAATTTTTAAAATATATCCGTTGGATTGGTATACCAACAGATATATTTGGGGACAATTGTTATGGGTCATTTTCTAAGCGTACATATATTGACTAATATCCTGCTTTTAATTGTTTATTTGTGACCAGGATAGTGGACTGGGATATTGCTAACATCCTGAGCGATATCCTGAGGTTGATTGAATTAACCACGTGCAGGTTAAAGGCTGTGGGTTACTAACGGTCAGATGGACTTCTTCTCCTCAAGACTCGGTCGTATCTGTTATGTGAGAGACGTTGAACCCGAAAGACCAGGTCTACAACGTTCGAGTGGGGAATATTCGCCGGATCCCGGTTTATTAGGATAGTTTGTTAAACTTCTTTTACTATAAATAGATAGGGGCGGATCAGATTAAGGCACACAACCTTCACACACACTTTCGAATACTTTTGCTCTCTAGTTCACTGCAAACACTATACACAAACACTTGTATTCGAATCACATTGTAACACCTAGTTGATTCGCAACACATCATGCACTGTATCCTGATATTTGAAGTAATAGAAGAACAAGGCAGCTGCGATTGTCAGCTCCCGAGGTTTTGTGCCGGCGATCTAGATTGATCAACGGCTTTCCTCGTACATAACGTGTCCACCTTTACTTTTTCGCTCATCCTTTGATCATAGATACAGCTCTATATCCTGAGCCGTATCCTGAAACTGTTTTTACAATTAACTTGGATAAAATATTTTACACACATATTTCTAGCACACTACCTCACTTAACTAATTTGATCACCAAATTGCTTCGGTAATTTTTGACCAAAACAGGCTCCCATTGGGCCTGCTTGGCCCACATGGCCTAAAGCTTGGCCCAAGTGACCTATAAAGGTCCAAAACCTAATATAACTAACCTGGTAAAGCCCAGTTCGTAACCATAACCCGTTGTGTTAATTTGATGCGCCAGTCTCACACTTTAGGGCCTAACAATCTCCCCCTAGATTGATGCCATCAAATTGTCTTCATAACATGAAATCAGCAACGTCTTCAACGAAGTCTAAGGTTGTCGCAATGCTGCAGATGTAGTGGAAGTTCTTGTCTTCTGAACTCTCAGCACTGGGTCTCTTTCTTCAGCTCTTGTGGTTAGCTTCATATCAGGATCTTGATCAGCTTTGCTTGAAACATCTTTATGCTCACTAGGTGTTTGATAAAACGCCTAAGAGAAAGCTAAATATTGAAATTTAGAACGAAACGCGTATTTGAATAATATGGCTAGTTAAATGAAATATGAAACAAGAAGAGTTATAATCATCATGTTGATTTGAACTTAATGTTGTAAATCATGTGATTGAAAGTAGTTAGCTTTAATAAACTAAGTTAACTAATCTTGAAGTCGAATAGTAGCTTCGACATAGAGAATAAGTAAGGTGGAATGGTCGTGATTTTTAAATGACTAGTCTAACCACCTTGTAAATGTTGGCAATAGTTTGACGCTTAACGAGCTAGAAGGAGGCTTGAGAAAGAAACGGTTAAACGAATCAAGCGCGTGAAGAAAGGCGTAAACCGGATGAGAGGTAAGTGTAATTTTTGCACTTATGTAGATTACTCGTTTATTCTATACGAAATAATCGCGTTGAACCCGTATTTTCAATGACGAACTCACCCATAATATGTTGTATAGTTTTTAATTCTGTAAATAAAGTTTAATGAACCCGTATTTTCAATGTATTTGAAATCATAATTACTCGTTTGTTTTCGTAAATTATACGAAAACCTTTAAATAATAATAAGGGTGTTACAAGTTGGTAATCAGAGCTCAAGGTTGTTGACAAATGTGTTCGGTTCGAGGCTTGATCGCAAATCCGGTAAGTACATGTATATCAAAGGTTAGTATGATTAAAGTGTTGAGAACAACGCATATGGTTATCATGTAATACACGTTACACCAATAAAAACGATATAGAATAGATATAGTCAACGAAATTACACGCGTTGATGCGTATAGTAGAAAAGCCTTGTATTATAATACGGGCATCCTTTAATGTTGAAATTACTAACTGTTGTATATGTTTTAGTTGAAGGACACTCGCAGATGAGGATAGCGAGAGTTTAACAAATTACGGATATGATAGAAGAACGGTCTGAAGTATGACAAGTGGAGCATGCTCACCAAGGACTAAATCGCGTAACGACCGCGAACAAAGTTAATGGCAAGAGAAGCCCGTTAGGGCAAACATTACCAGGTGCACATTTTTAAATTTAATTGCATAAATAGTAATATGCAACAAATATGTAGAAATTGAAAGTTGCATATGTAGATTAAAAACTTGGAAAAACCCGAATAGAAAATGTATTCGGGATATTGTTTCCAAGAGAAACAAATAGAGGCATTACTTACATGGGGTGTAATGTGAAAATTATAAAAAGGTCATGTCTACCAGGTGTTGATCGCTTACTCTGGCCAAGTAAGTAGTGAACACGTGGTACCATGAACTTCTTATGATGGACACATTTATGTCTGATGTAATAAGGGTGGGGTAAATGGGACTAATTTAAATGGCACCCAAATGAATCAAATAAGTAAGATATTTGATAGTAAACGTAAACGTAAGTCGGATGACGGAAGCGTATTACGTAAGGATAACGAGCCCGAGAGAAGGGACAAGGATCAAGTAAAAAGAAAAATACAGACCGACCAATAGGAATGCTAAGGCATAGGGATAAAAGTTTGACTGTCACAAGTAATGAAATTCACATGGACAAGTCAAACGAATTGAATAAAGAATAAAGGATTAATTAGAATAAAAGCGATGGATCTCGCTAAGACGACCAAATAAATTAAAATAACGTCTAAAACCATATAAGAATTGTTACTTTAAAATGATTACGGTAAAGATACCCGATGAATGGGTAGGATTTGGAAAGAATGCGTAAACCGAGAGACGGAACGCGAAATAGAAAGTCAAAAGACTCGGAATATGAGTCATGACTAAAAGAAAATGAAAATTTGCAAACAGAAATGTTAGTAACTACGCTCAACTATTTTAAGGTTGAACGGGTCGAATAAAGAATGGAGTTTGATGTTCACAAGTGATGAAATTTCACACGAACAAGTCAAACGAGATAAATAAGGTATAAAAACTAAGTAGTGCAAGTAAGCGCAAACTGAATAATGGAAGCGCGAAACATTAATGAACCTACGTGATGGGTCATAAAGGAATATATACAGGAAAAACGCAAACTAGTGAGGCAAAGAGGAAACGTAAAACTAAAAATTCGGTTTTTAGTCAAAAACAACGTTTTAACAAAACATAAGTGGTATGAAGTGATTTAGAAAATCTTATACACACATAAGGCCGGAGGTGGCAAAATAGTATACCCGGGTGAAGGGGTATAAAGTGACGGCGACTGATTAGTCTAGCCGGTAAAACTATTTGAAGTCAAGATATTATCATAACAGATACAAAGCACTTGTTAAATATAAGACAAGCGCGAAATAAACATGTTGACAGACTAACGCGGTTAATTAGATAGAGCGAGGGAATCAGTTGAGAATCCCCGCATAAAACTAAGACTATAAAGGAATAAATTATGGACTGTCAATATCCTGGTATGGATAATTGACAAAGGTTAAGAGAAGATCCTAAACTAAAACTTCGGTTTTAGTAAGAAATAACGTTTTTACAAATATAAATTCTGATAGGAATTTGAATAGTAAGCATGGAAGATTCAAGTCTTGACACTTATAGGCGCAAGACGATATATTCGAAAAGTGATATTTTCGAAAATGAAAGGTTGATATAAATTAAACATGATGTGACGCGACCAAGGTTAGGAAATGCAATATGAAATAGAATCACATTATAACCAAGGGAGCGGTAAAAAGTAACTGGACTAATAAGTCTAGTTAGTGAGACCGGTGAAGGTCAGCAATTCGAATCGAGAAATTTGTTTTGCTCGTAAGCGGAGGATTCGGAGTAACTGAACCGAATAAATGAATTTGAAAACAAAAGAAATAGTTGCTAAAAGTGAAAGATTTCACTAAAGACCTTTAAACGGGTCAAGGTAACGGATTCACAAAGAGTTCGATAATATATAAAAGCGATGGATATCGCTAAGTTAACTAAACTAGTAGAAATAACGGAATTACGTTATTTCAAGTTACATTATGTCGTATGAGGTACGTAGATGTTCTGTAACCAAAGAGATATTACCATAATTCTTCTGGTAATACTAACAATTGGTTAAAGTATGAGTAATGCTTAAAAGATTACTCAGGTCAAACGCATCGAGTTTAGAACTCGATGAACTATGTAAGAAAGGTTTCGAGGACGAAACCTCTTTAAGGGGGGTAGACTTGTAACACCCCGAAAACGGGTTTGGTAATCAAACTCTGTTAATGCTAAAAGACGGGTAAAGTACCGTTAGCAGTAAAAATAACCCGGTAAATAATTGGATTTAAATAAGAAATCCTAATAATTAAATACGAGCGAATCAAAGAATTAAGGAATCTAGTTTATAAGAGCCCGAGTCAACGGGACTTAAAATAAAACGGGTTTTTAACTCCCGGAACCCACTAAGTTAACTAGGTAAAAATTAACCTAGTTAGTAATGGGTAATTAGATAATAAACTATGAGTTATAGTTTCATTTATGAATCTCTAAACTTGAGGGACTAAACATGGGCAAATGTAATGAAGTTTAATAAAAAAAAACACAAACCACACATACGTATGTGGTGTCTGCGATTTCATCAGAGCCACAAGGAGCTCTCAAAACTCAACCCTAAACTTCAAGAAATTCACCAAATTGAAGGGTGAATCAGAGCCAAATCGTATGCATGAACACATAAAAACAATCACCAAGCTTATGGGATCATAAGGTATGTCGAATTTCAGTATTTTGTTCCATCTCAGATTCTTGATGAACCCTAGAAGTTCTTAAATTGATCTTGAATGATAGTTATTTGGGTGAAAATAGGATGTATGCATGTTGGTGCATTACATCTGTCGACTTCGTCTTATATCGAGTCTTGGCCTGAAAGTTTGAAGATGACCTGCTAGTTTGAAGATGTCAAGTTTGAAGGGGTCTAGTTTGAAGATGGCCTGTCACTTTCAAACAGGAGGGTTAGTTGTGACAGTTTGAAACTGGTCATGTCAGTTTCAAACAGGAGGGTCTCTCCCTATAAATAGGCTTCAAACTTTCTCATTTGTAACTTTCTGATTTCCGACAGCGAAGCTCTGTCGAAGTGTCTACGCGTTGTAATCAGTTCAAGATCAATAAACAAGACAGTTATTAGTGAATACAAGCTAAACGAAGACCGAATCAATGAATTCCGCCTCTGATTCGGTCTGAGCACTCTTCTGATCGACTCGTTAGGTCGTTTCACGATCCTACAAGTGGTATCAGAGCTCAGGAGGAAGAGTTCTTACCGTTTAGCTCGTTTTCTCTGAAATATTCTGATTTTCTACACCTTCTTTCACAAAATTGATACTTTTCACGGTTAAAATCGGCTATAACTTTCACAGAACGTGTAAAATTGCATTTTAACAAACCCTTGAAAGTTTCAGCTCTAAATTCGAAGTAAAAATGGTAAAAATGAACTGAAAAGTGCTGACCGTTTGAACGAGACTTGGCTGTCAGTTTGAAACTGCCGCTTCCAGTTTGAAATTGCACCTGACTGTTTGAAAATGTCACCTTCCAGTTTGAAATTGCACCTGACCGTTTGAAACTGTCACCTTATTGTTTGAAATTGCACCCTATCGTTTGAAACTGGTTATGACAGTTTGAATCTGACCCCTTACAGTTTGAAACTGCACCTGACAGTTTGAAAGTTGCCATCGTGACCGTTTGAAATTGTCCATCCAGTTTGAAACATAGTTCCAGTTTGAAAGTGGTTCAGTGTTTCATGTGATAGTGCATTGTGTTGTGTGAAACATAAATCGAGATTGTCAGTCTTTGCATGTAAAGGAGATTATCGATTCATAAAAAAAATCATATTGCATGTGACTGTTGATCGTTCAACTAGTTGCGGCCCAATCAAATACATGTGATTTGAATTGTCAGATCCACTATAGTGTTGGTCATGTGAGTAAATTGGTCAAGGTTGTACATGTGATTATCGATCAAATCAATTGAGATTTTAAAAGTGATTGTCATCGATTATATGAAAAGAATTAAAAATGTCGGTAATTCATATTGGTAGCATATGATAGTGGATTGTCAGCCGGTATATGTTGTTTGTATATCATATGATTCATTTTATAAGGGTTTTCGGTACATGTGAAATTGTTGTCAGGAGGTCCATGAGATGAATATTTGAGGCCCAATCATAGTCACATAAAAATTGATGTTGTCGATTTAGTGGATTTGTCGGATCATTAAATTGTCAGCCCACTAATTGTCAAGGCCCAATCAGTTTTTGGTTTATATCATTGTTGTCAGCCCAAGTTGTCATAGACTCGTGTGATTTGTTTCATGTAACGAGGTTGTTTCTGGAAAGTGCATTGTATTTTGTGTCAGTTGCAAGAGGCGATCAGAATCATTTGATGTGCATGTGATTTTTGATGTTTGTCGGCTAAGTGGATTTGTGTCAAAAGTTAAAACAAATCATATTGCTCGGTTTGAAATCACATTAGGTCATAGCTGTCCGCATAGTGTGTCAACTTTCAGTCCACACAGAATTATCACCAGTTCGAGTACTAGTCTTATTCGATTAATCGATAATTTGTTTAAACTGATCGTTTGTTTGTTTGTTTCAGGTATTCCGCTTGAAAGACAGGTTGCTATTCCGCTTGAATCTGATTGTTAGGCTATTTCACTTGAACTACAAGAATCATGGATATCAATTTCTTTAATATGACAAGAGAAACAATTGATAGAATAAATGTATTAAATAAAGAATTTGATTCATTTTCAGGTTGTCCAGGAGAAAGTACAAAGAGTATCATTGAGAGGTATAGCCATCTTGTCCGTTCAATGTCTAAGAAGGGTATTAAAAAGGAATCAGAAGAATGGATTGAAAAATTGGCCAATGCCATACCTCAACAAGAGTGGGGTACATATCTTTTGGATTTAAAAAGAACTGGAGAATACTCTGAATTGACAATTGGTCAATTCATTAAGAAACTTGAAGAACAGATGGAGAGAAATGCTAAGAAGAAGAAAAGTAAAAGTGGAAAATCAATATTAAAGAAGAGTAAGAGTAAAGGTGTTCAAGTGGGAGAGGAACAGACTGAAGAAATTTCAGTTTTGAAAGATGAGATGAAAGCTGATAAGAAACATATTTTTGATTTGCAGGAAAATTGTGAGAGGTTGAAATCTGAAAATTACAAACTGTTAAGTGATTTGAACAGTTTGACATTGAAAAACAAGATTTTGAAAGAAAAAGAAAAAGAATTTGAAAATGAAAAATTAAAATTTGAAAAAGATTTTCAAAGTCAAATGAAGATTTTAGAAGATGAGAAATCTGCCATTTTTAAAAATAATCTTGAAAAACAGATTGAAATAAACTCTCATCTTCAGAAAATCATTCGGCTTGAAAATGAAGCTGAAAAAGCTCGGATTAAAATCCAAGAGCTTGAAGAGAAATTGAAAGGTTTTGAGACTTCGTCATCAACACCAGATTATCCTTGTCCAAAACCGATCAATTCAGTTCCAATAAGTGACAATGTCACAAACTTTGGTCAAGTCAAAGTTGAAGATTGTGATGAGAAAACTGATGATGAAATTGAGAAAAGAAAAATATTTTTGAAATTAAATGAAATGTTTAAAGAAACTGTTTTACATTCTACTGAGAAAGGTGAATGCTCAACGCAAAAACCTGTAAAGAAGAATGTGGAACAAAAACAAAATGATAAAAAGCCAGAAAATTTTCAAAAAGAAAATAAAAGTTCATCAGTTCAATCATCCAATCGAGATAAAAAACCACAAAAATTAGAAAATCAAAACTCAAAAATTGTTGGTAATAAGTGGTGCAGGTTTGACCACAGTGCTTCAAAGTCAAATCCAGCTTTCAGTAAGGATGATGATCACCACAAAGCCAGACAATGCTATGATCTGAGTGTTTGGTGTGATAGTGGTGATTGGTACGATAACAGAGTGTGTTACACTTGTGGTGTTCGAGGACACATTGCTGTTAACTGCCAGAATTGGAGTTATGAGACGAGAAGATGCTATAATTGCCAAATCAGAGGTCACATTGCCAGAGATTGCCCAATGAGATCAAAGGGAAGATCGAGGGCTGAATCTCACAAAATGGCAAAGAAGAAACCAGTCAAAGTCAAAGCAAAGCCCAAAGAACAAAAGGTTCAAGAACCTAAAGTTCAGGAAATGAAAGTGAAGCTTTCTCAAGGGCAAAAAGACAGACTGAGAAAGAAGAGGAAAAAGGCGAGAGAGTATCTGGAGAAGATATTGTCCTCGGATACAACTGGTAAAACAGATAAAAGTTCTGATAAATCGTCTTGCTCGCCAAAGAATGACAAATCAAGCAAAACGAATTCATCAGATACAAATCTGAGGACAGAAAAGAGAGTAAAGAAAGAGAAGGCAGTTAATCAAGAGATTAACAAATCTGGTGATGAATCTGTTTCGTCGGAAACAAAGGAGCCACATGTCGGCGATGAATCTGGCTTATCAAAGTCAGACAAGCCACATTCAGGCAATGATTCTGGTATGGTAAAACCAGAAGAGTCGTGTGTTGAGGTAAAAAATGAGAATTCTGGTCTAACATTGGATGATGCAAATTTTCCACCATTGTTGAACAAGAATTCCAAAGCACCCAAGGACCGTCAGGCTTGGGTGAATTTGTTTAAATGAAAAACCTGACTTGCCGGAGTTTCCAGGTTGGTAAGCGTGGAACATGAATCGGCATATTTCTTGAGAAATTCACGAAAGTGATTTCGACTTACAAGTGGTAAATCAAGGACATTAAATTGTACTTGATTTTCTACAAGTGATGTTTGTGGATTGATCTTAAAAATGTTAGTTTTTACAAGTGATTGTTGAAAAACAAGGTGATGAAACCCCGAATTTGAGAAATGACTCACAAAACTAATTTTCCGGAAAAACCATTTTGATTAAAACAAACTTAAGTGTTTTGAAATCATCATGGGAAAATGTTTTGTTGTCAGGGGGAGTTTTGATTGTTCAAGCCAAGTGAATGGAGAATTGAAGCAATTCTCATCATGTTGTTAAGTTTGTACAGTTTGTTTCAAATTTTCCCAGAAAATCAAAATTGAGACATATTTTGATTTTAGGGGGAGTAAAAATTTTAAAAAAATTAGAAAATTTGAAAATGTCAAAAACATTGAAAAATGCAAAAATGAGTTTTGTTGTCAAAAAGAGGAAATGATAGTAGATCAGTTGGACTGTCATAGCATGCTAAAGAAATGTAAAGTTAAAATGTGATAAACGATCTCACTAAAGATGTGACGGTAGGCTCAGCTAGACTAGTACATTTGCGATAACGATACAAACTTAAATGAAAAAGCCTAGTTCTAGTGGGAAACATGGTCAAAAGCATAGTACTTAGTTTTGTCCTTCTTGATTGTGTGCCTACTCAGTAATTGCTGATTGTCGAAAGACATAAAACTGGTTAAGTTTGTGAACTTTCACAACTTTGCTAAAAAGTCGCTGTGATTGTGCATTTTATTTTGCAAAGATTTAAACTTGTCTTATTTCTTTATTTTGTTTAAGCATCGGACATCCTCTGCGTATACGTGAGTATCGACCTGGATGTTGTTGCCTAAACGTTCTGCTTTATTTTCTTTGGTGTTTCGTTTAAGCTTTGGACCTCCTCTGCGTATACGGAAGTATCGACCTGGTGGTTAAAGCCTAAACAACTTCAACTTGTTTTATTTTTCTTATTTTGTTTAAACATTGGACTTTCTCTGCGTATACGGAAGTATCGACCTGATTGTTAATGTTTAAACATTCTGCTTTGTTTTCGCACAAATCACAGTTGATAAAAGTTTAAAGGCATTACTTGAGTCAGTGTATTGCATGATGAGGGGATATGCTGAGATCGTGGGGTCTATAAGAATTTTAGTGCTATCTTAATATACCTTAAAGTATCGGTAAGCAGATTGAAAGTTTTTAGATTGAATTTATGTGGACAACAATATCGTCAATCAACGTGAATCGTTTAGAACTGAAAATGTTTAAAGCTTAACGGTGCTAGTGATTTGTCTCATAAACTGATATGATCCTCTTACACAATCTCACAAAAATATTGTCTGTAAATATTTCTTTTCTGTATTTTATTCTATATTCAAAAACCCAAAAAGATTTTAGTGTGTTTTAGCATAAATTTTGAAAAATACAAAAAGATTTTCGACAACTGATGATGAAAAGCTGATTTTCAAAATTTCAAGTGCTGAATATGATGAACTAGTTTGGGAGTGTGTGTTTAAAAGAAGAAACTGATTTTTGAGAAAGAAAGTTAGATTAGTTAATCAAGGTCATTAATTTGAACTTGATGTAACTATTACTAGTAAGTTTTTCTTATTGATTTAAGTAAAAACTTATGTGTTTGTGAGAATATTGTGCAGGAGATGAGCTAATCAGAGATAAAGCCAGGGATTGATCTCAAGGTGATAGCTAATTCCAGACGGCGATCCCATCATGATGAGAGGGGGAGTCTGACGAGGTTAGAGCCAAAGAGAAGATCCTGGTATATGCTAAGAAAGACAAAAGACTGATAAAGACTGAAGATGCGAAGACTCGACACTTAAGACTCGTCAACATCTGAGGGGGAGTCTGTTGGTGCATTACATCTGTCGACTTCGTCTTATATCGAGTCTTGGCCTGAAAGTTTGAAGATGACCTGCTAGTTTGAAGATGTCAAGTTTGAAGGGGTCTAGTTTGAAGATGGCCTGTCACTTTCAAACAGGAGGGTTAGTTGTGACAGTTTGAAACTGGTCATGTCAGTTTCAAACAGGAGGGTCTCTCCCTATAAATAGGCTTCAAACTTTCTCATTTGTAACTTTCTGATTTCCGACAGCGAAGCTCTGTCGAAGTGTCTACGCGTTGTAATCAGTTCAAGATCAATAAACAAGACAGTTATTAGTGAATACAAGCTAAACGAAGACCGAATCAATGAATTATGCCTCTGATTCGGTCTGAGCACTCTTCTGATCGACTCGTTAGGTCGTTTCACGATCCTACAATGCATGATTTTAAATAAACCCTAGCTAATAAACTAAGGGATTTGAGTGCATGTTAGTAAAACTCATGATCACTATCTAGGTGTTTAATGGGTTTTGTAGAAACATGATGAACACTAGAATCATGATTATCAAACTAGTGTTATTTGAACTCTATGAAGTTAATATTGACATTTAACCATGAGTTAGACGATTATTTAGTAAAAAGATGTTGAAATTGGCAAGATATGTAATCATGGAGTTTGATTGTTAATTGTATAAAAGTATGCTCACTAGGTATTTGATAAAACGCCTAAGAGAAAGCTAAATATTGAAATTTAAAACGAAACGCGTATTTGAATAATATGGCTAGTTAAATGAAATATGAAACAAGAAGAGTTATAATCATCATGTTGATTTGAACTTAATGTTGTAAATCATGTGATTGAAAGTAGTTAGCTTTAATAAACTAAGTTAACTAATCTTGAAGTCGAATAGTAGCTTCGACATAGAGAATAAGTAAGGTGGAATGGTCGTGATTTTTAAATGACTAGTCTAACCACCTTGTAAATGTTGGCAATAGTTTGACGCTTAACGAGCTAGGAGGAGGCTTGAGAAAGAAGCGGTTAAACGAATCAAGCGCGTGAAGAAAGGCGTAAACCGGATGAGAGGTAAGTGTAATTTTCGCACTTATGTAGATTACTCGTTTATTCTATACGAAATAATCGCGATAACGATAATATTGAAATATGGATTTTTGTTAAGATTACTTTGTGGTGTAATCTAATGATGAGGAAAAATGGTGAAAATGGAAATTGGTCAAGAGTCGACTAATGTAATTAAGGTTAAAAGTGTGCCCATGGCGTAAGCCGAAATGGGTTGAATTAGTAAGAAAAGAGTTTAAGAGATAAAGGATTTGGTAATATAATCCGGGATGGGATGGATGTATGAATTGGACATCAAAAACCATGTTTTTGATTTAAATAGATAACGTTGGGTATATAGTCCAAATGGGTCAAATGGTGGTGATAACACCATTTGACAATATCGACTAATGCGGTGGTCAAGTCTTATTTTAACAGGATCAATTGGCGAATCGGATAAATGCGTCGCCATAGATTGAGTGACAATCAAAGCAAGGTACAAAACCGGGTCTATTTGTTGTCCCGAGCCAGGTACGTATAAATATGATTATAGCTAACGTACAAATTTGGGCAAATAAGTAGTGAAGGTCCTTCATCATAAATGAAAGGTAAAATGGACCATTACGCCCTTGTAAGCTAAATTGAACAAATGGCCTTTAACGGTAGTTTGGAAATGATTTTTATGCTTAATTAAATGCTTACAATAGGTACAAAAAGGAGAAAGATGTAGGACTTTGGTTAAACGACTCTATATGGGTCTTACCGTAGAATAACAATCCGAGGAAATAAAACTCGGATTACATAGAACATTACATTCAATTCACCACACATATAGTTGTGGTGGAAGATTATTTGATAAATATTGTGGAAATAAGACGCTAGAAATAGACGAGTATGATGTATGCGGAAAAGTGCTTAAATACCCTTAACGGGTCAAAATAATCATTTAAGTATAAACGAGTTTAAGATTATACATAAACTTGTGAATTGAACCTAATATGATAGACAACATTGAAATTATAAGGTTCATGTGAAATCGGGATCAAACAATCATGTTTGTTTGATAAAATGCATAAACGGGTTAAAATTCGGTAAAAAGGTGATGAGTCGAAGGCTTAAAAGTCTAAAAATTTATTTTGTTGGATGTTGGGTTTTAACTCCATAAGATGGAGGATTAAATTACGGACGCGTAGGAAAAAGAATCGGGTAAAACGGATCAATAACGAAGAAGTTATGGCCGTTTCCGTAAAAACTGGCATAGCTGAACTGAGCTGCAGACCTGCTGGAAAACGGTCTCCCTCGCGTGGCTCGAGGGAGCAACTAGGTTCCTTCGCGTGGTGCGAAAAACCCTGTTTTGGCGAAATTTTTTTATTTTAATCAGTTTCGCTTCCCAGACTCGTTTAAATACGTTTTAAGTTACGTATGACTAATCCAACTCATGTTTTATGAGTTTCAGGTATAATTTTAGCACCGGAGGACGATCAAGCACAACGAAGAACCGAACACGATTAAGAAATAAGCTTCCGCACTTTGTATCGTTGTTATGTAAAATGACGAACTCACCCATAATATGTTGTATAGTTTTTAATTCTGTAAATAAAGTTTAATGAACCCGTATTTTCAATGTATTTGAAATCATAATTATTCGTTTGTTTTTCGTAAATTATACGAAAACCTTTAAATAATAATAAGGGTGTTACAATAAACTACGTTGATCAAGCTATAGTCTAACTTGCTTTCACGAATCCTTGACATTCGTTCAGTTAGCTCAGCCAATTTTTCATTTATCCTACGACAAGACTTGACTAATTGTTCTTTGTATAACCAGTAAACAGGGCCAAGTAGGTGACAGATCTTACTTATGGTTACGGTGGATGACATCGAGATATAGGGGTGGGGTAGGGGTGGTGGCAGGTGGTGGATCTTACTAGTGGTTGTGGGGGATGGAATAGGTTGTGGTGGATGCAGTGGACGACATCGAGATATAGGGGTGGGGTAGGGGTGGTGGGGGAAGGGCGGGTGGTGGTGGTCGCGTAATGAGAGAGAGATAGAGAGAATTGAGATAGGGGTGTTCATCGGTTCGGTTTATGGTTTATTTGGTTCGGTTTATTCGGTTTTCAAAATTTTTTACCCCAAACCAAAAACCAAACCAAACCAAATAAGGAATATACAAACCGATCCAAACCAAATTCAATTCGGTTTGGTTTCGGTTAGAAACCAAATAAACCAAATCTAACCAAATTATACCTAAGTACTTTTTTTTTCCTAATTTATATTTATGTTTATGTTCCAACTTCCGAATATCGCAATTAATTTACACCTAACAACATATGAATACAAGAAAGTTTCACCGCGAAATAAAACGAACACATCCATAAAGTAGTCGTAGACACAACCACAAAGTTAAAGCTTCAAAACATAGATCATAAAACTATAAATAGTTAACAAGTCTAATGACATAAAATATAAATAATATTTAAACATGTAGTAACTCTAGTTTCTATACTGAAGGTTTGGTGAAGTTCTATTATTTTAGAAATGAGTGAGCTTGAGTTGGGCTTTTAGATTTACATTTGGTATTTTGAGTTGCATAAAAAATAACTATTTTGGGCTAATAAATTGTATATGATTTATAAAATATTATTATTTTTATTTAATAATTAATTAACTTAAATGGTTTTTTCGGTTATCCAAATAAACCGAATAAACCAAATAAAATAAAATGTGGATCCATAACCGAACCAAAAACCATATTCACAATTCGGTTTCGGTTAGAAACCAAACCAAAAACCGACTTCGTTATTCGGATCGGTTTATTTGGTTACGGTTACGGTTCGGTTTACGGTTTTTATTTGGTTACGGTTTTTTCTGAACACCCCTAAATTGAGATACAGAGAGAAGGGGGTTTATTTGGGTGTGTGTGTATATATTTTTTTTATTTTAATTTTAGGGCAAATGACAAACTGTGCAAGGGTTTTTAAACATAAAGTTTTTTTTTTTTTTTTTTTTTTTTTGTAATTTTTAAAGGTAAATGACACATTTTACAACCCGCTGTAAACATAAAGTATGTTTTCTATGATTTACTCTAAAACTTAAGTAATAAACAGATTATGCATAAACAGTTAATAAAAATCTAGTGAATATATTCTCTATAATAAATTTATCAATGAAAGTTAAGGCTCAAGTATACATATAAATAATCACCAAATTTATTGTTCGCCATATCCCACAATATGATTGTTTATACTTTATACTCCTCGTCATATCCCACAATATAATTGTTTATACTTTATACTCACTTTCGCTTATGATATCAAAAACTAGATGGACTGGTAATTTGGTCATGGTGGAGAAAACCAAAAGTAAAATTCTTAAAATGGAATTTCATATAAATATTTAAAATAATTGTTCTATATTATGTAGACTAACATACATTTAGCCTAGCAGTGTCTATTTGATCCAACAAACCAAAAGATTGTAGGTTTAAGACAATACGGCAAGTTCAACACATGACACGGGCCATGTTAACTATGACAATCATCCGGTTTCTTTCATCATACGAAAAAGACGTGTATGGTTTTAATCCAGTCTCTCTTTATAAACGAGTAGGATAGTTATTACTTATGTTCAACTGTTTATGGATTTTAAGCTCCTATCAATTTATCACAAAAGTTGTGTCACACACTAGAGAAATTTATATCAGACGTAGTTCTTTAGTTCTTAAAGAGTAGTATCCGCGATTGGTTTAATCTTGATGATACAATTCTCAATATAATGTATTATCACATTTTTTTAAGAGTAATTCCTAGATTGTTCCATATTTTCTAGACATTTCAAAGTTGAAAGTTTTCAAATCTTTAGAGTTTTGATTTTACTTCATAAATCACCGTTAGAAAAAATATAATATGGTTATAACAATTTGAGAAATTAATAAAGTATATCTTAAAAAGAGAATATGGGGCACTTAAAACTTATAAATTGGGTCATGGGCCATGGCAATAATGGTGGTAGTCAACACCAATCTCTTTTTTTCTCGGAATCATTTAAGTCCAAAGTTCAACTTGCACATTGATGTTTCTTTTAGTTGATTTCTTTGGTGAAATAGTCAACAACCACCATCGAAACGCAACTACCACAGGATATAGTCAACAACCACTCTTGTATGAAACACTCACTCTGCCGTATTGTATAATTGTCGAAATGTTCTTACAAATCATCATCTTGTGTCTTTAAACTCACACATAGGGGAGGGGGGCGCGGGCAGGCCTAAAGGTTCTTGACGGCAAAATGAATAGGTGAACTTAATTTATATTTTAACATGTTTCTTCATAAGATACGTTATGCCGTTGTAAACCATTTTCTTAACATAACCCCATTTCAAAATTAAGTTTTTACATTCTATTTTTACCCGACTTTTCATCCCAACCTGTTTTTCAACCTAGAATGACGAAAATTTGTGGGTACACACTGTTGACACACAAAAACGATATGTGACTTGAGTGTATTCCGTATAATAAAGTTGTTAAAAATATTGATTCATTAGCAAACATATTGTGGTTAATGTCTAATTTAGCATGTTTTATATGTGTTTTGTATGTTGATGGACTAATGTTGTTGCAATGGAAAGCTGAGGGTCTTGGAGCAGTTTGTTGAACATAGGAAGAGCCAATATTTTAAGCTTCGAAGGACTACTTGTGTGTTTTACTTAGAACCGTACGCATATATGTGGTTACTGACTTCTACAACAGATAAAGTCGGTCGAATTAGGGTTTCTCTTGTCTGTTATGTTCGTCTTTTAAGTCTTCCTCTTTGTCTTCTCAAAGAGGTTTTATATTGAGGTCTGATCATGTTGATAAGAGCCTAGTCTCATTCTTTGTATTTATGAGAAGTTTGTCTTGTATCTTTCACCGGTTTAACATTTAGGGTTAATAATATAGTGGCTTAGGTAAATCTTCTTTCAAGTAAGATCCATGGTTTTTGACAAAAGTCCATTGTCATGTACATCATAAGTTTGATTTTCAATTTCTGAAGACAATTTTTGTATAGCATATGTGTAACACCCGAAAATTTTAAAACAAAAATGTAAACAACCCTTATGATTTATAGTCCAATAGGAAACCCTAATTAAGACACCCAAGTAATTCTGTACAAACCCTAAGATTTTCAGAATTTTCAGAATCAGGATTAGGGCCCCTAAAACTCAGGGGGGGTATTTCCTACTTGACGATTATCTTCATAAACTTGCGGAGGAAGTTGAATTTATTCGTTTTGTCGACTCAGCAGGCCTAGTCCCACGCGTGGCAAGCCTATAATGAGTTGGTGTCCTTTACGGACCGTAACCTTATGATGCTTACGGTCCGTAAGCATCCTTACGGACCTCAACCTTATTAAGCTTACGGTCCGTAAGCTAGCTCAAATTCGTGTATAAATAGCAGCGTTTGGCACTCGAATCTGGGCACAAAAACCTCGATCAAACTCCAAAATTCTGCTAAGTTATCATCCGATTTCTACCAAAAACACAAATTAAGTATAGCGGGGTGCTGCAGAACAGGGTATTAACTCAATCGCTGATACGATTCATTGTCCGATCAATCAATATATCCAATGAATGTTTAAGTGCTGCCCACATTAGGGTTATACTTTGTCATTCGTCGTTAATTTGACGGATCATCGTTAATTCGATGGATAAAGTATTGTACTTTGTCGTTCGTCATTAATTTGACGGATCATCGTTAATTCGATGGATAAAGTATTGTACTTTGTCGTTCGTCATTAATTTGACGGATCATCGTTAATTCGATGGATGAAGTATCGCACTTTGTCGTTCGTTGTGAGAAATTGATCTCGTGAGTTATCGTAAAGGCTGTATTAGTTAATTACCTAGTTTGTGTGCAAATTAGGTTAAGAGAATAATCAGTAGGCTAAACTCTGCCCGTATAAATCTACAATTGAAAACAAGGTAGCATCACTTGGAAATTTTAAGGTACGGATAGACTCCTTTCTTTCGATTTGCGTCATATCATTATGATTTTAAAGTCCGTATTAAGATCTAAGTTATAAGTTATAAGTTCAGTACGGATAGACTCCTTTCTTTCGATTTGCGTCATATCATTCTGATTTTAAAGTCCGTATTAAGATCTAAGTTATAAGTTATAAGTTCAGTACGGATAGACTCCTTTCTTTCGATTTGCGTCATATCATTCTGATTTTAAAGTCCGTATTAAGATCTAAGTTATAAGTTATAAGTTCAGTACGGATAGGTTCCTTTCTTTCAATTTACTTCATTTGATACAAGTATATCATTTCTGATTTTAAAGTCCGTATTAAGATCTAAGTATAAGTTATAAGTTCCGTACAGGTAGATTCCTTTCTTTCGATTTCTGTCAATTCTGATATATCGTACGGGTAGAATCCTTTCTTTCGATTTATGTCAATCCTGATTTTAAATTCCGTATCAAGATTTAAGGTATAAGTTATAAGTTCAGTACGGGTAGATTCCTTTCTTTCGATTTCTGTCAATTCTGATATATCATACGGGTAGATTCCTTTCTTTCGATTTCTGTCAATTCTGATATATCGTACGGATAGGTTCCTTCCTTTCGATTTATGTCAATCCTGATTTTAAATTCCGTATTAAGATTTAAGGTATAAGTTATAAGTTCAGTACGGATAGGTTCATTTCTTTTGATTTATGTCAGTTGGATACGGGTAGATTCCTTTCTTTCGATTTCTGTCAATTCTGATATATTGTACGGATAGGTTCCTTCCTTTCGATTTATGTCGTTTTTATAAGAACCCTTTCTGTCGATTTATGTCCGTTGGGTACGGATAGAATCCTTTTCTTTTGATTGATGTCGTTCCTGAATTTAAGTTTCCATATTAAGATTAAGTTATGAAATAAGTTATAGATTCCATATTAAGATTAAGTTATGAAATAAGTTATAAATTCCGTACGGGTAGATTTCTTTCGTTCGATTTATGTCGTTTTTATAAGAATCATTTCTTTTGATTTATGTCGTTTTCTTGATTTTAAGTTCCGTATTAGGATTAAGTTATGAATTCTGTACGGATAGACTCCCTTCTTTTGGATTTATGTCGTTTGGATATAGGTATAGTATTTCTGATTTCAAA
This sequence comes from Helianthus tuberosus, assembly GCA_030545235.1. NCBI lineage: Eukaryota > Viridiplantae > Streptophyta > Magnoliopsida > Asterales > Asteraceae > Helianthus > Helianthus tuberosus. Next base: position 28,864,203 of record CM060367.1, read on the forward strand.
TTCCGTATTAAGATTAAGTTATGAAATAAGTTATAAGTTCCATAAGGATAGATTACTTTCTTTCGATTTATATCGTTTTGATACAAGTATATTATTCCTGATTTTAAGTTCAGTATTAAGATTAAGTTATAAGTTTCGTAAAGATAGAATCCTTTCTGTCGATGTATGTCAGTTAGGTACGTATAGAATCCTGTCTTTCGATTTATGTCCGTTGAGTACGGATAGAATCCTTTCTGTCAAGTTATGTCATTTTGATATAAGTATATCAATTCTGATTTTAAGTTCCGTATTAAGATTTAGTTATGAAATAAGTTATAACTTTCGTATTAAGATTAAGTTATGAAATAAGTTATAAATTCCGTATTAAGATTAAGTTAGGAAATATGTGTTAGAAGTTACAAACGTTTTGAAAAAGGTTTGGTTTTACATCAGTTATTTAGAAAATGGGTTATTTTATACAAGTTTCCTTTTATACTCTAGTGGTTCCTTGTTAACGAGTCAAGGTTTTATCTTGTTCGTTTAATAAACCACATTTTGGGGACGAAATTGTCAAGATAGGAGTGATATCCATACCTTGGTGACTGGTTCCACTCCTTGATTATAAAACTCCTCACATCTTTGATTATAGATTCCTTTGACAGTCCGTTCTATTCCGATTCTAATCATTTGATTAAGTTTTCCTATCATGCGATAGTTTTCTGTTAAAATTGTACTCATTATCGCATGTTCCGATATATGTTCTGTTTTGTTATAAGAATAAGTTTTATAAGTTATGTGAATAAGACTCTTTGTACTCTGATACCCTGAGTATCGCTTCTCGTGGAGTGTCCCACGAGCATGTTGTTGTGGCATCAACCTCATGTGCTCCACCCGTGACGGAGAGATTAGTTCACGGCGTCTCTTAAGTACAAGTGTGGTACATATAAGATTAGGGGGCGTATGGATCGATCCTAGGATTTAAGTTTTCAGGAAATGGATAACAGGTATGCCAACTTGCCATTTCATGTGATAAGTATGCAGGAGTAGCTACCTGTGTATTGTCACGTTTTAAGTTTGGCTCATGGGTACATCCGTAAGATATGATTATGAAATTATGTTCAAAATAAGTTTTTGTTTTCCTCTATCCGCACACTGGGCAAAACTTTTCAAAATTTTGCTCAGACGTACGTTTTTGTGTGTTTTCTTCTTTACGTCAGGTTATCAAGACAATCTGGGACGGAATATGGAAGAGTGCTCGAGTGTTTGGAAAAGACGGTAGAAATAATTGTAATGGATTAGATATCCTTCATTAAGCTGTAAAGCCTTGTAATACATTTAAGTATAAATGGAATTATGTTTTTGATCTGACTACTGTTATAGTGACACGCCGACCCTTCCGGGACGGGGTGTTACAGCTATGGTATCAGAGCAAGGGCTCTTTCCTGTAGAAAACTTAAACATAAGTTAAGACCTGTGAGGTAATGGGTAGACATTGGGTTAGGATTTCGATGTCCAATCAGTCAATACATCGGTTAGTAACTTTTATTTTCACTTCATGATAGTCTCGAACATAAGTATTTCGTCATCTTCATTGTTTTTACTCTAGCTTTATTTCAAGTATGACTATTGATCATAGTGGGTCGCGTTCAAGTATGATTATTAATATATATATATATATAGGTATGCAATAATTTCGAGGACGAAATTTTTTTTAAGAGGGGTAGATTTGTAACACCCGAAAATTTTAAAACAAAAATGTAAACAACCCTTATGATTTATAGTCCAATAGGAAACCCTAATTAAGACACCCGAGTAATTCTGTACAAACCCTAAGATTTTCAGAATTTTCAGAATCAGGATTAGGGCCCCTAAAACTCAGGGGGGGTATTTCCTACTTGACGATTATCTTCATAAACTTGCGGAGGAAGTTGAATTTATTCGTTTTGTCGACTCAGCAGGCCTAGTCCCACGCGTGGCAAGCCTATAATGAGTTGGTGTCCTTTACGGACCGTAACCTTATGATGCTTACGGTCCGTAAGCATCCTTACGGACCTCAACCTTATTAAGCTTACGGTCCGTAAGCTAGCTCAAATTCGTGTATAAATAGCAGCGTTTGGCACTCGAATCTGGGCACAAAAACCTCGATCAAACTCCAAAATTCTGCTAAGTTATCATCCGATTTCTACCAAAAACACAAATTAAGTATAGCGGGGTGCTGCAGAACAGGGTATTAACTCAATCGCTGATACGATTCATTGTCCGATCAATCAATATATCCAATGAATGTTTAAGTGCTGCCCACATTAGGGTTATACTTTGTCATTCGTCATTAATTTGACGGATCATCGTTAATTCGATGGATAAAGTATTGTACTTTGTCGTTCGTCATTAATTTGACGGATCATCGTTAATTCGATGGATAAAGTATTGTACTTTGTCGTTCGTCATTAATTTGACGGATCATCGTTAATTCGATGGATGAAGTATCGCACTTTGTCGTTCGTTGTGAGAAATTGATCTCGTGAGTTATCGTAAAGGCTGTATTAGTTAATTACCTAGTTTGTGTGCAAATTAGGTTAAGAGAATAATCAGTAGGCTAAACTCTGCCCGTATAAATCTACAATTGAAAACAAGGTAGCATCACTTGGAAATTTTAAGGTACGGATAGACTCCTTTCTTTCGATTTGCGTCATATCATTCTGATTTTAAAGTCCGTATTAAGATCTAAGTTATAAGTTATAAGTTCAGTACGGATAGACTCCTTTCTTTCGATTTGCGTCATATCATTCTGATTTTAAAGTCCGTATTAAGATCTAAGTTATAAGTTATAAGTTCAGTACGGATAGGTTCCTTTCTTTCAATTTACTTCATTTGATACAAGTATATCATTTCTGATTTTAAAGTCCGTATTAAGATCTAAGTATAAGTTATAAGTTCCGTACAGGTAGATTCCTTTCTTTCGATTTCTGTCAATTCTGATATATCGTACGGGTAGAATCCTTTCTTTCGATTTATGTCAATCCTGATTTTAAATTCCGTATCAAGATTTAAGGTATAAGTTATAAGTTCAGTACGGGTAGATTCCTTTCTTTCGATTTCTGTCAATTCTGATACATCATACGGGTAGATTCCTTTCTTTCGATTTCTGTCAATTCTGATATATCGTACGGATAGGTTCCTTCCTTTCGATTTATGTCAATCCTGATTTTAAATTCCGTATTAAGATTTAAGGTATAAGTTATAAGTTCAGTACGGATAGGTTCATTTCTTTTGATTTATGTCAGTTGGATACGGGTAGATTCCTTTCTTTCGATTTCTGTCAATTCTGATATATTGTACGGATAGGTTCCTTCCTTTCGATTTATGTCGTTTTTATAAGAACCCTTTCTGTCGATTTATGTCCGTTGGGTACGGATAGAATCCTTTTCTTTTGATTGATGTCGTTCCTGAATTTAAGTTTCCATATTAAGATTAAGTTATGAAATAAGTTATAGATTCCATATTAAGATTAAGTTATGAAATAAGTTATAAATTCCGTACGGGTAGATTTCTTTCGTTCGATTTATGTCGTTTTTATAAGAATCATTTCTTTTGATTTATGTCGTTTTCTTGATTTTAAGTTCCGTATTAGGATTAAGTTATGAATTCTGTACGGATAGACTCCCTTCTTTTGGATTTATGTCGTTTGGATATAGGTATAGTATTTCTGATTTCAAATTCCGTATTAAGATTAAGTTATGAAATAAGTTATAAGTTCCATAAGGATAGATTACTTTCTTTCGATTTATATCGTTTTGATACAAGTATATTATTCCTGATTTTAAGTTCAGTATTAAGATTAAGTTATAAGTTTCGTAAAGATAGAATCCTTTCTGTCGATGTATGTCAGTTAGGTACGTATAGAATCCTGTCTTTCGATTTATGTCCGTTGAGTACGGATAGAATCCTTTCTGTCAAGTTATGTCATTTTGATATAAGTATATCAATTCTGATTTTAAGTTCCGTATTAAGATTTAGTTATGAAATAAGTTATAACTTTCGTATTAAGATTAAGTTATGAAATAAGTTATAAATTCCGTATTAAGATTAAGTTAGGAAATATGTGTTAGAAGTTACAAACGTTTTGAAAAAGGTTTGGTTTTACATCAGTTATTTAGAAAATGGGTTATTTTATACAAGTTTCCTTTTATACTCTAGTGGTTCCTTGTTAACGAGTCAAGGTTTTATCTTGTTCGTTTAATAAACCACATTTTGGGGACGAAATTGTCAAGATAGGAGTGATATCCATACCTTGGTGACTGGTTCCACTCCTTGATTATAAAACTCCTCACATCTTTGATTATAGATTCCTTTGACAGTCCGTTCTATTCCGATTCTAATCATTTGATTAAGTTTTCCTATCATGCGATAGTTTTCTGTTAAAATTGTACTCATTATCGCATGTTCCGATATATGTTCTGTTTTGTTATAAGAATAAGTTTTATAAGTTATGTGAATAAGACTCTTTGTACTCTGATACCCTGAGTATCGCTTCTCGTGGAGTGTCCCACGAGCATGTTGTTGTGGCATCAACCTCATGTGCTCCACCCGTGACGGAGAGATTAGTTCACGGCGTCTCTTAAGTACAAGTGTGGTACATATAAGATTAGGGGGCGTATGGATCGATCCTAGGATTTAAGTTTTCAGGAAATGGATAACAGGTATGCCAACTTGCCATTTCATGTGATAAGTATGCAGGAGTAGCTACCTGTGTATTGTCACGTTTTAAGTTTGGCTCATGGGTACATCCGTAAGATATGATTATGAAATTATGTTCAAAATAAGTTTTTGTTTTCCTCTATCCGCACACTGGGCAAAACTTTTCAAAATTTTGCTCAGACGTACGTTTTTGTGTGTTTTCTTCTTTACGTCAGGTTATCAAGACAATCTGGGACGGAATATGGAAGAGTGCTCGAGTGTTTGGAAAAGACGGTAGAAATAATTGTAATGGATTAGATATCCTTCATTAAGCTGTAAAGCCTTGTAATACATTTAAGTATAAATGGAATTATGTTTTTGATCTGACTACTGTTATAGTGACACGCCGACCCTTCCGGGACGGGGTGTTACAATATGGACTTTGTTGGATAATTTAGATGAATTTGGGAAATTTGTAACTATATTAAGCTTAAACTAGGTATGAAGAAAGCCTGAATTCCAACCCTTGTAATTGAACTTGATATAAAGCTATAATGTGTGCCTAACAATATTCAAAAGGAGATGATAATGGCCAATAGAGGGCATAAGATACCACTTTAAGTAATGCTTACTTTTTAGTGGATGACTATAAATATACTTTTTAACTATAAAAAAATCCCATTAATTTTTATATGCTCCCTAACAAGTTTTTAATTTGTTTTTCTAATGTAAGTATTTGTTAAACCATTCCTTAAAAAATACAACATTTTGTTTTTGTTTTTTTTTTTCTTTTGGAACAACAAAAATATAGTGGTTATATTATTATTCCTATGATAACCAAATATCTAAAGTATATTATTATTCCTATGATAACCAAATATCTAAAGTATAGTGTTTATGCGGTGTTTATATAGTATTATATAGTGTTGTACTACACTTCTCACACTTCTGAATTAATGTACACTATCCCTACCTTGTTAAGTCATTTATTGTTTCAAATTCAATACTCTTAAATTATTAATCAGGAATTCATGATTTGCATACTTTTGCCCTAGTCACATGTCTAAACTACAAAAAAAAAGTTTCATAACCTCAAATATTAATTACATCATTTCGGAGGTCCTCTCTTTCATTGTTTTTTTTAACGGCAAATTTGGATTACTGGCGGACCACTGGAGTATTATCGTGCCACCAGTGGAACCACCCGATCATATCCATCTCCACTAAACATAATGCCTATACATCAATTCAGGAGGAAACCCAATAAATATAGGAAAACCCCCCTTGTGGGAATCGAACCCGTATAAAACTTTGATAATAAACTGTGCTTTTTTATCCCTCTTCGTATAAAACTTTGATAATAAACTAGAATGATTTCTAGCTTTTATATCTTCTAGCATATTCTACGACCCTTGTAAGAACTTGTCATAACATACATTGTTCCCAAGGAATATGGTGCGGTGACAAGGTGCCTCCTCATATAGATGTGGCGGGTTCAAATCTTATAAGATGCAAATATTGATGGTTATTGGAAGCAGTTTAGGATTAGGTTAGTTTGCCATTAAAAACATGTATATGTTGTACTTTGAAATATCTAATGATTCGGATAATAAGTCAAAACGTGCTGTATTGGATTACAAGTTTGATACTTGGTTATCTTAACCATAAAAACTGCAATAAACGATATAAAATGTTACAAACATTAAATTACACATTGGTGTAATTTCACTTAATTCACAAACTTTAAAGACACGAAGTTGACGTCAACCGCTATGATTTTAATCTATTTGACATGCTTCATATTTAAAACTATTGTATAAAACTACTGTATTACATCTTACCTTTTAACAACTTTTTACACTTAAATACCACCTAATCTTGCATATTTAAAGATTTAAACTCATATTATTCTTTAAAAAAATAAACAGTATACCATAAGACCATTGATATTGATCATTATAAATATTACTTATTTGATACTCCATATATTTTGTAATATGAATTGATCATTTCAAACGAATCTTTCAATTTCAAACTCTTAAATACAAAATAAAAATTAGGGACCCCTTCTCTTGCACATATGTCAAAAAAGGGCTTGATTTAGGGTGCATTTGGATAAAAAAACGAAGCTTGCTTTACAAAGAAGAAGACCACAATTTGGGCAACTTTTAACAAGGCAACCAAGAAACAAACAAAGCAAATGAGGGTGATGATCATTATTTAAACATATATTTATTGTCAAACAAATATATATGCACACACACTAGTGTGTATATGAGAAAAAAAAGGGTAGATGCACGGTACCCCTAACCGCGGAAGGGATCCCCCTTCCCAAGCTAGCGACCCAGCAACGCTGCCTGGCGGTTAATACCCTACCGGGTGTGTTGGAAATCAGGCCCTTGATCGAACACACAAACACCGAATGAACGAACTGGTTCGACTCTTTGTATTATTTATCAATAAAAGCACACGAATTACAATGACCCTAACCATCTATTTATACTAGACTTATTCTAGTCCTAACCCAACTCGAACTCTATAAATACAATAAATAAACAAACTAGATAAACTTATCTAATTCGAACTAACAATTATCCCTATAAAGACTCAATAAATAATTCAACACAATTATCTATAACCCGTCTTTATCCTTATCTCTTTAATTCAAGATTAACGTCTTCATTCTCCCCCTTAATCTTGAATTGTTCACACCGCTCATTTATGACACCCGAATCACGTTTCCTCTCCCTGGTCACATCCAAAGCCACCCGATTGAACTCCAACGCCATAATGTCAAGACTTCTGCTGACCCGTATCTAACTCCTGAACCGTAACCGACTTGACCCGTATCCGACCCGAATCCATCAAGATTATCCAACATTCACCCCCATAATCTTGATCTCGCTTCTTGCTATACTTGCTAACTCGTTCTTGCTTGCTTGTGTTCTTTCATTCTTTTCTTGCTTTAGCTGGAAACGGTTTTCTTTCTAAAACGTGCTTTCTTACTTGATTCGAAGTTGTTCTTACTTGCTTGCTTCGAATCAACTTTCTTTCTAACTTGCTATTCGAACCATACGGTTCGGTCTTTCTCGTTCTTTACGAACCACACAAGTCCGCTTCTTTCTTTCGGTTATCGATTATCTTTCTTCTTTCTGATCGACTCCCGTTCTTTCTTTCTTGTAGCTTGCTACTTTCTTACTTTCTTGCAACACCATCGTTCTTTCTTTCTTTCTTACGAGGCCATCTTACTTTCTCCCGAAGCGACGCCGGCCTCTTTTTTTTTCACTTTCTTGTGGCGCCTCTTCTATCTTTCTTTCTTGCTTAATCCAAATTGGATTTCCTTTCAACATGAACCATAAGGTTCAAACTTGCTAACGTGTTGAAATTTTCTGCTCAATCTTAATTGCTATCACCAACATGGCAACATGCTTGATTTCAATTATTCCCACAAAGACCTACCTCCCAATTAATTCCTTTCTTGAGATGCTTTTTCTTTTCTTTTGACTTGATATTTAATTTTTGACTTTACAATCAAATTTGGATTTGAATTGAAACCTTCAAAACTTATCCACCAACTGACCGACCCATTATGAAACCATCTTTGCAATATTAAATTTAATTCATCCTTATCACAAACAAACAAATAGGAATGTTCGTTTGTATCTTCTCCCTTCGATTCTTGCTGAACAAAGAGGTCGCTTTTTTTTCTTTTTCTTTCCATGCTGCAACTATCACCATGAAACAATTGGAATTTGTCTCCTCCTTTCTCTCTGCTGAAATCAAACAACTACGTTACAAACTTACTTGCATAGAGATCCTTGCAAATAATACTTGCTGCGACAAAAATAAATTTTCATCTTCCGATCACATAATCATCTCATCTTTCACTACTTTCTGCTCCATCGTTACTCTTCGGTTACAAACCGAGATCGTCACTTTTTTTCTTTTCCTTCTACCAGCCACTCGTTGCAACCCCGTGAGGGGTGGCTCCTCCTTATCGGAAAACGACTCTCAAAACCACCAACTAGCTCTGATACCAATTGTTGGAAATCAGGCCCTTGATCGAACACACAAACACCGAATGAACGAACTGGTTCGACTCTTTGTATTATTTATCAATAAAAGCACACGAATTACAATGACCCTAACCATCTATTTATACTAAACTTATTCTAGTCCTAACCCAACTCGAACTCTATAAATACAATAAATAAACAAACTAGATAAACTTATCTAATTCGAACTAACAATTATCCCTATAAAGACTCAATAAATAATTCAACACAATTATCTATAACCCGTCTTTATCCTTATCTCTTTAATTCAAGATTAACGTCTTCAGGGTGGGCATTTTGGTTGAACCAGGGCTCGAACCTGCCCACACCAGTTTGTAATGGGTGCTGGTGGCCACTGGGACACCCCAAGTGGTTAAGTGTGTATATGAGAAGGTTTCACTATAAAACGGTTTTCGTCTAAAAATCATAGGAAACAATGAGGTGGTGATACATGTACATGATGGCAAGTGGTACTTGCATCTTTTTATATGCACGAGTTTATAACACAGATAAAAACATTGTATACAACAGTTTACTGTAATAATGCGTCCATTCCATATATGTGAATGCATCCACACTGTATTGTGTAAATGGTATAAGTGCACATCTTTTTGTTTTTTATGACAACATGAAAATTTCTTACCCTCTTTGTTATCTAGAAAATTTCTCACTCCCTCTCGTATATACTCGTTTCAAGATTATTCTAAAAAAGGACGCACAATCTTTAAATCGATGATATGGTTTTTCATTCAAAGGATATTGTTGAAATCAGATGACGCAATCGACGTGTTATCGAAACAATTCTCATTAGGTGAACCATGCAGTCATATGTGCATTTAATAAACTCTACATACCCAATTTCGTTAAAGTCTAAGAGCATGGTTTTTCGAGCTCGAACAGGGTACACGAATTCTCAGGGCCGGCCCTATGGTGTGGCAAATCTCATCGAGGAAGATAAGTCCTTAGGAGGGGTAATTTTAATGATATAAAGAGGACTAACATAATCAGTTGTAATATCCTAGGCAAATCCCCACATCAGCGATGGACAAGATATTTTTGGGGTTCATAAGGAATGTCCTGCCCTTTTAAATCACCAATGCGTTATGGGCGCATTGTCTGTGGATTATATGAAAAGTCCACAGTTAAGTGTGCTCATATGGGAGTAGTACTAGGATGAGTGATCTCATTGAAATCTCCACCAAGGCAACCCAAAATAAATATGCGAGTTTTCGGACAAGCAACCCATTTGTGCTAAAACGAACGATATCGATGATATGAGAGACCATATTATACAATATATCTAAATTGATTTTACATCAATACTTGATCATAAACAAAAGTGCATTTTTAAATACACATGTACATTAAATAAATAAGCAATACTTGATCAAAACAAAAACTACATTTATGTAAATTAAATGAACATTCCTTGAGAATTGTTGATATTCATCAATACTCGCACCTTCGACATCTATGGCTTGATTTCTTACGGGCCTCAACACTCAATTCAGTGTGCTTTGATGATTGTAGAAATCCATTTGTGTCTAACTTATTTACAACGGTGTGTATGGCTACTACAAGATAATGTGTTTAATTTTCAAGTTTTAATTATTTTGAAATAATGAGATTGTGATACTCCTGCCAACTACAATGATGTGTTCAAATCATTACTGTTGTGCATCCAATTCCAAATTTTCAATGTTGTAATGACTTAAATTATTCAAGGACCTTTCCATCAATATAATTGTGTATTCATTATATTTTGTTAACATAACGGGATGATTGTTCGTTCGTGTTGTGGGGCGGTAGGCCGAATATTTTTCAACCAATTAGAAAAACCACTTCCATAGTTTTGCTAGAAAAAAACTAAAACAGTGACAAGACCATAATTTTGAACTCGGGGCAAAACTGTAATTTGTCAGGACTTACGAGCAAGTGTTAGGCAACACCTTGAAACGAAAAAAAATAATAATTGAGTCAACCAATTAAAATAAAACACTTCTATAGTTTTGCTAAGAAGACTAAAACGATGATAATACTGTAATTTTGAAGTCAGGGCAAAATTGTATTTTTTTACTGGGGTAAAATCATAATTTGCCAAAAGCTAAAGCGATGACATTACTCTAAATTTTGAACCGGGGGCAAAATCATAACTTAGAACAGTGGCAAATTCGTAATTTTGAACTGGGGTTAAAATCGTATCATACCCGGGCCAATGAGTGAATGCCATACAGCAACCTGTCACTATTCCCCACACACCTTTTAAAAAAAACTAAAACGATGACAATACTGTAATTTTTAACTGGGGGCAAAATTGTATTTTTGGGCTAGGGTAAAATCGTAATTTACCAAATGCTAAAGCGATAGCAATATTGTAATTTTGAACGGGGTCAAATTCGTATTTATAAATTAGGGGTAAAATCGTAATATACACAGGCCAATGGGGGAGCGCCAGACAGCTACCTGACACTATTCCCCTCCATTGGTTTTGCGTATATTTAAAATAATGTGTTAACACAAATACCACTCATCTCTAAATCTCAAACCCTTACTTGTATATAAGGATGAGCTTGGTACCAATCGGTACCGAAAATCTCAAAAAATGGGTACTAGTACCGGTACCGAAAATATCCGGTATGGTACGGTTCGGTATCGGTATTTAAAGGTAAAACCCAGTAAATACCGGTATCGAAAACACCAAATATCGGTACCGGAAATGTTCCGGTTCGAGAACTTCAATACCAATACCAATACCAATTCCAAACCAATACCCGCTACCATTTCCTCTATTCATATCGTCTTACACTTTTTAAAATTAAGAGTTAAATGCCATTTTAGTCCCTCATTTTGCCAGTGTCACACCCCAACCGATGGCGGAATCATCGGGGCGCGGCACTGAGCGAAACAGATTGTCCAGAAGTTTCCATAACAATTATCAATACTATTCAATTTAAATAACACGTCCCATACCGTATCTCAAACAGCAAAATAATTATTACAGACAAAAATCTAGGCAAATATTATGTTCCGACAACTCAGATTTTTAAATAGACAGCAATTGTTTATCTGCTTCTAGAGACCCTTAGTTTGACTACTACAGACAACTATTTGTTGGGCTCTAAAGCGTTATTCTAGCTTCAATTTCCTACCAAGTGTGCGTCCTAAGCACCTGTCACATACGTTAAAATAAATTCAATACATATAATGTAAAGGTGAGCATACAAGTTTGATAATAGCATATGAAGTTCGGATTCGTTGACGCATAACCAGCACGTACACATAGTGAAATGAAGCACGTTAGTTATCGACATAGTTCCATCGATACCAATGACTGCGGGTTGACTGCCCGAGGCAGTTCGCAATACATGATTACCACCGTAATCCATGCAAGTAAGTGATCCTTAACAACCCCCGTGTGAACGGGTGCTGAGTCCAAACTATAGTACTATCGTTGCTAAGGCAGGTAGACAGCATTCCATGTGTAAACATAACAAACAAGCATTCATAAGCCACGTATAACATGCATTAACGGTTAGCGTTCAAATAGTATTGAGTAGTTTGATTATTGTAGTTTGAATATTCGTAACGTATGTAACACCCAAAAGTGCTTAAAGCAAAAAGGGATCGAGTATACTCACAGCGATTAATGGATTGAAGGGAGCGCTTAGCGAGTAGAGTTAGCCTGAATAGATTAGATTGTATAACGATAAGTGATGCGTAAAACGTCACAAAGTGTGAAAGGGTCGGATAGTGGTTCGATCGGATGGTAATCCGATCGGACAGCAATCCGTGCGGATAACAATCCGTTCGGGTGGTCATCCGGTCGGACAGCTTGTCCGGTCGGATGACGATTCGAGTGGATTGTTTCTTCCTATGAGGAGAATGTGTTTGTGTATGATGGCTTGACTTTTGAAGTTTTCGTTGTAGTATTTTGAAAACACGGAAGTATCTCTATCCTTCAAGTCGGTCGATCGGATGACTGGTCGTGCGGATGACAATCCGTTCGGATGGTCATCCGGTCGGACAGTGGTCCGGTCGGACGGCGACTTAGTGATGAGGTTACTTACTGAAGGCAAGTTCATAACAGAAGTGTCATTCGATCGGATGGAAATCCGATCGGATGGCAACCTTGTTATTGAACATGTTGAAAATTGATTAAGTCTTTAAAGTCTTAGTATCTCATGATCCGAAGAGTAATCCAGTCAGATGGTCGTCCGATCGGATTGCAATTCGTTCGATACTCAAACTTCAGTTAAAATTGTTTAGAAGGTGGGACCCAAGTGTGATCCGTTCGGATGACAATCCGTTCGGATGACAATCCGTTCGGATGACCTATCCGATCGGATAGCAATCCGGTCGGACAGCAATCCGTTCCGATTGTTCCGTTCGTCCTACACTTGATCGTTTTGATGGTTTGTTGTTATGTCGAGACACTTTGACAACGTGTGTAACACCCCGAAAACGGATTTGGTAATCAAACTCCGTTAATACTAAAAGACGGGTAAAGTACCGTTAGCAGTACAAATAACCCGGTAAATATTTGGATTTAAATAAGAAATCCTAATAATTTAAATACAAGCGAATCAAAGAATTAAGGAATTAAGTTTATAAGAGCCGAGTTAACGGGACTTAAAATAAAACGGGTTTTTAACTTCCGAAACCCACTAAGTTAACTAGGTAAAATTAACCTAGTTAGTAATGGGTAATTAAATAATAAACTATGAGCTATAGTTTCATTTATGAATCTCTAAACATGAGGGACTAATATGGACAAGTGGGAAACTTGTTTTATTAAAAAAAAATATATATATAAAATACACACACACGCATTGTGTGCGTGTTTTTGATCGACCAGGAGAAGCTCCATGGGAGCTCAAACCCTAACTTCAACAAATCCAGCAAATTGAAGGTCAAATCTAGCCCGAATCGGATGCATGAACACATATTAATGATGACCTAGTCATGGGGATCACAAGGTATGTTGAATTTTATGATTTGGTGACACTTTGAGATTATGATGAACAATCATAATCAAAATTCTGGAATGAATGTTGAATCTATGAGTGTTATTGTGATTATATCTTGGTTTAGAAACAAACCCTAGTAGAAAATTTGATGAATTGTTGTCAAAACTAGGGATTTGGTAATTACCCTATTATGTGCTAAGTGGGTTTTATGACAATAAGATGAACACTCTGATTAGAGTGTTAAATTGATGAGAATTGATTGTTATAATATAAGTTCTTGATGTAATTCATGAACACTAGACTTAGAGGTTTGATTGTTATATAAATCTTGGTGAAAATAACTAATTATAAACTAGTTAGTAAATATGTGAAATTATGCACATTAGGTGTTTGTTAAAATGCCTAAATGAGAACTAAAGTATTGAAATTTAGAGTGAAAACGCGTATTCGAATGATATGGCAATTACGCGTGATATGAAGTGATAAGAGTTCTAAATACTATGTTGATTTAGACTTAATGTTGTAAATTATGCGATTGAAAGTAGTTAACTTTAGATAAGTTAAGTTAACTAATCATGAAGTCGAATAGTAGCTTCGGCATAGGAAATAAGTGAGGTGGAATAGTCGTGATTGTTAATGACTAATTTAACCGCCTTGTAAATGATTGACAATAGTTTGACGCGTAACAAGCTAGATGAAAGCTTGGAGGAGGGAGCGGGTCAAACGGAGCAAGCACGGAAAGAAAAGCGTGGCGTGGATGTGAGGTAAGTGTAATTTACACACTTATGTAGAATACCCGTTTATTCGATACGTCGTAAACGTGATAAGGATAATATTGGAAATATGAAAATTTGTCAAGTGTCGACTAATGTAAATCAAGGTTAAAAGGATACCCATGGTGTAAGCCGAAATGGGTTGAAATGGTAAGAAAATAGTGTAAAAGAAAAAGGGTATGGTTTTAAAATCCGGGATGGGATGGATGTATGAATTGGAAATCAAAAACGATGTTTTGATTAAATAGATAATGTTGGGCATATAGTCCAAACGGGTCGAATGGTGATGATAACACCATTTGACAATATTGACTAATGTGGTTGTCAAGTATTATGTTAACAGGACCGATTAGCAAATCGGATAATTGCGTCATCATTGATGGTGTGATAATGAAAACGAGGTATAAATCGGGTCTACTTGTTGATCCGGGCCAGGTACGCATAATTATGTTATAGTTAAAAGAGTTATTTTGGTCGAATAATTCTAGAGAGAGTCCTTCGTCATAAAAGGACTAAAATCGACCAAAACGCCCTTGTAGGCTAAATGGAACAAACGACCCTTAAAGGTTGTTTGGAAACGAGTTTTATGACTAGATAAATACTTAGAATAAGTATAGAAGCTGAAAGAGGTATTATATTAGCCAAATGGCACTATTTGAGTTTTTGCCGTAAAATAATGATTCGAGAGATAAAATTTGGTTTATATTGATCACCATATTAAACCTACCTTAAATACAGTTGTGGTGGGAGATTATAGGATAAGAAAGGTGGTAAGGGAATGCTAGAAGCAATCGAAAGCTATTTTAGGCTAGAAAGTGCTTAAATACCCTTAACGGGTCAAAATAAGCATACGAGCGAAAACGGGTTTAAATTGGGTAATAAACCTGTGATTAGAACCTAAGATGGTAGATAACAATAATTTGAAGAAGTGTATGTGATATAGGAATCAAACAAACATGTTGGTGTGGTAAAATCATGAATGGGTCAATATTTGGTAAAAAGGGTAGTAAGCCGAGGACTTAAAAGTCTGAGATTTTGTTAATCCGGATGTCGGATTTTAACTCCATAAGATGGAGAATTAAATTACGAACGCGTAGGAAAAAGAATCGGGTAAAACGGATCAATAACGAAGAAGTTATGGCCGTTTCCGTGAAATCGGGTTGAGCTGGGTATGTACAGCAACTGATTAAGCATCAGGCTGTGAAAAAGAGGGCCTAGCGTCACGCGACGCCCTCTGTTCCGGAAATAAATTTGTTTTGTTGTTTGTTTGACCATGGTACTTGTTTAAACTTATTAGTTGACTATCAAAACTAACTTTTAAGTTGGTTTTGATCTTAGGTGACGTTGGGCATGCTACGGATGACGATCAAGCAGCTACGAAGAACCGAACACATGAGATTAAAGCTTCCGCACGGCGTTACATCATAACTTTTAAATGGCGAACTTATTTATATTATGTTGAAAACTTTCAAGTTGTAAAAGTTTTAAATTACTCGTATTTTCTAAGGATACTTAATCGTAATTACATGTTTATTTTCGTTATTTATACGAAAACCTTTAAAATAATGACAAGGGTGTTACAAGTTGGTAATCAGAGCTCATGGTTAAAGAGTAAAGTGTGTTCGGTTCGAGGCTTGATCCGCAAATCCGGTAAGTACATGTATGTTAATAGTTTAGCATCCTAAAGTGTTGTAAACAACACATAGGGCTATCGTGTGATACACGTTACCCCAATTGAAATGATTGATATAGTTGACGAAAATACGCGCATTGACGCGTATAGTAGAAAAAGCCTTGTATTATAATACGGGCGATTATTGAAGTTGATGTTACTAACTTTTGTGAATGTTTTAATTGAAGGACACTCGCGTTTGAAGACGACGAGAGTCAAACGAATTGTGGATATGATGATGGAACGGTCCGAGATATGACAAGAAGAGCATGCTCATCAAGGACCTAAATCGCGTAATGGTCGCGAACAAGGCTAATGGCAAGAAAAGCCCGTTAGGGAAAGCATTTACCAGGTGCACGTTTAAATTATTGCATGAATATAAACATGCAACCAATACGTAGAAACTGATAGTTGCAGATTTAGATTGAAAACTTGGACAAACCTGAATAGAATACCTATCCAGGATATTGTTTCCAATAGAAATAAACAGAGGTATTACTTACATAGGGCATGATGTGAAAACTATAAAAAGGTCATGCGTGTCATGTGTTAATCGCTTACTCTGGCCAAGTTAGTAGTAGCATATGATACCATGAACTTCTTATAGCGGACACATTCACATCCGATGTAGTAAGGACGGGGTGAATGGGACAAATTAAAAAGTACCCAAATGAAACAAATGAACAAAATAGTTGAAAATAATGTAAACGCATAGCCGGGTGACGGAAGCGTATTACATTAGGATAATGAGCCCGATAGAAGGGACAAGGATTAATGTAAATGATAATATAAATGAATGATCAAAAGAAAATTCACGAAAATAAGTCATCTTGGACGAAAGGGCCATGGTGAACGAAATGGGCAAGTAAAACCAAAGTATAGATGATCCGCCGGGTCATAAAAACAAAGGTGTTGCCCACACGAAAAAGATAATCAAGGTTGTTAACTTTAGTTGTAGTAAAGCAAAGATAACGACGATAATCGTCACTTATAACTAATAAGGCCGCCAATGGTGGTCAAGTAAAGAATAAAAGACATGGTCGAATAAAAGCGACGGATTTCGCTAAGATGACCAAGCAAATTGAAATGAAGTCTTAATGCATACCGGAAGGGGTGCAATGATAACGATTTCGGTAAAATACTCGGTTGATGGGTAAGAAATTAAACACATGCGTAGACTGAGAAACAGGAACGCGTATGGAAAGTCAAAAGACTCGGGTTTTGGGTCATGACTAAAGGACGATAAGATAACTGCAAATAGAAATTTTGATAAATTACGCTCAACTATTTTAAAGTTGAACGGGTCGAACAAAGACTGAAGTTTGACATTTATAAGTGATGAATTTTTCACACGAACAAGTCAAACAAAATTTAATAAAGGATGACACTTGCTAAAGTAAGTAAGCGCGAATCGAATAAATAAAAGTGCAAAATATTAATAAACCCATGTAAAGGAGTTCAAGGCGTTAAAAACATTAAAATAAAAGAACCCGGGTAATGGGACGTAAAGAAGTATAGGTAAGAACCGGGTAACGGTAAGTGTAGGGCAAACCGACGTGTAATTGACGTTAGAAGTCAAGAAGTCGAAAAGATAATTCAAAAGAAAACAATGTAGCCTTAGACTACGGTCAAGGTCAAACGAAATCCAAAAAGTAAAGGTGAATAATTCTAAAACATAACAAGGGGTGCCTTAACGCCATATGCGTATATAAATGTATACACATTTGAATAAAGACTCGAATAAAAGATGATCTACGGGATCATCATAACCTACGGGATATTAATTAGAGCAAAGGTCTACGGGGCCAAAATGACCCACGGGTCATGAATTAAAGCAAAAGGATCATAAGGGCCTCGCCTCAAAGAGGTGAAAGCCTAAGGAAATAGCCTACGAGGTTAAGTGAAGGAACCTACGGGTCGATAGTGTGAGGTAAGGGAACTTGTTACAATTCCCCATATAAAACTAAGATTGTAAAAGAATAAATTATGGACTGTCAATATCATGGTATGGATAATTGACAAAAGTTAAATAAAGATCCTAAAACTAAAACTTCGATTTTAGTAAGAAATAACGTTTTTACAAATATAAATTCTGATAGGAATTTGAATAGTAAGCATGAAGGATTCAAGTCTTGACGCTGATAGGCGCAAGACGATATATTCGAAAAGTGATCTTTTTGAAAATGAAAGGTTGATATAAATTAAACATGACGTGACACGATCACGGTCAAGAAATGCAATGTGAAGTGGAATCACATTATAACCAAGCGAGCGGTAAAAAGCAATTGGACTAATAAGTCTAGTTAGTGAGACCGGTTAGGGTCATTTAAGTAATTTGGTTGCTTGTAAGCGGTGGATTCAGTATAACTGAACCGAATAAATGAATTCTGAAAACAAAAGAAATTGTTGCTAAAAGTGAAAGATTTCACTAAAGACCTTTAAACGGGTCAAAGTAACGGATTCATGAGGAATTCGATAGTATATGAAAGCGATGGATATCGCTAAATTAACTAAACTAGTGGAAATAACGAGATTACGTTATTTCAAAGATACACTATGTCGTATGAGATATGTAGACAATTAGTAACCAAAAAGATGTTACCATACTTTTCGGGTAATACTAACGATTGGTTAAAAAGTATAAGTAATGTTTAAAATATTTCTCGGATAGAATACATTGAGTTTAAACTCAATGAATTATGTAAGAAAAGGTTTCGAGCACGAAACCTCTTTAAGGGGGGTAGACTTGTAACACCCCGAAAACGGATTTGGTAATCAAACTCCGTTAATACTAAAAGACGGGTAAAGTACCGTTAGCAGTACAAATAACCCGGTAAATATTTGGATTTAAATAAGAAATCCTAATAATTTAAATACAAGCGAATCAAAGAATTAAGGAATTAAGTTTATAAGAGCCGAGTCAACGGGACTTAAAATAAAACGGGTTTTTAACTTCCGAAACCCACTAAGTTAACTAGGTAAAATTAACCTAGTTAGTAATGGGTAATTAAATAATAAACTATGAGTTATAGTTTCATTTATGAATCTCTAAACATGAGGGACTAATATGGACAAGTGGGAAACTTGTTTTATTAAAAAAAATATATAAAATACACACACACGCATTGTGTGCGTGTTTTTGATCGACCAGGAGAAGCTCCATGGGAGCTCAAACCCTAACTTCAACAAATTCAGCAAATTGAATGTCAAATCTAGCCCGAATCGGATGCATGAACACATATTAATGATCACCTAGTCATGGGGATCACAAGGTATGTTGAATTTTATGATTTGGTGACACTTTGAGATTATGATGAACAATCATAATCAAAATTCTGGAATGAATGTTGAATCTATGAGTGTTATTGTGATTATATCTTGGTTTAGAAACAAACCCTAGTAGAAAATTTGATGAATTGTTGTCAAAACTAGGGATTTGGTAATTACCCTATTATGTGCTAAGTGGGTTTTATGACAATAAGATGAACACTCTGATTAGAGTGTTAAATTGATGAGAATTGATTGTTATAATATAAGTTCTTGATGTAATTCATGAACACTAGACTTAGAGGTTTGATTGTTATATAAATCTTGGTGAAAATAACTAATTATAAACTAGTTAGTAAATATGTGAAATTATGCACATTAGGTGTTTGTTAAAATGCCTACATGAGAACTAAAGTATTGAAATTTAGAGTGAAAACGCGTATTCGAATGATATGGCAATTACGCGTGATATGAAGTGATAAGAGTTCTAAATACTATGTTGATTTAGACTTAATGTTGTAAATTATGCGATTGAAAGTAGTTAACTTTAGATAAGTTAAGTTAACTAATCATGAAGTCGAATAGTAGCTTCGGCATAGGAAATAAGTGAGGTGGAATAGTCGTGATTGTTAATGACTAATTTAACCGCCTTGTAAATGATTGACAATAGTTTGACGCGTAACAAGCTAGATGAAAGCTTGGAGGAGGGAGCGGGTCAAACGGAGCAAGCACGGAAAGAAAAGCGTGGCGTGGATGCGAGGTAAGTGTAATTTACACACTTATGTAGAATACCCGTTTATTCGATACGTCGTAAACGTGATAACGATAATATTGGAAATATGGAAATTTGTCAAGTGTCGACTAATGTAAATAAAGGTTAAAAGGATACCCATGGTGTAAACCGAAATGGGTTGAAATGGTAAGAAAAGAGTGTAAAAGAAAAAAGGGTATGGCTTTAAAATCCGGGATGGGATGGATGTATGAATTGGAAATCAAAAACGATGTTTTGATTAAATAGATAATGCTGGGCATATAGTCCAAACGGGTCGAATGGTGATGATAACACCATTTGACAATATTGACTAATGTGGTTGTCAAGTATTATGTTAACAGGACCGATTAGCAAATCGGATAATTGTGTCATCATTGATGGTGTGATAATGAAAACGAGGTATAAATCGGGTCTACTTGTTGATCCGAGCCAGGTACGCATAATTATGTTATAGTTAAAAGAGTTATTTTGGTCGAATAATTCTAGAGAGAGTCCTTCGTCATAAAAGGACTAAAATCGACCAAAACACCCTTGTAGGCTAAATGGAACAAACGACCCTTAAAGGTTGTTTGGAAACGAGTTTTATGACTAGATAAATACTTAGAATAAGTATAGAAGTTGAAAGAGGTATTATATTAGCCAAATGACACTATTTGAGTTTTTGCGGTAAAATAATGATTCGAGAGATAAAAATTGGTTTATATTGATCACCATATTAAACCTACCTTAAATACAGTTGTGGTGGGAGATTATAGGATAAGAAAGGTGGTAAGGGAATGCTAGAAGCAATCGAAAGCTATTTTAGGCTAGAAAGTGCTTAAATACCCTTAACGGGTCAAAATAAGCATACGAGCGAAAACGGGTTTAAATTGGGTAATAAACCTGTGATTAGAACCTAAGATGGTAGATAACAATAATTTGAAGAAGTGTATGTGATATAGGAATCAAACAAACATGTTGGTGTGGTAAAATCATGAATGGGTCAATATTTGGTAAAAAGGGTAGTAAGCCGAGGACTTAAAAGTCTGAGATTTTGTTAATCCGGATGTCGGATTTTAACTCCATAAGATGGAGAATTAAATTACGAACGCGTAGGAAAAAGAATCGGGTAAAACGGATCAATAACGAAGAAGTTATGGCCGTTTCCGTGAAATCGGGTTGAGCTGGGTATGTACAGCAACTGATTAAGCATCAGGCTGTGAAAAAGAGGGCCTAGCGTCACGCGACGCCCCTTGGCGTCACGCGACGCCCTCTGTTCCGGAAATAAATTTGTTTTGTTGTTTGTTTGACCATGGTACTTGTTTAAACTTATTAGTTGACTATCAAAACTAACTTTTAAGTTGGTTTTGATCTTAGGTGACGTTGGGCATGCTACGGATGACGATCAAGCAGCTACGAAGAACCGAACACATGAGATTAAAGCTTCCGCACGGCATTACGTCATAACTTTTAAATGGCGAACTTATTTATATTATGTTGAAAACTTTCAAGTTGTAAAAGTTTTAAATTACTCGTATTTTCTAAGGATACTTAATCGTAATTACATGTTTATTTTCGTTATTTATACGAAAACCTTTAAAATAATGACAAGGGTGTTACAACGTGTTAGCCAACAGAACCCCTAGTTCGACCCAGATGACCAACCTGACCAGGAATCACCCTAGTCCGGCCGGTCACCGGCTCGAGGCGTTTGGTCTTGGCTAACCCGAAATTGGTAGTCTCGTGAGTAGAATCCGAATCTGTAACACCCCAAAACCCGAATATTTATATTCGTTAAAATGTTATGATATGATACATCAAGAAATAAATAACTAGGCTACTTAACCTAGTTAAATGTATGGTTAAAATTATTAAAAGATGGAATGTGGTAAAATGTTTAGTAAAGCAAACAAGGGAAACAAACTTGAGGGACCAAAGATGAATAAGGGGGAAAGCTATGTTTTAATTAACAAAACACACACACAAACACACATAGTGTGTTCGTGAAAAGAGCAGGAAGCTCCCATGGAGCCAAGAACCCTAATTTCATCAATTCCCTCAAATTGGAAGGCTAAACGAAGCTCAAATTCATAACCGAGCATAGATTAATGATCACCTTCACAAGAGGATCGTAAGGTATGTCTTAGATTCTAGATTGGTGATGGTGCACGAAATGGGTTATGTTGTAAATCACGGATTTGTATGAAATGAAGCATGAGAATGTGTTAGATTCATCATTTGGAACATGGATTATGCATGAATTAGGTTAATTTGATGTTTAAGGGTGAAACCCATTTGTTATGATGAAGAAGATGACATGGGTAAATCATCTATGTTTAAGTTCTTGCTTAATATTGATGTATTTTGAATTGTATGATGTATTCTTGTTAGAAGAATTGAAAGAAATGTGATACTAGTGGGTTGGATGTTATGCATGTATGAATCATGTTGATTAGGAGGAAGAAATTATGAATTGTGTATGAGATTAGAATGATATGCATGAACTAGTTGTACACTATGCTTACAAGGTAGTACATATATCAAAAGTATGATGAATTATGAAGAACTTTAGATTAGATCACTTGTAAGTGATTAACAAGTAGTTATGAGGTGGGTTTTAGATGATGTAATGTAATTTGATGATTACATGATTGATGTTTAATTTAAATACCCCATGTTGGATTGTAGAAGCATTTGATGAACTATGTATGAATTTAGGAGATTTTGTATGATTAAGTTGTACGTCGTGCTTAAAAGGTAGTACGTACATCAAGTGAATTTAGGAGATTTTGTATATGCAAGGTAAGTATAAGCGTTTGAAGAGGATGATCCGCGAGTGCGGTCAAGTACCGACACCAAGGCATGAAATAAGATAAAGTTGAACCCAGGTACGTAAATTTAATATGTCGGTATATGAAATGGTAAAATGCAGTAAGGGAAGAAAAATGCTAAATGAAGGACCATGATGGTATAAGTAAACATGTTTTGAAAAATGATACACGTGCCGAAACCAAATTCTTCGGACATAAGGTGACAATTACACGAAGACACGAAACTAGTATGTGGATTGTGTACCTGGCCAGTACACGTGAAGCATATGACGTTCGTGGGACCGTGATAATTGATACAGGTATGTCCGTTAGAATTAAGTAGTAGGTGGACGTGAGGGTGAAAAGAAATGTAAGACTCTCAAGAATGAGAGTATGATATGCTATGCTAGAATCCGCGAGACGGATTCGAAATATGATATGCTATGCTAGAATCCGTGAAACGGATTCGAAGTAAGATATGCTATGCTAGAATCCGCGAGACGGATTCGAAACATGAAATGCTATGCTAGAATCCGCGAGACGGATTCGAAATATGAAATGCTATGCTAGAATCCGCGAGACGGATTCGAAATATGATATGCTATGCTAGAATCCGTGAGACGGATTCGAAGTAAGATATGCTATGCTAGAATCCGCGAGACGGATTCGAAACATGAAATGCTATGCTAGAATCCGCGAGACGGATTCGAAATATGATATGCTATGCTAGAATCCGTGAGACGGATTCGAAGTAAGATATGTTATGCTAGAATCCGCGAGACGGATTCGAAACATGAAATGCTATGCTAGAATCCGCGAGACGGATTCGAAATATGATATGCTATGCTAGAATCCGCGAGACGGATTCGAAACATGATATGCTATGCTAGAATCCGCGAGACGGATTCGAAACATGAAATGCTATGCTAGAGTCCGCGAGACGGATTCGGAAGATGATATGCTATACTAGAATCCGTGAGACGGATTCGAAGTATGATATGCTATGCTAGAGTTCGCGAGACGGATTCGGAAGATGATATGCTATACTAGAATCCGTGAGACGGATTCGAAGTATGATATGCTATGCTAGAATCCGCGAGACGGATTCGAAACATGAAATGCTATGCTAGAATCCGCGAGACGGATTCGAAATATGATATGCTATGCTAGACTCCGCGAGACGGATTCGAAATATGATATGCTATGCTAGAATCCGCGAGACGGATTCGAAACATGATATGCTATGCTAGAATCCGCGAGACGGATTCGAAACATGAAATGCTATGCTAGAGTCCGCGAGACGGATTCGGAAGATGATATGCTATACTAGAATCCGTGAGACGGATTCGAAGTATGATATGCTATGCTAGAGTTCGCGAGACGGATTCGGAAGATGATATGCTATACTAGAATCCGTGAGACGGATTCGAAGTATGATATGCTATGCTAGAATCCGCGAGACGGATTCGAAACATGAAATGCTATGCTAGAATCCGCGAGACGGATTCGAAATATGATATGCTATGCTAGACTCCGCGAGACGGATTCGAAATATGATATGCTATGCTAGACTCCGCGAGACGGATTCGAAGTATGATATGCTATGCTAGAATCCGCGAGACGGATTCGAAACATAAAATGCTAAGCTAGAATCCGCGGGACGGATTCGAAACATGAAAGAGGTTAAAGTATGAATGCAATGCTTGAATCCGCTAGACGGATTCAAGGGATGAAAAGCGTATATGCAATGTTTGAATCCGCAAGACGGATTCAAGGAATGAAAGATATGAATGATGCAAATTCCTTGCGGATTTGGTTATGATAAGCGAAAGCTGTAATAAGCTAGGCACGTCGACCGGTTCAAGTTGAACAAATCGAGTGAGGATAAGGTACCATCCGTTTAGAACGAGTGGTCGCGAATACAATAACGAATGTATGAAGTTCAATCCGTTATATGGATAGATCGGAAGATTTATGTTGAAAGTAATCAACCCGATGTTACCGGGTCGTAAGTGGTATGCTTAAATCTCATTATGAGAGTATATGTTATTACCCAATTAAGTGGGTAATAGAATGCGTGAAAGAAATGAAAGTATATAAACGGATCATATAAGTGTAAGCTTTATTGTAAGTCTGAGTAAGTATGTATATTGACCTGTTATTAACGGGTCAAAAAGGGAATAAAAATGTTATGTGAAAGTATGCTATGGAAAGTATAGACTTGTTAGGAGGAATAAGTCAAGGGTATTAATGATTATGAAATAAGACAGGATGATTACTTATGATTATGATGTGACTATGAAGTCAAACATAGATGTGTGTTTGTAAGATAAAACGAGACAGGTTTCGGGGACGAAACCTCCTTTAAGGGGGGTAGACTTGTAACACCCCAAAACCCGAATATTTATATTCGTTAAAATGTTATGATATGATACATCAAGAAATAAATAACTAGGCTACTTAACCTAGTTAAATGTATGGTTAAAATTATTAAAAGATGGAATGTGGTAAAATGTTTAGTAAAGCAAACAAGGGAAACAAACTTGAGGGACCAAAGATGAATAAGGGGGAAAGCTATGTTTTAATTAACAAAACACACACACAAACACACATAGTGTGTTCGTGAAAAGAGCAGGAAGCTCCCATGGAGCCAAGAACCCTAATTTCATCAATTCCCTCAAATTGGAAGGCTAAACGAAGCTCAAATTCATAACCGAGCATAGATTAATGATCACCTTCACAAGAGGATCGTAAGGTATGTCTTAGATTCTAGATTGGTGATGGTGCACGAAATGGGTTATGTTGTAAATCACGGATTTGTATGAAATGAAGCATGAGAATGTGTTAGATTCATCATTTGGAACATGGATTATGCATGAATTAGGTTAATTTGATGTTTAAGGGTGAAACCCATTTGTTATGATGAAGAAGATGACATGGGTAAATCATCTATGTTTAAGTTCTTGCTTAATATTGATGTATTTTGAATTGTATGATGTATTCTTGTTAGAAGAATTGAAAGAAATGTGATACTAGTGGGTTGGATGTTATGCATGTATGAATCATGTTGATTAGGAGGAAGAAATTATGAATTGTGTATGAGATTAGAATGATATGCATGAACTAGTTGTACACTATGCTTACAAGGTAGTACATATATCAAAAGTATGATGAATTATGAAGAACTTTAGATTAGATCACTTGTAAGTGATTAACAAGTAGTTATGAGGTGGGTTTTAGATGATGTAATGTAATTTGATGATTACATGTTTGATGTTTAATTTAAATACCCCATGTTGGATTGTAGAAGCATTTGATGAACTATGTATGAATTTAGGAGATTTTGTATGATTAAGTTGTACGTCGTGCTTAAAAGGTAGTACGTACATCAAGTGAATGATAAAATGTATATGATGTCGTCCGTATAGTCGATTATGATGTTACGGGAATATGTTGATAAGTCGATAGATATGTATGGTTAAAAGTTGACTTTTGAAAGTCAACTAAGTATAAGCAACATGAGTTGACTCGTTGTCGTAAATATAGGTTAATGAGAAGTCGTATGGTACATGTAATGTCAATCCGTGTTAAATGTAATGACATGATGAATTACATGAGTTAAACGTATGCGAACATGATTATATGAATTATGTTTGTTAGAAATGATTGATGAAAGTTAAGTGTGAAATATGGGATTGATACGATTGTTATCATATACAAATGAGTATGCTAATGATAGCGTGATTTCTATGACATGAAAGTATAGGAATCATGTGGAGACGGACTCAAGCGCGAAAGGCTAACGGGTCAAGAAGAGGCGTGGAAACGGATGTGGACACGGATGCATGAGGTAAGTGATTTCCGTAATCACTTCTTAGTACTAGTAAGTAATAAAGTGTTGTAATGAATTAAACAAGACGTTTGAGGCCAAATATGTGTTAAAGTCCTTCGTCGTAAATGATGGGTTTAAGGTTGACCAAAATGCCCTTGATGGGTATTTTGGGGTAAACGAGCTTAAAAGTAATGTTGAAGCAAGTTATTCGGTTAGCGTAATGTTTTGGACAAGTATGGAAGTGGGGATGATGGTTTGGTTAGTCATAAACCAATTAATGCGCAAATACCCATAACGGGTCAAATAATTAGAATATAATAATAAGTCGAATGCATGCAAGTTAAGAATTTCCTTAATCCGGATGTGGGATTTTAATGTCATATGATAGAATGTGAATTTACAAGCGTGTAGGAAGAAACGGGGGGTTAAACGGGTAAACGGTTCAAAAGTTACGCGCGTTTTAGTGCGTTCGGACGACACAACGGATCTGCAGAAAAAGATGTTTTAGAGAGGGCGTCGCCGACGGGGTCTTAGCCCGTCGCCGACGGGTTCGCCTTATGAAGTCTTCGTCCGACGCCTTAAGTTACTGCCGACGGGATGATGTGTGAGACGGGCATTTCCCGAGCCCGTCGCCGACGGGTATAGAGCCCGTCGCCGACGGCTTGTTCTGCTTGTTTCCCGGTTTTTCGCGTTATGCATTCCCGTTTGACCCGTAACGCTCCCGAAAGGCTCCTTAACCTTGTATGAGATGATATCTATGTATGTTTATATGTAGGCATTAGTGTATGCATGAAATCAAGTAATATGAATGAGTATGAGATTTAGGTAATTAAGTATGAAGGTATACGCGTGTGTAGGTATGAATATATATATATATATATATGTGAATGGAAGTATGCAAGTTTGTATATGAGTAGGTAGTAATGTATGTAAGTATGTATTGATGTAATGATGTATATGCGAAGATGCGTATGTGTATATGTACGTATGTAGAAATGTAGTAACATATATGTTTATGTAGATGGGTATTTGGTATATACTAAGCTACATATGAGTGTGTGCATACATGTAGATATATAAGAAAGGTATGTACACACGTAGATGTGTATGTATGCATGTATAAGGGTAGGTATGAATGTATACATGTAAGTAAAGATGTAGGAAAGGTTTGTATACATGTAGTTGCGTATGTATGTATGTGTAGAGATATGTACGAGGGTATGTATGCATGCAATGATGTAGGAAATGTTTGTACGTATGTAGATGTATATGTATGTATGTGGAAAGATATGTACGATGGTATGTATGCATGTAATGATGTAGGAAAGGTTTGTATATATATAGATGAGTATGTAGGTATGTACGTATATATGTATGGAATAGACACGTTGAGTGTTAACGTTATTAATGGTATACCTCGAGAACGAAAAGTAATGCAGGCACATTATTGAAGCCTCACCAGGAACTGGATATGCAGATGAAATGCTTAAAGCTTAAAAGATGACGAAGTGTGAAGTGTGCGCGAATGAACCTTGTTTCTTAAATGTGTACTAATGTTATGAATGTATGTGGTGAATGCAGGTTGTATGGATGATGAGCGATTAGCACAAGGATTAGAGATCGAAGACCGAGTCACTAGAGAGATTGTACGGGGACGTTGAATGTAAAATGTAGTTAATGTAAGCTATGTTTTTAGTTAACAAGTAAGAGGATGACAGACTTTTAATTAAGAATTAAGTTAAAGTTAAAAGTTTAAATCAGTTGAGGTTCTTATAACGCAAGAAATTTTATGGTTGGTGTTTCCGCTGCGACTTTTTGTCAAATATGATTTAGGGTGTAACAAGTTGGTATCAGAGCCCTGGTTTGAGAGAATCAAGTGTAAGAAGGTAAGTGCTTGAACTCAAACCTGTGTGCTCTTGTGTTAAGAAACCCGTACAATCCAAGACTCGGTCAAGATCCAAAGGTAAAAGAGAATGTAAGTATGTACTTATGTATACGCATAAAGAAACTGACGGTTTTGTATATGCAAGGTAAGTATAAGCGTTTGAAGAGGATGATCCGCGAGTGCGGTCAAGTACCGACACCAAGGCATGAAATAAGATAAAGTTGAACCCAGGTACGTAAATTTAATATGTCGGTATATGAAATGGTAAAATGCAGTAAGGGAAGAAAAATGCTAAATGAAGGACCATGATGGTATAAGTAAACATGTTTTGAAAAATGATACACGTGCCGAAACCAAATTCTTCGGACATAAGGTGACAATTACACGAAGACACGAAACTAGTATGTGGATTGTGTACCTGGCCAGTACACGTGAAGCATATGACGTTCGTGGGACCGTGATAATTGATACAGGTATGTCCGTTAGAATTAAGTAGTAGGTGGACGTGAGGGTGAAAAGAAATGTAAGACTCTCAAGAATGAGAGTATGATATGCTATGCTAGAATCCGCGAGACGGATTCGAAATATGATATGCTATGCTAGAATCCGTGAAACGGATTCGAAGTAAGATATGCTATGCTAGAATCCGCGAGACGGATTCGAAACATGAAATGCTATGCTAGAATCCGCGAGACGGATTCGAAATATGAAATGCTATGCTAGAATCCGCGAGACGGATTCGAAATATGATATGCTATGCTAGAATCCGTGAGACGGATTCGAAGTAAGATATGCTATGCTAGAATCCGCGAGACGGATTCGAAACATGAAATGCTATGCTAGAATCCGCGAGACGGATTCGAAATATGAAATGCTATGCTAGAATCCGCGAGACGGATTCGAAATATGATATGCTATGCTAGAATCCGTGAGACGGATTCGAAGTAAGATATGCTATGCTAGAATCCGCGAGACGGATTCGAAACATGAAATGCTATGCTAGAATCCGCGAGACGGATTCGAAATATGATATGCTATGCTAGAATCCGCGAGACGGATTCGAAACATGATATGCTATGCTAGAATCCGCGAGACGGATTCGAAACATGAAATGCTATGCTAGAGTCCGCGAGACGGATTCGGAAGATGATATGCTATACTAGAATCCGTGAGACGGATTCGAAGTATGATATGCTATGCTAGAGTTCGCGAGACGGATTCGGAAGATGATATGCTATACTAGAATCCGTGAGACGGATTCGAAGTATGATATGCTATGCTAGAATCCGCGAGACGGATTCGAAACATGAAATGCTATGCTAGAATCCGCGAGACGGATTCGAAATATGATATGCTATGCTAGACTCCGCGAGACGGATTCGAAATATGATATGCTATGCTAGAATCCGCGAGACGGATTCGAAACATGATATGCTATGCTAGAATCCGCGAGACGGATTCGAAACATGAAATGCTATGCTAGAGTCCGCGAGACGGATTCGGAAGATGATATGCTATACTAGAATCCGTGAGACGGATTCGAAGTATGATATGCTATGCTAGAGTTCGCGAGACGGATTCGGAAGATGATATGCTATACTAGAATCCGTGAGACGGATTCGAAGTATGATATGCTATGCTAGAATCCGCGAGACGGATTCGAAACATGAAATGCTATGCTAGAATCCGCGAGACGGATTCGAAATATGATATGCTATGCTAGACTCCGCGAGACGGATTCGAAATATGATATGCTATGCTAGACTCCGCGAGACGGATTCGAAGTATGATATGCTATGCTAGAATCCGCGAGACGGATTCGAAACATAAAATGCTAAGCTAGAATCCGCGGGACGGATTCGAAACATGAAAGAGGTTAAAGTATGAATGCAATGCTTGAATCCGCTAGACGGATTCAAGGGATGAAAAGCGTATATGCAATGTTTGAATCCGCAAGACGGATTCAAGGAATGAAAGATATGAATGATGCAAATTCCTTGCGGATTTGGTTATGATAAGCGAAAGCTGTAATAAGCTAGGCACGTCGACCGGTTCAAGTTGAACAAATCGAGTGAGGATAAGGTACCATCCGTTTAGAACGAGTGGTCGCGAATACAATAACGAATGTATGAAGTTCAATCCGTTATATGGATAGATCGGAAGATTTATGTTGAAAGTAATCAACCCGATGTTACCGGGTCGTAAGTGGTATGCTTAAATCTCATTATGAGAGTATATGTTATTACCCAATTAAGTGGGTAATAGAATGCGTGAAAGAAATGAAAGTATATAAACGGATCATATAAGTGTAAGCTTTATTGTAAGTCTGAGTAAGTATGTATATTGACCTGTTATTAACGGGTCAAAAAGGGAATAAAAATGTTATGTGAAAGTATGCTATGGAAAGTATAGACTTGTTAGGAGGAATAAGTCAAGGGTATTAATGATTATGAAATAAGACAGGATGATTACTTATGATTATGATGTGACTATGAAGTCAAACATAGATGTGTGTTTGTAAGATAAAACGAGACAGGTTTCGGGGACGAAACCTCCTTTAAGGGGGGTAGACTTGTAACACCCCAAAACCCGAATATTTATATTCGTTAAAATGTTATGATATGATACATCAAGAAATAAATAACTAGGCTACTTAACCTAGTTAAATGTATGGTTAAAATTATTAAAAGATGGAATGTGGTAAAATGTTTAGTAAAGCAAACAAGGGAAACAAACTTGAGGGACCAAAGATGAATAAGGGGGAAAGCTATGTTTTAATTAACAAAACACACACACAAACACACATAGTGTGTTCGTGAAAAGAGCAGGAAGCTCCCATGGAGCCAAGAACCCTAATTTCATCAATTCCCTCAAATTGGAAGGCTAAACGAAGCTCAAATTCATAACCGAGCATAGATTAATGATCACCTTCACAAGAGGATCGTAAGGTATGTCTTAGATTCTAGATTGGTGATGGTGCACGAAATGGGTTATGTTGTAAATCACGGATTTGTATGAAATGAAGCATGAGAATGTGTTAGATTCATCATTTGGAACATGGATTATGCATGAATTAGGTTAATTTGATGTTTAAGGGTGAAACCCATTTGTTATGATGAAGAAGATGACATGGGTAAATCATCTATGTTTAAGTTCTTGCTTAATATTGATGTATTTTGAATTGTATGATGTATTCTTGTTAGAAGAATTGAAAGAAATGTGATACTAGTGGGTTGGATGTTATGCATGTATGAATCATGTTGATTAGGAGGAAGAAATTATGAATTGTGTATGAGATTAGAATGATATGCATGAACTAGTTGTACACTATGCTTACAAGGTAGTACATATATCAAAAGTATGATGAATTATGAAGAACTTTAGATTAGATCACTTGTAAGTGATTAACAAGTAGTTATGAGGTGGGTTTTAGATGATGTAATGTAATTTGATGATTACATGTTTGATGTTTAATTTAAATACCCCATGTTGGATTGTAGAAGCATTTGATGAACTATGTATGAATTTAGGAGATTTTGTATGATTAAGTTGTACGTCGTGCTTAAAAGGTAGTACGTACATCAAGTGAATGATAAAATGTATATGATGTCGTCCGTATAGTCGATTATGATGTTACGGGAATATGTTGATAAGTCGATAGATATGTATGGTTAAAAGTTGACTTTTGAAAGTCAACTAAGTATAAGCAACATGAGTTGACTCGTTGTCGTAAATATAGGTTAATGAGAAGTCGTATGGTACATGTAATGTCAATCCGTGTTAAATGTAATGACATGATGAATTACATGAGTTAAACGTATGCGAACATGATTATATGAATTATGTTTGTTAGAAATGATTGATGAAAGTTAAGTGTGAAATATGGGATTGATACGATTGTTATCATATACAAATGAGTATGCTAATGATAGCGTGATTTCTATGACATGAAAGTATAGGAATCATGTGGAGACGGACTCAAGCGCGAAAGGCTAACGGGTCAAGATGAGGCGTGGAAACGGATGTGGACACGGATGCATGAGGTAAGTGATTTCCGTAATCACTTCTTAGTACTAGTAAGTAATAAAGTGTTGTAATGAATTAAACATGACGTTTGAGGCCAAATATGTGTTAAAGTCCTTCGTCGTAAATGATGGGTTTAAGGTTGACCAAAATGCCCTTGATGGGTATTTTGGGGTAAACGAGCTTAAAAGTAATGTTGAAGCAAGTTATTCGGTTAGCGTAATGTTTTGGACAAGTATGGAAGTGGGGATGATGGTTTGGTTAGTCATAAACCAATTAATGCGCAAATACCCATAACGGGTCAAATAATTAGAATATAATAATAAGTCGAATGCATGCAAGTTAAGAATTTCCTTAATCCGGATGTGGGATTTTAATGTCATATGATAGAATGTGAATTTACAAGCGTGTAGGAAGAAACGGGGGGTTAAACGGGTAAACGGTTCAAAAGTTACGCGCGTTTTAGTGCGTTCGGACGACACAACGGATCTGCAGAAAAAGATGTTTTAGAGAGGGCGTCGCCGACGGGTTCGCCTTATGAAGTCTTCGTCCGACGCCTTAAGTTACTGCCGACGGGATGATGTGTGAGACGGGCATTTCCCGAGCCCGTCGCCGACGGGTATAGAGCCCGTCGCCGACGGCTTGTTCTGCTTGTTTCCCGGTTTTTCGCGTTATGCATTCCCGTTTGACCCGTAACGCTCCCGAAAGGCTCCTTAACCTTGTATGAGATGATATCTATGTATGTTTATATGTAGGCATTAGTGTATGCATGAAATCAAGTAATATGAATGAGTATGAGATTTAGGTAATTAAGTATGAAGGTATACGCGTGTGTAGGTATGAATATATATATATATATATATGTGAATGGAAGTATGCAAGTTTGTATATGAGTAGGTAGTAATGTATGTAAGTATGTATTGATGTAATGATGTATATGCGAAGATGCGTATGTGTATATGTACGTATGTAGAAATGTAGTAACATATATGTTTATGTAGATGGGTATTTGGTATATACTAAGCTACATATGAGTGTGTGCATACATGTAGATATATAAGAAAGGTATGTACACACGTAGATGTGTATGTATGCATGTATAAGGGTAGGTATGAATGTATACATGTAAGTAAAGATGTAGGAAAGGTTTGTATACATGTAGTTGCGTATGTATGTATGTGTAGAGAT
Source organism: Helianthus tuberosus (assembly GCA_030545235.1). Classification (NCBI taxonomy): domain Eukaryota; kingdom Viridiplantae; phylum Streptophyta; class Magnoliopsida; order Asterales; family Asteraceae; genus Helianthus; species Helianthus tuberosus. The sequence continues at coordinate 28,898,082 of CM060367.1, forward strand.
ATGTACGAGGGTATGTATGCATGCAATGATGTAGGAAATGTTTGTACGTATGTAGATGTATATGTATGTATGTGGAAAGATATGTACGATGGTATGTATGCATGTAATGATGTAGGAAAGGTTTGTATGTATATAGATGAGTATGTAGGTATGTACGTATATATGTATGGAATAGACACGTTGAGTGTTAACGTTATTAATGGTATACCTCGAGAACGAAAAGTAATGCAGGCACATTATTGAAGCCTCACCAGGAACTGGATATGCAGATGAAATGCTTAAAGCTTAAAAGATGACGAAGTGTGAAGTGTGCGCGAATGAACCTTGTTTCTTAAATGTGTACTAATGTTATGAATGTATGTGGTGAATGCAGGTTGTATGGATGATGAGCGATTAGCACAAGGATTAGAGATCGAAGACCGAGTCACTAGAGAGATTGTACGGGGACGTTGAATGTAAAATGTAGTTAATGTAAGCTATGTTTTTAGTTAACAAGTAAGAGGATGACAGACTTTTAATTAAGAATTAAGTTAAAGTTAAAAGTTTAAATCAGTTGAGGTTCTTATAACGCAAGAAATTTTATGGTTGGTGTTTCCGCTGCGACTTTTTGTCAAATATGATTTAGGGTGTAACAGAATCTTGAGCTAGTACAACACTACAATCGAGTAGAAGACTAAATCAGGGTCGGATCCTATCGGTTTTGAGTATTTTGAGTGTAAAAGAGTTGAAAGAAAGTTAGAAACCATCTTTCAATCCCATTTCACCATTCTTGTGTCGAGATCTTTACAAGATCTTTGTATGTTTGCGTGGAAGTCGGTTAGATATCGGTTGCTCTTGGTGGATTGAAGTCAAAACATAAAGTTCTTGAAGAACACATGATGACGTCACCCTAGAACACCCGGAATCTAGTGATTTCACGGTTAAAAGTTAAGATTTAAAAGATAGAAAGGTGTAGGAGTGCGTGTAGATCAAGAAAGTACAAGGTTTAGGGCGAGATCTTACCTGGATTGAGAGAAATCGAAGAAAATGTGAGGAGCACGAATGGTTCGGACAGAGGGTTTCCAGAAATGGAAAGAATGACAATGACAGGGGTATTTATAGGATTCCAAAAGAGGAAAGGGTTATCCGATCGGATGACACACCGCTCGGATGGCTTATCCGGTCGGATGACTCCTGTTTTGTAGCGCAGTGGCTATCCGGTCGGATGGCTATCCGGCCGGATGGCACTTGATTCGATTGTTGACGCGACGATTTTTGGTGTTTCGAGTTCGATTGCGTTTCGAGTTCCGACTGAGTTCGATTGATTTCCACAACATATATATATATATATATATATATATATATATATATATATAGGGTAATGCTATATAAGAAACCTTGAATTTTTAGAAAACCTTGGAAACCCATCTAATGGCCTACATTTGGCCACATGTCCCAGCTTCCATAATATCATTTTTTAATCTTGAGGGCACATTGGTAATTCAACATATTCCTAGCCTACTCAAAAAGTGATTTGACACCCTCATTAATATCTAACATCACATCATTCTCTTCCATCCTCCTCCATTTTCGTTGAACCAAATTCAAATTAGAAAAGTTGTTTTTTCATAATTTCTTCATCTTCTTAAACCACTTATTTCAAACTAGATCCACCATTAATGAACTATGGAGCATCCATCAACAATGGTAGATCTATGGAGCACCATTAATGTACTGTGGAGTATTCATCTTCCTAAACAAGATCTTTACTACGATCTGGGCTAGTGGGCTTTGGTTCGATTTTCTTCTTCTTCTCTCACCTTCCAATGTTTGTCCAGATCTTGTGGTGAACAGGGGTGTGAATAAAGTTTCTTCCTTTTTATTATTTGATTCGATTTGGGTCTGATATTTGCGGTGATATTTGCGATGAGGTAATCTTGATTTAGTTTCTTGATTTGATTATTGCATTTTGGGTTTTTGTTTGTTGTTTTGGATATGATGATTTAGGGGGGATCTCGTTAATGTGAAACACGAACAACAAGTCTATTAATGCTCACGTTTTTATCTTGCTTGTTTGCTTCAGTAGTTTTTTTATTTTCTGCCGATTATAGAATATGGGTTTTGACCAAGTATAATAGTTAATGTTCGTAATTAGACCGTTAATGTGTCTTATAGATTACAAATTACAGTTTGTATAATTCCAACCGTTATTATGAAACACGAACAACCGTTAATGTTCGTATAGATTACAAATTATAGACCGTTAATGTTTCGTATTTTAGATCTTTAATGTTTATGTCATTATCTTCATTTGTGTCCTTATTTGATGTTGTTTTCTCATTTTCAGCCGTTACACTTGCTGAATGAAAAAACCATGGTTATGAATGTGTTAATAGTTATGTCTGGTTAACGACTTAACGGTTATCTTATCTTTTTGTTATTAGGATGGTGATGGATACAAGGGAAACAAGATCCAATTCTCGGGACCATTGGTTTCGTCAAACGTGGATCAGATGCTTAAGGATCATGACCATGTTTATGTTACAGCACAACACAACTAACACGTGTTATAGTTTGAACTTCTGGACATCTGTTTTTAGAAACGAAAAGCCAAGTTTGTCTTACAGCACAACCAACGTAACACGTGTTATAGTCTGAACTCCTGTTTCACAGCTAAGCCAAGTTTGTCTTACAGCACAACCAACGTAACACGTGTTATAGTCTGAACTCCTGTTTCACAGCTAAACCATAGTAACATGTTATAGAGACATGTATTAGGGTATGACGATGTATTAGAGACATGTATTAGGGTATGACGAATTAATTGCAGGTTTTTAGTTCTGTGTACTTTGTTAGTTGTTGTTTCAGTTATGTAAGATTAATTTGCAGGTTTTTATTTTTGTGTTAAAAAGCTGTGCTTGGTTTGGTTGCTTGTTTGGGCTTTTGATCTGAATAGTAACTGTTTTTTGTTGGTTTGGTTGCTTTGTTTGGGGCTTTTGATCTGAATAGTAACTGTTTTTGTGATGTTATCTGAGAAAAAAGATTTTCTGGCTATGAATGTGTTAATATTTATGTCTGGTTAACGACTTAACGGTTATCTTATCTTTTTGTTATTAGGTCGGTGATGGATTCAAGGGAAATAGGATCCAATTCTTGGGACCGTTGGATCATGACCATGTTTATGTTACAACACAACACAACTAACACGTGTTATAGGTTGAACTTCTCGGACATGCATGTGTTACATGTGACATGAAAAACATTTTTATAACTTCCCTGGCATACGCACACCCACATGTTTACAAACCGTTTCAAGACCGACCCAAACAATAAAGCAAGGGTAGCCGCTGAAAAGCTAAGGCAGCAAAGGTAGCCGCTGAAAAGCTAAGGCAGGCTTTCAAAGGAAGCTCCACCATTTTCTTAGTGCTATGTATTTTCGTTTACTAGTAATATGTAATGTGAGACTCTTATTTTGTTTTGTCTAGTACATGATGTTAAAACGGTATGGACTTAACACATTCTAGAAGTCTTAACACACGTTATAAAAGAGGCTTAACACACGTTATATCAGGCATACTATGTTATTAAGTTACTATTGGAGTTTATGCATCCATTCTGGAAGTCTTAACACACGTTATAATAGAGGATTAACACACGTTATACATGTCAGGCGCGTAACACATGTTACAGTATGTATATACAAATCGTGGTGTTTTGGAAACCACTAGCTTATACATGACACCATGTTGGGTTAAACCAAGATTATAACAGAGGCTTAACACATGTTATCCCAGGTATACGGTGTTACAACATTAACTTGTATGTTCCATATTAACTTGTACACGTGTTACGATCAGTATATGCACATCATTGTGTTTTGCAAACCACTTTCATATACATGAATACAAGTCGGGTTATAATGGATGCTTTACATGTTATCATATGTATACAAGTGGGGTTACAACAAGATTACGATATTAACTAAGCTCACCATTAAACTCATCGCCCCCGTCGAATGTTTTCACCCTTTGTCATTAAGCAATTACATGTTAAGCAATTACATGTTCCGAACAGACAAATTGTAACACATGTTAGATCAGTATATACACATCATGGTGTTTTGTAAACCACTAGCTTATACATGAATACATGTCAGGTTACAAAAAGATTATAACAGTGGCTTAACACATGTTATACATTCCAAAATGTGCAAAACAAATGACCCGTTTCATATTATATATTCCAAAATTACCGGTACATGTGTTACCATAAATGGCTCGTTTCATATTACACGTTACATACTAACTTGTACATTTATTACTTGTACAAGTTTTACGCTCAGTATCCACATTATCGGATATTTTAAACATCAACAAAAATAAAATAGATATTACTTGTTTTCTTTTAATTAACAAAAGGTTAACACACGTTATATATCATTCTAACAGGGGCTTAACACATGTTATACATGAACACATGTCAGGTTACATCATGGTGTTCTGTTACAGCATGAACCACCAACACATGTTATAAATGAACGAAGACTTCTTTCCCAAAGGATGTGACTTATTCAATGTACCCGCATTAACGTCGCCTTCATCCACCCAGCTTGTCAATTCAATATCTTTTATGGATCTGTTTCTGTAAATCAACACACGTTATATATCATTCTAACATGTGCTTAACACATGTTATGGGTCTGTCTCTGTAAATCAAGCAACCCAACAAAAAAACAATTATTGTTAAGATCAAAAGCCCCAAACAAACAACCAAACTAACAAAAAAAAAAACCCGTTCAAAATCTCATCCTAAAGTTTTGGATTTATTTAAAATACATGAACATTAACCATTACTAGAACACGCATTAACTTCGCCTACATCCATCCAGCTTGTCAATTGAATATCTTTATGGGTTTGTTTCTGTAAATCAATACACGTTATATAACATTCTAACAGGGGGCTTAACACATGTTATGGGCCTGAGTCTGTGAATCAAGCAACCAAACAAAAAAACACTTACTGTTCAGATCAAAAACCCAAACAAGCAACCAAAACCAACAAAAAAACAGCTACTGTTAAGATCAAAAGCCCCTAACAAGCAACCAAACCAACAAAAAAACTCGTTCAAAATCTCATCCTAAAGTTTTTGATTTATTTAAAATACATGAACATTAACCATGGATACCCCATTAACCATTACTAAAACACTTTCAGTACACAAAAACATATTAACAACCATTTCAACAAAAAATCAAGTGTGAAATGATATTTCAAGAACACTTACCGGATCTATACCCGTCCGATGAACACGAAGAAGGGTCTTCAAACCTTCTTCTCTCACACACACTTGAACATTCAACTCTCTCTCTCAAAAAAATAAAGATTATTGTTTCTGTAATCAGCAACACCTGAACACGAAGAAGGGTCTTCAAACCGTCCGGAGAAGCTTTTATGGTTGTGGCTATGGTTGTCTTCAAGATTAGGGAAGAAGAAATGTGAAAGAGAAAGAGGTAAGAGAAAGAGAAGCTTTTTATGGTGATTTGATGTTTTGTGTTTTCCAAAGTCAATAAAGTTGCTTTTTCATTACCCATATTGCCCTTAACTTGTACTATATGGACTATTATATTGTTTTTAATGGCAAAAATTCTCTAAACAAATAAGGGCCATTGATCTAGTTGGATGAAAGATAATCAATGGATGACAATGGGTTTGCATAGTTTTCTAAAAAAGATAGAGTTTCCTATAGAGCCCAACCCTATATATATATATAGGGAGCCGCTAGAATGAGAACCACCACGAGTTATGAGAACCGCGAGAACCACGTGCCACGGGGGGGGCGTTGACCACGATTTTTTTTACAACTAGATGCGTATATATTAACAACATTCGTAAAAAAAAAATTTCAAACGGCGCGGCCGAGGGGGTAGTTTTTTACACCCAAAGTTTGTAAAAAAAAAACAAAAAAATAAAAATAAAAACACCAAACTTTGGGTGTAAAAAACTACCCCATCGGCCGCGCCGTTTGATTTTTTTTTTTACGAATGGTGTTAAAATATACGCATCTAGTTGTAAAAAAAATCGTGGTCAACGCCCCCCCGTGGCACGTGGTTCTCGCGGTTCTCATAACTCGTGGTGGTTCTCATTCTAGCGATCCCCTATATATATATATATATATATATATATATATAACACGCACAAGTAACACATAAGGCACACACACACACACACACGTATAATTAACCAAATTAAGTCGAGTTGCGGTTCGTATCACGATTCGATGTCGAGTAGCATAGCTTGATTATTGATTAGTTAACTTTATCGCATTGTTACTTCCTATCATTCAAAGTCGTAAGTCGATTAGATAGCGATTAACACACATCGATTTTTGCAGTTAACAACACCTACTCCACATAATACAATTAAAATAAGGAAATTACTATAAGTCAAATTCGTAAAAATCGGTCGTTGACTTTGACCTTGACTTTGACTTCCGAAAACACGGGGTGTTACAGCCAGTTTAGTCCAAAGGTTTCATTTTTCACATTTGAGTCTAAAATGGTTTCATCGTTACCATTTTAGTCCACTGGGTTAACTTTATCCATTTTTTCTATTAACGAGAAGGCCAATTCGGCCATTTTATATATAATTTCGTTAACTAGAAGGGCAATTCGGCCATATAAAATAACCAAATTGGCATTCTCGTTAACAGAAAAAATTGATGAAGTTAACCCAATGGACTAAAATGGCAACGGTGAAACCTTTTTTGACCCACAGGCGAAAAATGAAACATTTGAACTAAACTGGCAAAATAACCTAAACCACATAGATTAAAATGATATTTAACTCTAAAATTAATTTAAAGAATAAATGCCAAAAGGAAGGCTTTACAAGCATTAATGCCATTAAAGGGAATACAAGTATAAAAAAAATATCCCAAGAAAATCGAAAGGCCTAGTGGTAGGGTGACTTGGGTTCTTCAATGGAGACTCAAGTTCAATCTCCACTTGTGTCATTTTGGTGGATAAGACAATGATAGATAGAGCCTAGCCTCCTTGCAGAGGTGTCAGGCTCTATCCTGAGCCCACCCGGGTTTCCGTCCCACCGTGTGTTACGCCAAAGAGTTATGATCTTGTGGTGGCACAACGACTGTCAAGTGTTAGTCGGCGTTATGGTTTCCCGGGGGAACGACCAAGCCAAACTCTGAAAATAGTGTGGGTCCGGTTAAGACAACATAGTCTGGCCGAAGCGGGGGAACTGAGCTCTCTAATTTTGAAAGTGCGATACCTTAGAGCATTCTCATCCAATCCATCAAATTATACATACATTCAACTAAAAAACAACTCCTATATTAATATATTTTCACTAAAAACAAATACTTTTTCTCTCTCATTTTCAATTAAATAATATTATCATTACATTTTTTTTCTCTCTTTCACTCACAACCACTTTCAATATATATTAAAAAAATTATATTGGATGAACAGTGTCCCCTCAAATATACAGATGAACAGTAACATTTTCTCTCTCCTCCACTCACAACCATTTTTTATACCCTTTATAATATAAAAACTACCCCTCACATATTTTGATAGTTTGGATGAGAATGCTCTTATTCCAAGAAACTCGCCGTTCAAAAAAATCGAAAGGAAAAAAGCTGCCAACTCATCTTGTGGCACTGACAAATCAGTTATGGAATGATGATCTAAGGGTGAGAGGGGCCACGTCAACTCCCCTCTTAAACTCCCCTCACACCCTCAATTTGATGACGGCACTCCTCTCTTGGGGGAATTGTTTTTTTATTAAAAAAAAAAAAGAAAAATAATTGATTGGTTGAAAATGAGGGTGGCCCACCATCTCCTCTCTCCTTCATGCGGTGAACATACACCGAGCTTGGTCCCCGATTTGCCTCACCGCAGGGATGGCGGCGGTGTTCCCTAGCGGGGACTTGGGTCACCGCATGGGGTCACCGAGAGTGCCCCGTATACCCTAATGTAGGAAATAGTTCTCGAAGAAATGTTATTTAACCATTTTCCTCAAAATGGTAAAACTATAATTACTTTTTAACTACTCACAAAGATAGTTCTGTATAATAAAGTGTCAAAATTCAACACATGTTTAGACTATGGGGTATGGGGCTTGGGTTGGGGCGTGGCCCTTGGGGTTTGGGTTTCAAGCCGGGCGTGGGGTGGTCTTGACATCCTAGTTGGCTGCCTCTCATTCGCTGACACCGCCATGTCATAGCGGTCATTTGAAAGTTTGAATTTTAAATTCAAACCGTGGTGCACCCAACCCAAGCCCAACCCACGCCCCGCCATACCCCGCGGACACGTCACTAGGCGGTGGGGGGGCTCTCATTACACGTGTCAACTCATACCCCAACCCAAGCCCCACCATACCCCACGGTCTTAAACTACATCCAATATAAATGTTATGCAAGTAAATGTTACAATAAACACATGACGTTTATATTTATACTAGTAGATGCCCCGCCCGCGTTGCGGGGCGAGGGCCGAATAATTCTCAACCAATTAAAAATAGAGTACTATAATTTTCCTAGGAAAAAAAAAACAAAAACGATGATAAGACCGTAGTAAAACAATTAAAACAAAAAACCTTTATAGTTTTGGTAAAAAAACAAAACGATGGGAAAAACGTAATTTTTAACTCAGGGCCAAATCATAAATTTAATTCGGGGATAAATTGTAAACTAAATGGACCAACGGGGGAGTGCCAGGAAGTTGTCGGCACGACTGTAATTTTACACTGGGGGCAAAATTGTAATGTCACCAGGAAAACAAACAAAAACGATTGGGAAAATGTAAAGTTAAGTTGAGGGTAAAATCGTAACTTGGCTGTGAGAAAAAAAACTAATGGTAAAACTATAAATTTATACGAGGCAAAATCATAATTTTGAACCGATGGCAAAATCAAAATTTTTAGCTGTGAGTAAAAGGGAATTTTTTTTTTTTTAAGTTGGGGTAAGAACATAATTTTGAACTGATGGCAAAATCGTAATTTTAAAGGGAAAAAACTAATGGCAAAAGTGTAAAATTAAACGGGGCAAAATCGTAATTTTTAACCGAGGGCGAAATCGAAATTTTTAGCTAAGAGTAAAAGCGCAAAATTATTTTTAAGTGTGGGCAAAAACATAATTTTATACTGATGGCAAAGTCGTAATTTTAAGGCGGGACAAATTGTAAATTTGCTTGGCCAATAAGGGAGTGCCAGGCAGGTGCCTGGCACTGTTGAGCCTGCCGCCCATTTCACCCAATTGGGTGGCGGACCTATTACCCGATGACATCATCATCTTGAAATTGTAACCTGCCTGGCACTGTTGAGCCTGCCGCCCATTTCACTCAATTGGGTGGCGGACCTATTACCCGATGACATCATCATCTTGAAATTGTATGTATTGAAAATTTCTATACATATATAAATTTAATACATATAATTATTTTTATGTGTAAGTTATAAAATTTTGTTACAACTTATATCTTGCCAGTGAAAATTCAACAGCTTTCCAACGAGCTAAGATGTATCCAAAATTCAATACATGAACGACGAAAGTTGGTTTAAGAGAACATGTCATACACGAGGCCTCAACCAACTCTAGTGTTTCTTGCTCAATAAACTTCTTTATAGCTAAAGACATGATTTATTTTATGAAAAAAACGGCGTCTCCAAAAACATTCACATACATATAAAGATGATGACTGAAAGTTACACTTCTGATTACCATTTTAACTGTTATGATTATCAAGAAAAAATATTTTACTAACATTTTTAATGACACTCTCAAAATTTGACTCCTCACCTTTTGGTGATGGGTTATCTTTAGAGCATCTCAACGGCTAGTCCGTTGGAGGAGGTGGTCCGATGGGAGTCGGTTTGGTGGAGCAGATGGGTGTGGTTTAGAAGGAGTGTGGACCACTCACTCATAATAGTTTTTTGTGTGTAAAAAGTGGTGTGTGATGTGGATGTTTATAATGGTTTATTGTTGAAGAAGAAAATGATGTTTGAAGTGATGAGTGGTGATGGTTTGAAATGATATAACATGCTTTCTAGACGATAGACTTAGTCCATTGTCATGACTCGTGAGTGCTTATACTACTTTATTACCACTACAACAAACGCAACTAATTTATTAACTATATATGGATTCTTAGACTACTTATGAAACTAACCAATAACATTCATTTTTCCCATTAAAAATACAGATATAACTATTCATCCAATCAGCTGATTTTACCCCTACATAGTGGCTAGCTACATATCTTTATTTAAACCGTAATATATAGTAATTTAAAAAGGAAATATAAAAAGGGGCATGAAAAAGGAATATGAAAAAGGAAAGAAGGCGGTCGGTTCCTTGAGCCGGACGGTCTCTTAGGTTCGGTTTCAAGCATAGGTTCGGTTCTAGGTTCGGGATTTGTCCACTTCATTACATTTCAAACTCACTTTGTGATAAGAACAACCCACTCACTCCATTCTCTCATTTCAACTCCTTTACTCCTACCATCAGTCACCACCAGTCTCCCCCGTCGTGAAATTGGCAATCGACAACCAAAAAACCATCGTCGTCTGTAATTCCAAGTCTAAAAACCGCCGTGTCATGGTTCGTATCTACCTTATTTTCGCTACAACTTTTCTTTGTAACGACAATTTTATTAAAAGGAACCGGTTTACAAGAATCTAAACAGAACGAGACAACATTACAAACCAACCAAGAGTTTATAACTTTATATTCATTTGTTGATTTCATCATCTTATTTATTTATGTATCCATGTAACCTTCGTTGTATGATGTAATGCAGGGTGTCGAAGGACCTAACGAAGACGATAAGAAATGGCCGCCATGGTTGAAACCGATGCTCCGTGAAAGTTTTTTCGTTCAATGCAAACTACACGCGGATTCGCACAAGTCAGAATGTAACATGTACTGTTTGGATTGTATGAACGGTCCTCTATGCTCTCTCTGTCTCAATCACCATAAGGACCACCGCAGCATTCAGGTTCATATTCATCTTTTTGCCATTGATTCTTCTTATTCGTTATGTCAATCTCTCTCTTCACAATTACCTATTTGATCATTAGTACTTATGAATTAGTTTAATCGAATTTACAGATTCGTAGATCATCATATCACGATGTAATTAGGGTTTCCGAGATTCAGAAACACCTAGACATCACTTCAGTACAGACGTACGTCATCAACAGTGCGAAAGTCGTTTTTCTTAACGAACGGCCACAACCGAGGCCTGGAAAAGGTGTAACGAACACCTGCGAAGTATGCGAACGGAGTCTTCTAGACTCGTTCCGCTTCTGCTCGCTCGGATGCAAGGTAAATGAAATCATGATCAGTAATACAATAATCAATATATATACATTCTATTTCCGTTACTATATTACCGGAAATCAGTAACCAATATTAATATTCCGATCGATGCAGATCGTCGGAACATCGAAGAATTACGAACGGAAGAGTAATCAATTGATGGTGCCGGTATCGGATTCAGAGGATTCGTATAGTAGTAGTAACAGGCATGGACGGCGGATGAGTAACTGTAACGGAAGAGTTCACAGCTTTACGCCGTCGACGCCGCCGCCGATGGCCGGTGGTTTCAGGGCGGCGAAGAGGAGAAAGGGGATTCCTCATAGAGCACCAATGGGAGGAATAATCATAGAAGTCTAAACAGCCCCCTAGACTTTTGTTTAATTACTATAAAGTCCTTTTAGTTTTATACTTTTGTGAAATACATCCCTTTTCCACTTTCTGGGTGGGAATTGTGAAATGTGAAATGCCCTTGTTACCCTTTGTACAAAATAGCAGTCCACTGTTTCCTATAGTATATAGTATAAGTTAGAAGTAGGAAAAGAGGGGTAAAAGTGTCATTATGAATAGTTGGAGTGGAGTTATACAGTTTTTTTTTTTTTTTTTAGGAAAAAGAATGTAACTATGGTTGTCATGGTCTAAAGTTTGGAAAATGTGGTTTGCTTTTATAATGATATGAAATATGAAATAAGTATTGTGTATTATTAAATGATATTTTAAATATTCTGTTTGATATCTATCAAATGTGAGGGTCAACTGGGACCAGTGTTTTTAAAAACTGGTTTTCAGGTTCTCTTCAAGATTGGCGACAAGTACAAAGGAATTGACTAGAGGTTTAAAATATCTAACGATATATGTCCCTTCTTATCCTTTGTGGGTTACTCTTGGAAATAACCCTTGTTTTGTCTTTTAATTCTTCTTGAGGTTTCGATTAATTTAAATTATCATAAGGATTTATTGGATTGAGGTTTACATCAACACGTACACTACCCCGAAACAATTATCATAAGGTCATTTGTTTACGGGACAACACCCTAATGATGTGGGGTTATGGGGTGCCCCGATGAAGGAGGTGGGCCCCAAAGGTTATCTACTAATCATGTTAAACTTTCATTTCTTGTTTTACATATTTTATTTAATTACCTTTAAAAAAAAAAACATATTTTATTTAATTAAAATACTATTTTAATGGGTGGTGGATATCAAAACCTTGTGAGATTATTGATTTATTTCACACCATTATGATATATGCTTCCCGGCCTAGCCATATCATTCGGGGCTAATGTTTACTCGACACAGTTGATAATGCCGATTGAGTTAGTCATTGTGTTGGTTTATCCCAGGTCCTTTGCTAGGACCTAAGTTGTGTAAATGATGCCCGACCCATGGCAAACGATATTTCCTTTTACGTCTTTCTGTTGGTATCATCGATGAGCTCCTCCCGTCTTGTCTTATCTTGGCATTGTATTCCTTACTTGTGTTACGACTCCTGTGGGTTACCCCATCAAGTCAAAATGTATTTGATTGTTTATTGCTCAAGTTTACATTCCTATTAATTTATAAAGATTATTTATTAAACACAATTTGTTTAATATGGTAAAGTTTGTTTTAAAATTAATTAAGTAATTACAAACATGATCCTTGTGCCAAAATATATAAAAAAGTCATACTTATTTTTGAGTCAAGGGCCCATAAAAGTTAAAGTTTTGAGTCAGCGGCCCATAAAAGTTAAAGTAAAAGACGATAAAGGAGAAAAAAATGTTTAATCCTTTTGGCTAGTTTTGGTCGAAAACTTTTTCAAAGGAACACGTTTTTTAATTTTTGGCAATCGTGTGAATTGGCCCAAGTAATTATCGAAACGTGTGTTCTTTTTCTTAGGATATATAAACGAAGGCCATCTTTTGATTCCCTTTTTTGTTTACTTTCACTTTGTATAATGCAAATTGCATAATTAGTTCACACACTAGAGTTTGATTTTTATCTTTTTACGGTAAAATTAAATAATCAAATTAAGAAATACACTATTAATTTACATACTTATACTCATACGTGCGTGGCGGCGTGGGTGTATATCTATTTATAGCTAAACGTGAATTTCATCTAAGAAGCGTCAGCAAGGCTGCTACGAAGCGTGGGTTATTTGAACATATTTACGTACATAGGGTTACGGTACACATGACAACATTGTAATAATGGCATAACCTTAACTTGTTAATGTGCAATAAAAACGCTTCTGACATGGGCAGTAGGCGCACACGTGCACACCTCAGTGGCGGACGCAGGAAATATTTTCAAGATGTGCAAACAAGGGGTTTAACCAAATATTCAAGTGGTGCAAACGAGTGGCTTAACCAAATTTTCAAGAGGTGCGGTCGGAATTTTACCCTATAAAATACACTAAGTTTTTTTCAATGGTTACACCCGCCCACCAAACCTCTACCTGGTCCGCCTCTGATGAACGATATAATCATTTGACATGTATCTGTATTATGAAAATGATATAACCGTACAATGTAAAAGGGTATAATCATATAATTATAGTTTGACACATATCTTGTACAATGTAAATGGTATAATAAAGTAACTGCAGCGATGAACCGAAGTTTACAAGTTGGGTTTGAGGCAAGAGGTCTCAAATTCGAATCTGAACCCAATCAGGTTTTACCATAATACCTTCGAGCGGTGGACTTTTTTTCCATATACAGATGATGGTGGCCTTGCCGACTTAGGCTACCCAGCGCTTCTTGCCTTTCAGAAAAAAAAAAAAGTAAAAATAGTTTTTTTAAGGTGGACGAAAATAGACCATGAAAGTAGTCAAAGTCATGCAACGTGGGCGGGTGAATACGATTTAGCTCGCCAACATGAAGGAGATACAACCAATACCAACTGGACACATGGCTTCTTTTGTCTGCTTACCGGTTCTAACCCGACACATGGGTTTCTTACAAATTTCCTATTAATATAAATAAATCATGTAAATGGCACAATGACAAGATCTTCTCTTGATTATTCTTAATAAAATATGCTCCTTTTTTTTTAACGGCAAATTACATATGAATGTTTCTAAATTCACCGTACTCATGAACGATATTTTAAATCTTAATAGAAAAAACAAGTACTTTTTTTATGTATGAGTTAAATAATTGTTGCTTGGTACAAAGTCACGTGAGCACAATAGTTTATCAATAGATTAAATGAAAACTAAGGAACTATAAAAACTTCTTTATATATAGACATGTTAAATGAATAACCACCTTATTCTATGTATTAGTTATATTGCCAAGTGTTGTTTTTTTAAATGCTAACTCATACTACAATTAAATTTATACTTTTTGTCCACTATATGAGTATAAGACTAAACTATCAACTGAAGGGGAAATGACTCCTTTAAACACTACAGTGCCACTAGGCTACAAGCACTTTGATTATAACAAAGTTTGTTTACTTATTTACATTTTATCAAAAACACATGAAAAACACCCTCATCGCAGACTACAGTCCATTGTAAAGTTGCACCTGAACAGTCCAACGTATTCATGTTATACTTACGTTACCAAGTTCTTTAATTATATACATACATGTATATTTATGTCTATGCATATACACACGCACGATGCCACGATTGAGACCTTTTTTTTAATATGAACCATGTGATCTTATGTTGATTACATGCATTCTTGACGTATCGACATCTTATATCGCAATGTGACATGTAGCCAACTCCAACCTAGTCTAGGAATATGAAAAATGTTTATGAAAGCGCTCACACGAATACATAAATTACCAATATACTTAGGTATGATGCTAAAACCCTTTATCCCTACTACCTTTATCCGAAACTAATTGTCATATCAAGAATAGAGTTGTGGAATAATAGATAATTGATATCACAAAAGTTGATCCCAAACATGGTTAATGAGACGTATGGAGGACAAACACACCAATTAAGTGAAAGCACCCGATTCCTATCATAAGAAAAGTATTTTTCTCCCAATTCCTTGATTTGAAATAGAACCTATTATAAAAATACAGTAACTAGTTGTTTTGGATTTATTGGAAAAGCATACAGTTTACCAATAAAGAATCCATATGTTAGTAATTATAGTTATTATTTAGGCTAGACATTGGTAATTGGTTAACTACAAAGTGTGCTTAAGTCATTTTCACGTATGTAATGGGACTTTAACAAATCATCCTTCACAATGTTATGGTTTAACTAAAAAAAATAGATAAATAATAGAAAAAAAGAAAAGAAAATTGGTGATCAGTAGAAAGGATTATGGGCCTCATCTCGATCCTTATCATCTCAAACTTGTTATGGAGTTGGCACTCCTGTCTTTGGCACCCCTCTTTCACTGCTGCGTTTTTTGTGTCTAACGCCAAGTTTTGCGTGAGGTGGCATGTGACGCCACCCCACAATGCAGAGTCTTATAATATTATACTATTAGACACTCACACACATACATAGAGGAAGGTTAACGTACAATAGCTCTTAACGTACGACCGGTACGACATATAATTACGCTCGTTCATTTGAAAATCAACGCACGTTATAAACTCAAAAACCCTAATCACGCATGTTGAAAACATTAATCACGCACGTTATACCCATAATCACGCATGCCCCTAACTCCCCAGTTCAAAATCGCATCCCCTGTTCTACGGTCTTATACCATTGTTACTGACCGTTGACTCCAATCGAAGCTTGGTCATGTTCCTGCATCCTCTGTTCTACGATATGAATCAAATCTTGGTCATGTTCCTTCATCATCTGTTCTACTGTTTTGATTTCGAGTCATCGTTTTGATGAAACTTTTCAAAATCAACGATGAATTTGAACCCTATTCGATGAAATTGACCGAACAATGGCCAATTTGAACTGAAACAAAAAGGAAATTGAACCCAATTGGAACCCAATTCAAGTCGTGATTTTGATAAAACTTTTCAAAATCACGCATGTTATAGAACAAAATCATGCACGTTGGCCGTACGCGTCGTACCTTAACTCTAATTATATTTTACACTTTATCTCTCCCTCTCTCTCTCTCTCTCTATATATATATATATATATATATATATATATTATAAGTCAGTACTTTTATCATATTTTTATATATAATAATTATTACGTAACTCTATATAAAGTATATTAAATAAAAATAATAGATTTGTTTAGGTTTGTGACTTTGATCAAGTTCGATATGTGAAGATAGGGTTTGATCTGCTTGTTAGTATGAGCTCTAATATAGGTTTTAACTCGTTTAAACTAAATTTGATTCAAGCTTTTAGCGAGTAGGTGTTGAGAAGCTTACGAGTGACTTGGTCCGTTTACATAAAAATGTGTAGATTTGGGGTGGATGTGAAATTGTATTAGAAAATACTGATAAAATATATAAAAATGTTTGAAGGTAGAAGATTTTTAAGAATTAAATTAATAGCAATCCCTGTCATAAACAGCCGTTGAAAGAAACGGCGTACCATGCCCTTATGATGAAAACGATTGAAAGGATGTTTGAATCTATTCCTTTGAATTAAATAATTATTTAGGTCACTTTTGATTTATATTAATCACTTTAAATATCAAAAAATAATATTCATATTGTGGTTACTCACGATAACACAGCTACCAAAGATATACATGAAATTTAGGGTGAATGTTACTTTTCGTCCTTTATGATTGTATAGAATTGAAATGTATATTTTTGAACTTCAATAATTACAATTATAGTTTTTTATTTGAAAAATTCATTACACCCTAGGTACTTTAGCTCTAACCTGATTAAAATTTTTAGCTAAGTCAGGCATGTGTCTTGCACATGTGGGTATATTAGTAATTTTACCAGTATATTTTAAATATATTTAAACAAAAAAACACAAACTAATCTCTCAATCTCAATTCTCTCTTAAAACATACAAAACATTTTTTAATTACAAATACGAAATCAGTATCATCACAAAACAGAGATTCAAAAGCAAGCAAAATTAAATTAAAAGTTGTGATTTATATTTCTTTTCAATTCATTCTTTATGTTTATTAGAAATTGAGATCAAGAGAAAATTCAGTTCGTTCTTTTCAGTTCGTTCTTTATATTTCTTTCACTCGGATTACAACAGAAAATTCAAAAACAATTCAGGTTTTTTCATCTTCATCGTAAATCAATTTTCAGTATCTTTCATCTTGTGTTTTATCTCTAGATCTTCAACTTCATTCACCGTTTTCTACAAGAAACATATAGTGTCTAAGAGTAGAGAGAGAGAGAAAGCAGAAAAGGTAGAGAGAGAAACCAGATCTGGTATATTCAAACGGAGATTGTGGGCGACAACGACATCAGAGAAGGTGACGGCGGTTAGGGTTTCGAGCAAGACGTTAACAAGCGGCGACGACGGTAATTAGTTAGGGTTCTTAAGAATTGGGTACAATGGTGGTCTTTAGTGGTTTGCACTCAACCAGCGATGACTCGCTTTTTTCCGGTGATTAGTTGTTCCATATTAAAGTTTGGTACATGGGTGATTGATTGGTGAAGGAGAATTTGAGTGAAATTGAGTTAGGGTTTTGGATTAGATTTGGGGATTGTAGGTGGATTTAGAGAAATTTTGGTGAAATTTAATGCTTGAATCTGTGGCAGAGGTTGAATGATTTAAATGTTGCTGAGAGTGAGAGAGTTATGATGTTTAGAGAGAGAATAGGTGGTTTTTTTTTATTTAAATATATTTAAAATATGCTGGTAAAACTACTAACATACCCACATGTGCAAGGCACATGCCTGACTTAACTAAAAATTTTTAACAAGGTTAGAGCTAAAGGACCTATGGTGTAATGAGTTTTTAAAATAAAGGACCGTGACTGTAATTATTGAAGTTAAATGTCATCAATTGCAATCCTATACAAACATAAATGACGAAAAATGTAATCTACACTAAAATTTATTATTTCTTTCATAATTTAGATACTTCACAAGAAAAAGTCACTCATTTAAGATTAAAAAAAAAGAACTAATAAAAAATGAAATAAAATAGTTATTGGGTGCAAATGAATTTTGACGTATCACCCATTCGTTGCAGTGGTTGTCGTAAAACTGTGTCAAGTAATACCAATGCTATACCACTGTCAGCGATCACCAACACCGAAAAAGCTTGTAAAAACAAAATAAATAAAAACGGAAAACAATAACACCGAGCCGAGCGAAAAGCAGACGTAAAATCTTTGAATCACGCACGCTCGTTGCAGAGAAGTTAAACCGAAACATAAATATAGAAAAAAATAACTAAGTCAGTCCAGGACCCGTGCCTTGCGATGAACTTTATCAAACTGAGGAAAATAGATGTGTTGCGAGGGCCAGTCAAACGAGAAAAAATATACGGAAAAATGTTGAACCCCACACACATGTTGTGGTGCGTTAACTCACTAAATTTATAACGAAACGAAAAACTTAGGAAATGTGATAAGTTTGGTGGACCAAAATTGAAAATAAAAAAGAATTGGGGTTAAATTGCAATATATGCAAAGCTTTGGGTTAAAAGTAAAAAAACAAATGATCTAAATTGCAAAAGAAGAAAAGTTTTAGGTTAGAAATGAAAAAAGAAAAAAAAAACCTATACATGAGGTACAACACCATAAATTACAAAAAAAAAAATGTTAAAAATTCAATTTTTGTAAAACTTCAATAAACTATTATATACTATATATTGATAGAGTAAACTCTAGTTAATGCTTAAATGCTTATTTATTATCTACATAACACACAATATGATTTCAATTTATTTATTATTCTTTGATTAGTTTAATATTTGTTAATTAATTCTTTTCAATATTAGTTCAAGTGATATTAATAATTTCTTAGATATTATATTTAGATATTCAATAATATAATGAAAAGATTAAATGAGAAAATGCCATGTGACATAATTTTAGTTATTTATTAATCTTAGATAAAGATAAGGATAAAAATAAGTGTTATCTGTATATTAATTATTAGTTAAAAGAAATATATTAAACAAATATAAATAAAATTCCATGTATATTCTTTTTTATTATATATGTAACAAAAATAATTAAATAAAAGAAATTAAAAAGGGTTTAAGTAAATTGCCAAAATCGTCCCTGTGGTTTTATATTTGCCAGTTTCATCCAAATATCCTCAACTTAACATAAAAAATAAACTAAGTTAGTGGTTTGGATGAAAATGGCAAAAAGTTACAAACGTTGGGTGCAATTTGGTACAAAAGTGTCATTTTGAACGAAAATGGCAAACTTGCCCAAACCTCAGGGACGATTTTGGCAATTAACTCTAAGTTAAACTTTCACTATTTTGCTAATAACACTTTCAACTTACGACTTGTGCCGAACCACTCGTATCTTTTAACTTATTTTTTTCTAGCACTTCAAACTAACTAAACCCTAACCTAGATAGTGTTTTGCTGGTGTAGCATATAACGTGACATTTTTTGCTGGCATAGCATTATTTTGTTGACATGCCATTTGAAGTGGAACTTTTTGCGGAGGTGGTTTTTTTGTTGACGTAGCATCTGATGTGGCACTTGTTTAGTGATGTGATATCTGACGTTAACGTTAGGAGCGCCAGAAGAAAATAAGTTGAAAGTTGGGAATATTGTGGTACAAATCGAAAGTTGGAGTGCTATCGGTGAATTGGTGAAAGTTTGGATTATTTAAATCCAATGTCCCTATCAAATAAGACTAAACATATGAGTAGTTGATACCCACCCTAACAATTAGGGCTACAAACGTTCCGAATGAACAAGAACTTGTTCATGTTTGTTTGTTAAGAAATATACGTGTTCATGAACACTTACCGAACGAGATTTTTTGTTCATGTTCATATGTTAAGGAAATGAACTTTTTGCTGTTCATTTGTTTGTTAGTTTTAGACAACGAATAAAAAACGAACGTTGATGAACACAAATAAGTACATATTAATGTTCAAGAACATTAATGGAAACAAACGAACACAAACAAGCGTTCATGAACATAATATATAATACACGGATACTTATTAAATATTTTATTTGTTGGAATTTTGAAGTATTAAACTAAATTTAAAAACTAGAAATACTAATTAACCATCGAATACAAAGAACACGTTATCGAACGTTTATAAACAAAAGAACGAATGTGTCCTCTATTCATGTTCGTTTATTTAATAAACGAGTGGAAATTTTTTGTTCATGTTCGTTTGTTTAATAAATGAACGAACACAAACGAACTTCATGTCAAATGGTTCACGAACAGTTTGCCGAACATTTGGTTCGTTTACAGCCTAAAGAAACACCAAGTCTAAACCGCGAGTTTATCCTTGTGGGGGCAGTCTCGTCAAGAAAGTTAATCCCTAATCTTTTCCACGATCGGCGGCTGAGATGATAATGAGAGCAAATCTACAAGAAAGAGCATCGTGAAACACTATTTTTCCTGGATAAACCCGTAGAATCATAGACAGTATGCTAAAAGTTTCCATAATATATAATATTGTACAATTATCAACATTTTCTCTAGCATTCTTTTAGGCATTTTCTCAACTGATCGTGCTGTGTTAGCTCTCACATGTGGAAATTATTTCCTAAATTCCTAAACTATGAGACACTATTTTCCTTTTTGGGATTTTGCCAGAGTTGCAATGTGGCCTTTTTTCTGACAATTTACAAATGAGTTACCTCCTTGAATATAGTTTCATTTCATACAAGAGCATAATAAAATTCGCTTAAACCATAATCATTGCCAAGTTATATAGGATGATTTTGGGGTATTATGCTAATAATAACAGAATGTAAGAAAATAAAACTAGGAACTCCAACTATAATTGTGTAAGACCCTCTATATATATAAATATAACGCTTTAACGAGCGATTTTAAACAAAAGGTTACGTGTGCGATAGTATTAAAAACGTAAACTACTACAAGTTAGAATTAACAATTATCCAAAATATAAGCCCACTAGTATTTTTTAAGGGAAGCTAATGAACTTTTGGGAAATGTTCGGTTCTTGACATGGCTTGATCATAATCCGAGGTCTAAAGTGCATAGTTACCTATCATACAATTTCATTCAAATGACTAGAAATCAAAGCATTTGAACAAAAGAAGTAAGCACAAGAAAGTGTGTGTGTATATATATATATACTAGTCTAAGTCCCCGTGTAATACACGGGTGGCTAAACAACAAAAAAATTATACTTTAATACGTAAATACTTTATTACATCCTGATGATATTGAGCTATAAGAGAGTAACTGAGTGCTTCTCTTTGACATCCTGAAGTTATGTATATTGATCGTAAACATAATTTTACCTTGGATATAAAATAAATAATGATCCAACCTCGAATTAGTGTTGAAGGCCTTCCACATTACATAAGCAATGATTCCCCTAAATAGTAGAAACAAAAGGCCCCAACATTGTATCTAGCTGCAACATCCGATGATTGGAGTTGTGTTTGCGTGTCAACCCAACCCGACTCATCCCATACCATAAAAAAAATCAAGGAAGTCTATTTACAAAGAAAACCTCAAATTAGGCATGCAACTAAAGTAATTAATTCAATCTTTTGTTTTTCTAAACGGGGATGACACCCCGTCAAAACTTTATTAATAAAATTAAAAAATAATAGTTACACCTAAAGAGCATTGGGTCTTCCGAGACATACCCCAAGATCACCAACCTCAAAAACGCCTATGGCCTTACAGAACGGGTTTTAACAAACCCCTACCCCAACCACTCTAACCAATAACAATTACTACTTCTAAATCTACTCGCGACCACACACAACCCAAGTATTACAAACATAAAACCTATTCAAAATCCAAACAAAAAACAAACGAAAACAACCAAAATCAAGACAAAATACAGTTCAAACAAAAAAAACATCAATCTTCAAAACTCTATTGGCTTTCATACGCATCAGCAACAAACTTCAAGCTTCTAGCCATCATCCAAGTCAAACCAAAGTCCAATAACCTGCACTTACCACCAAACCCAGCAATACCTATCAGCAAATAAACATTCAATGTGATTTAATCCCAAGTCCCCAAATTTCATGCCAAAAATTAAACAATTGGTTGAAACTTCAAGTGATTTCACTTACAAAATAAATCATGAATCAAAGTAGAAAGCTATAGGAAACCCGAAAATGCATAAACATATAATATCTATCGGCATTGAAGCCAATGTAGATAATCATTTTTGTTCCAGATCTTTCCAAAGTTGGGCTTCACGTCTAACGGTCGCCGGATAGATACCTTCTGCACCAAATATTAAAGCACCAAACACAACTTTACCGTTACAACAATATGCTTTCTACATAGTCACTACATTATGGTTATCCTCAACTGGAAAACTAATTATAACGGGTCAAATTATTTGAAAAAAGATTATCCAACCAGCTTGCATGATGCCTTTAATGCAAATATATATTATAACGGGTCAACTGGATTGAACAGGTCACCAACCTGACTCAACCCATCTTGATCTTTTACCCAGCCCAACAAAAATGATATGAAATGATATAAGAAATCAACTTACCTCCATGAAAAGCGATGAATATAAGAGCCCGTTAACTCCCCTAAACAACCACCAATATGTGTAGCTCCATAAAATTACCTACAAAACGTTTAATGCTAACTGATGTTAGCATCTTTAATTGACAAAAAGTAAGAAAATTAAAACATAGCAAATAATCACTGTAAAAGATCACAAAGGGTCCGAGAATTCATGCTAACTGATGTTAGCACCTTTAATTGACCAAAAGCAAGAAAATTAAAACATAGCAAATAACCATTGTAAAAGATCCACCTTAGAGGATATCTTTCATTTTTTTTGTTAGTATTGTATTGCATTATGGAATAACTTTGTTATAACTAAATACAAAACTTGGAAATATTCTACAAAATGAATATTTTGATTTACCTCGAAATCTCCCAAAGTATAATCTACCTTCAAATTATGGAGGATGGTTGTTCCTTGATTATTTGCATTCTTTAGCATGTCCTCCTAAGGCTAGATAAGGAAAAGATCAAAAGACATATTAAAAAAACTGAGTCGAAACTATACTATTAATGTTTTAATGCAACCAAAAATATAATTTGTCAATGCAATTGATTAACCACCGCTCTTTAAAGAGATCGGCTTGACGTATTGTTGGACCGTTTTAAGACCTGACTGAGTCGTTCAGAAGAGTCGTTTATCCGAATCAGAGGCAGAATCAATGAAACGGACACTCGATGTAATTATAATGTCTCTTATATTGATATGATACTGATTTACAACCTGGAGACGATTCGGCAGAGCTTCGCTACTCAGATCCGAAACTTTCTGAAAAATTACAAATGATTTAACTTGAATGCTATTTATAGTGATGTTGATTTAGCTTGAAATGACACATGCCACTTTCAAGGGAAATCAACATGTTGATTTAGCTTGAAACTGTCATGTGACACTTTCAAGGTAAATCACCACTTTCAAGCTAAATTACCTTAAACATACTCTAAAACCTCCTATACTCTCGTATAACAAAATCTAATCTAATCTAACAATTCAAATCCTAGACTCGATACAAGACGAAGTCAATAGACATAGTGCACTAACAGACTCCCCCTTGGATATTGACGAAGTCTTCAGTGTCCAATCTTTATCATGACACCTCTTCAGTCTTGATCAGTCTTCAAACTCTATCCGAATTGTAACACTGTAAGCATCCTTCAATCTTTATCTTCTTTCCATCAGCTTCAGGCTCCCCCTTTCATCAAGCTTCCGTGCTTTGGGATCAACACCTAGCTTTCCATCTACAAGCTCCCCCTTGCTTTGAGCTCGTCTTCAGACTCCCCCTTAGACTCAGCTTCCGGGATCGTAGTCTGGACTTTTCCTGCAATCACTCATACAACTATAAGTAACAATTTTTTAAACTTCCAGATATCGTAATCTGACAATTCAAACCTTCTAAACCACTTCTCATGAATTTGGCAGTTTCATCGAATCGTATCGGAAACTAACACTTATAACAATATAAGCATCCAAATCCCTCACAGTTAATCATCCAAGTCCAACTTAATGACCTTGGAGATATCACAAACTGTTTTTGAATTTTTGATTTTAAAACTTCAAGTTTCAAATTAATGAACTTGTTTTATTTTTCAGAAACACAATCAGCTTATTTAGATTTTGAAACTCAGCACTCAGACATCAGTTTGTCGAAAATAAAGCAGAAATCAAAATCTTTTTGTATTTTCTGAAAATATAAAGCAATAACGAAATATGTACAAACATATTTACAGACAATATTTTTGTTTTGAGTATGCGTCAGAGGATCATATCAGTTTTTGACAAGTCACAAGTACCGTTGAGCTTAAATTTCACTTTAAGAATTAAACAATTCACTTAGATTGTCGATATACTTGTCCACTTAAATTTTCATACAAATTTCAACTGATTCAGGATACGAATTATGTATTTTAAGAACTTAAACCCATTCATGTGTCCCACCTCTTGAATATACTCCCGTATCCAGATCCCAATATTCAGTCTTACAGGTAGTTATAACACAAATGATATCTGTAAGGGGTTAATAATTTATGAAGAATCATGAGAGCTCAGGTCAGAACCATCGTTCAGCAGAGAGATCATGACTCAACTTGTGGGTGTGTCCCCTTTAGAGGATCTTTTTTACAACAGCATTGCTAAGCATTTTTATTGTCTTATCATATATGCTGAGGGTGATGCTGTGTTTCAAGCATTTGCGGAAAGTATTATTCGAGGACTAGGTCAGAACTACCGTTCAGCAGATGTCCCGGAATAATACCCCAGACATCATTGAGTATAAAAACCTGTATATCAGAATACGAAACCTTTCAAACGAGATTTCAGGGGTTACCTATATATCCAAGTAGTGTTCCCCACGAAATAAGCAAGTGTTTGAATTTAGGTTTATATCCCGAAAAAGTTTACTAAGTGTATAAAAACCTACCGACACATCCACGGTGAGATCGTTTAACACATTTAAACTTTCCATTTCTTTAGCATACTGTAACTGTCTACTGATGTACTATCATTTCCTTTTTTTACACAAAACTCAAATTTTTGAATTTTATCATGTTTTTGTCATTTTCAAATTTTCAAATGTTTTTGTATTTTCTAACAACAATTTTTCTCCCCCTAAAATGCAAAACCATTTAAAAATTTGACAACACAATACTGATAGCTTTATCTCGCCATCCATTTTCTGCTTCAAGTGCTCTGATTTGCAGAAAATATAACGTACCCCCATGATTTACAACCCATTGATCTTAACAGTTTGAAAACCGTGTTTCAATCTTGTGAAAGTAATCATGTTTGTTCAGCCGTGAGGGTTTCGGCGTATTCAATCAACACTCCCCCTTACAACAAACTATTTTCCCATAATGATTTCAAAACACCTAAGTTTGTTTTAATCAGAATGGTTTTCCCGGAAAAATTAGTTTGTTTACCCATCTCTTATGAGTTCGGGGTCATCATATCACCTTGTTCTCTTTTAACCATTTTGAAAAATTTAACATTATTAGGTCAAACACCACTATCACTTGTAGAAAATCAAGTACAACTTAATGTCCTTGATTAACCACTTGTAAGATGAAATATCACAGTTACCATCCTGTGAATTTCTCAAGAATGATGCCGATACCTGCTTCACGCTTACCAACCTGGAAGCTCCGGCAAGTCAGGAATTCAACCAACAGATTTTGACACCCAAGCCTGACCAGCCTTAGGTGCATTTTGAGCTTTTCTCTTTTCTTCATAAAATTCTTTCACTCCTTTTTCCTTACCATCAGCCATCTTACTAAAAATATGTTCAACATTGCTATTAAACATTTTTCTAGTTTCAACACCTTTTGATTTTAGGTTTGCGGCTTGTAATGGTGGAAAATTCTCATCATTCATTAACGGAACTGTCTCTTCCTTCTTTACCTCAACTTGTGGCTCATCTGATTTTGTGGAATCAGATTCATTGCCCGAACTTGGCTTGTCTGACTTTGACGAGCCAGATTCATCGCCAATAACTTTCTTTTTCCTTTTGTTTGTCCTCAGATTTGTATCTGAAGAGTTCGATTTGCTTGGCTTTGCAGTCGAGTGAATCGATTCATCAGAACTTTTATTCGAACCAACCGGTGAACCCGAAGACAAAATCTTCTCCAAGTATTCTCTCGCCTTCTTCCTCTTCTTCCTCAGTCTGTCTCTCTGCCCCTGTGAAAGCTTTACTTTCTTATCTTCCACTTTCTGTTCTTTGGGCTTGACAGTGACTGGTTTCTTTACCGTTCTCTGAGATTCAACCCTTGATCTTCCCATCGATCTCCTCGAGCAATCTCTGGCAATATGTCCTCTGATATGACAATTATAGCATCTTCTTGTCTCATAACTCCAATTCTATCAATTAACAGCAATGTGTCCTCTCACACCACAGGTGTAGCACACTCTGTTATCGTACCATCCTCTTCTGTCATTCCAAACCTTCAGATCATAACATTGTTTGGCTTGGTTATAGTCATTTCTCCTCCTCAATGCTGGATTTGGCTTTTGAGCACTGTGGTCAAACCTGCACCACTTATTACCAACATTTTGTGAGTTTTCATTTTTAAATTTTTGTGATTTTTGATAATGATTGGATGATTTATCTGATGAACTTTTATTTTCAATTTTAGAATTTTTCAAATTTTTATCTTTTTGCTTCTGTTCTGCATTCTTCTTAACAGGTTTTTGTTTAGAACATTCACCTGTTTCAGTAGATTGCAAAACAGTATTTTTAAAATTTTCTTGTAAATCTAATAATATTTTTCTTTTCTTTTCTTTTTCATCATCAGATATTTCATCACAATCTTCAATTTTGACTTTGTCAAAATTTGTGACATTGTCACTTATTGGAACAGAATTGATCGGTTTAGGACAAACATGTGATGTAGAATTCACAAAACCTTTCAATTTATTCTCAAGCTCGGTAATTTTATTTCGAGCAATTTCAGCTTCATTTTCAAGCCGAATGATTTTCTGAAGATGAGAATTTATTTCAATCTGTTTTTCAAGATTATTGTTAAAAATAACAGATTTTTCATCTTCTAAAACCTTCATTTGACTTTGAAAATCTTTTTCAATTTTCAATTTTTCATTTTTAAACTCTTTTTCTTTTTCTTTTAAAACTTTGTTTTCCAATGTCAAACTGTCCACATCACTCAATAGTTTGACATTTTCAGTTTTCAGTTTTTCACAGTTTAAGCGCAACTCCAAAATATGTTCATCATCAGCTTTCTTTTCAGCTTTCAAAGTCAGAATATCTTCAATCTGTTTCTTCTCTTTCTGAACAACCTCAAAGACTAGTGTGTCTTCTGCAATCTCTTTCTTAATCACTGGTTCAGATTTCTTAGATACAGACTTTTCAGATTCTTCTTTCTTTGAAATTACTTCCTCAAAACTCTGCTGTTTTTCAGTAACATTTTCTTGTACAACTTCTTCAGTCATCACAACTTCACATTTTGTTTGAATTGAAATTTGCTCCACCTCAGAATCTGAATCACCATGATCAAATATTGGCATGTTCTTAGCTTCTTGATCATCATTCACTTCCAACTGATTACCAGTAGCAATTTCAGGCATCGGATCCCCATCATCTCCAGTGAATTTCCTAGGCTTCAGGCACTGGCAACTGCTGTCCTGTACACTCCCTGCTCCACAGTCGCAAAAAAACCCTACTTGATCGAGAGTAGACAACACGATGTCCTCGATGACAGACATCTACACAAACAGAACAACAACCTTTTGAAACGGTCAGATCACATGTATAACAGAAATACCAGTGCTGTTCCATAAAATTACTCCCACTGATCGTAAACGTACAAACTTTAGAAGCGAGGACTTTTTCACTGTTACTATCATGATCAACCTTACTGCTTGACATCTTCAAACAACTGGAGACGAACAAACAAACACAATCAGTACAAAAAATATCAAACAACTTGAAATAGACTGACACTCGGTTGACGTGAAATGATCTTGACACGAAAATCCTCTTTCAAGCGAAATATGAATCTCAATGTTCAAGCGAAATCACGACTGTTATCTTTCAAGCGAAATCAACAATGATTTTCAAGCGAAATCAAGATTCAACAGCTTTCAAGCGAAATCCCACGTTGACCAGTTTGAAGCGAAATCAAAACTCAACAGCTTTCAAGCGAAATCCCTTGAATATCAAATTCAAGCGAAATCTTCAGAATAATCAAGTGAAATCTTTAATATTCAAGCGAAATCTCACTGTTCGTTCAAGAGAACTCTGGTTTTTGATCCATTTCAGTCATTTTTAATGCGAATTTCGGTCTCAAACTTTCAAGGCTTTGTTAAACTACTGTTTTGCATGTTCGGTGAAAAGTTCAATCCATTTTGACCATGGAATCTTGTTCAGTTTGAAAAAGAAGGTGTAGAAGTCAGAATCTAATTGCAATCGAGCTAAAATCTTCCTCTTGAGCTCTGATACCACTTGTTGGACCGTTTTAAGACCTGACTGAGTCGTTCAGAAGAGTCGTTTATCCGAATCAGAGGCGGAATCAATGAAACGGACACTCGATGTAATTATAATGTCTCTTATATTGATATGATACTGATTTACAACCTGGAGACGATTCGGCAGAGCTTCGCTACTCAGATCCGAAACTTTCTGAAAAATTACAAATGATTTAACTTAAATGCTATTTATAGTGATGTTGATTTAGCTTGAAATGACACATGCCACTTTCAAGGGAAATCAACATGTTGATTTAGCTTGAAACTGTCATGTGACACTTTCAAGGTAAATCACCACTTTCAAGCTAAATTACCTTAAACATACTCTAAAACCTCCTATACTCTCGTATAACAAAATCTAATCTAACAATTCAAATCCTAGACTCGATACAAGACGAAGTCAATAGACATAGTGCACTAACACGTATAATCAAATAAATGCGGCTAAAGAGTCGGAACCAAACCTGATATAGTTCTGTCCCGTATGGTCAGCCGCCTTCACTGGCGGCTCCGCTGCCAAAAATCGCCCAACACAAGGATCATAACAACAAATTGAAAAATATAAATTTTATAAAGTAAACCCACCATATCACGTACCACTTGCCTATGAATTGACAATGTACCATTAATATCTAATGAATTTTGCTGGCAATAAAAAAATAGAGATAAGTTTATCAAATCATTCAAGTAACAAAAATGATTATTCTACGACTACTCAGCTAGGTGTACTCTTATAGAGACTTTCAAGTGGTTTCCTATTCAGTTAAAGCTTTTACCTAAACCCTTAAACTAATTAGACATACAACGTAACTTAAGTCAACACTTTTGTAGGTATACAGGTTAAAAATCTCACCTCTAAAATGTACATCACAAAGACGTGCCACTCCTAACTCCGAAAGAGTTATTGAGTGTAAGTCTTCAGCCTGAAACAAAGAACACATGATAAATGTAAAGCATATAATCTGGATGTAAAGGTCGGTCATTCACCACCAACTGAACGGTCAAAGACGTGCCACTCCTTTCAAATTCCAACTCGACATTTTGCCCCACGCTATCATCAAGTAAAGTCTCCAACTTCAGAAGCTAACTCGACATTCTACTCCAAAGCACAATGCTTTACAATGGCTTCAAGTATATCATGTTACACCTTCATAATTGAGATAAGAAAAATAACCACTCGACCCGCTTAACATACTCTGAATTTCGAGGGCATGTCTTCATAGTAATCTCCGCTGAACACTCGATGCACTTAGCAGTTAAGTTTAGAATAATATAAGGAGCCAACTACACTAAGCTACGATGAACAAAAAAAAGTTAAATATGATTATTTTAAGAAAAATAAATAAATAAATTATTCAAATTTGTTGCAGCATTGATGAATCAAGACCCCAAAATAACCATATAATTAGAAATAGAAATTACATATCCAGATGTTATATTTATTATTTAGATTACTTGGGCATTTAGGTTTAATAAACCAAAACATAGTGTAGTCAGAAAGAAAAAGGGTTTATTAACTTGTGATATTCAAGTAATGTATACTAATGTGATCTAAATTATTAAGATTCATGAAATGTGTACGGTGATTTTCAATTCAAGTCACAAATTAAAATATGTACTTGTATTAGACTTGGTCCCACAATAAAAAACAAAGCTACTAATATCTATAAAAAGAAGTTGGACAAATTGTTTATGAATGCAACTAACAACAGTAACTACACTTGTATTACTTAAGTTTTATAATTAAGCATGAATAGGTGAATAACTTATCTTATTGAGTACATAACAAACTATAATATATCTCATAATCTAAAGAATAAATCAATGAACACACAACATCATAAAATTAAATTTGCACATATACCTTTGCTACATAATCTTGTTACATTGCTCTGCACACTACAACTTGGGCTACAACTTTCATAAATCCTTCAACTTTATACAAAAGATCATACATATACTCCATACGACCTGGACTCCAACTTTGAACCGTTTATCTTGTCTTCATTTCCTTACCTCCGTAAATGTTTCTTCTAGAATTGTATAATGAAAAAATTAGAAAAGTAAGAAGTATTAAAACCTATATAATAAGTTACATAAACATTAAGAAACGGGTTTAAGGTTTAATGTGACAACCCTCGTAATTACATGTATCCGTACGATTAATTTATGATAATTAAAATGCTTGATGACTGGGTTGAATTACTAAACTGCTTTCTGATCACTGCGTCACACTTACATGTGTTTGTTAGCACACTAGTCATGTGCAGAAAAATTGACTAAATGGTCCTGAATATTCTCCTATGTGTTAGGAATTAAAAGTGTTACAAAATATATATAATAGACACCTTACGGAATAATTAAACACTTTAACGGAACGGTATCCAACCGAACAACCGGACATTACCCGGGACACCAAATATTTGTCAAATACATTGTTTATTATTTTTGACTAGTCGTGGTCCCCGTGTACCATAACACCCACCAAAAATCATCACACAAACATATACTATCAAGTTACTTGCACTCTAACTATCAATTACCATTTAGTTAGAAAAATTGCAACAAGACCCCCCCCCCAAACCGAAATTTCGGTCCCTCATGGACCCACACCATCATCCTCCATGCTTCCAAATATTTGATTAGATTTTAACTCAATATTATATTTGATTACTTACTTGCATATCTAAACAAAATATTATAAGATGGAGTATAAGCATGGCCAACATCTCTACATATCTTTCACAAGATTCACCCTACTCTCTCTCTCATCACTCTCCTCTCTCTCACTTTCGGTTCACCCCCAAAACCGCCACCCTCACCACCACATAACCACCATCATCTTCATCATATTCAAGTTCCATACAAGCTCAAAGTTGATCCATGGAGGTTGCATCTTGAAGAGCATTCAAGGAGCTTTGTTCTTGCTTTTCATCATCATTTCTTCATCATCTTCATCACTAAGAATCATCCCTAGCTTTAAGCTAGTAGTAAGTCTTGATTTACCCTTATTCATGTCTATTTGGTGTAGTTAAAAAGATGTAGTATGTTAAATCTACAAGAACACTAAAATGGTTTAAACAAGATGATGAACATAAAAGTTACATGAAGATTTACATGATGATATGTTGTAGTGAACATGTTGTTGATTGCTTGATGATTTACTTGCTAATATTGATGTTAAATGTCGTTATGGATCTCTAAACATGTTAACGGAATCAATCGAACACACTTTAGAATGTTAAAAAGCTGAAACAGGATGGCTGTTTGGTGATTACAGCCAACTTCAGTTGGCTGTAACCGAACCTTAATAAAGCGAAAAATGTATTTTCTGAAGTCTAGATTTATGTATTATGAAATACGGTTCTAATGGCACTGGAATCACGATTTTTGGACTGCGTTTGCTATTTTTAAAGGGTCATTTTGTAACAGCAGCTCAAGCTGCATTTTTGCTGCTGAAAATACGTGTTATATTTTTAGTCATAACTGGAAATCTAGGTTGAATCAGCTCATGAAATTTGTACAGTAAGTGACCACTGACGTATTTGTAATTCTCCCACTGGAATTTCGTAAATCGGACTTACGAAGAATTTTAAATAAATTATTCCGTGGACTGCAATCAGAAAAAGATGAATCTGATTTCAGTCCGGAAAATGATTTTTTATAAAATATTGGTGATGAATTGGATCCCGATATTTTTACACAATAATATTTGGATAGTTTAAGACCTTCTGTAAAAAGTTGGGAATTTTTGGAATAAGTTAACTATTTTATTTAAATCCCCGAAAACAGCCCAGTTTTGAAGATTAAAGCTAAAACGACATAAGTAGCGATTCGCGGGTCTAAATGTCGGGTAGGTTATCTGGGAATAATCTAACATGTTATATGTCAATAAAAGTGTTATGTGCAATGTCGTATGTTTGCTTATGAATGGGAATAGATGGGAAGTTTATATGGGCATGAACCGTTAAAGTGATGCATGTTATGTGATAGATACGTGTAGGAACTTTGTGCTCTATCTGAAGTCACTAATAAACTAAGTGGTAATCATACTAGGACGTGATTGACCGACCTTGACTGTTAGCTATTTTTGAGAGTCAAACCGAGCAACCGAGGTGAGTTCACACTCCTAAGGCATGGGATTCCCGGTGGGTTGGGAATGAGATTGAATAACTATTTATACTATCAACACTACTAGACTACTTACTACTGTCCTCGGATTGAAGGGCACGTACGTAAAACCTACGTACACTCATACTTGCTACTGTCCTCGGATTGAAGGGCAAGTACGTAAAACCTACGTACACTCATACTTGCTACTGTCCTCGGATTGAAGGGCACGTACGTAAAACCTACGTACACTCATACTTGCTAATGTCCTCGGATTGAAGGGCACGTACGTAAAACCTACGTACACTCATACTTGCTACTGTCCTTGGATTAAGAAGGGCACGTACGGATACGCATGGTCTAGTAACACACATGGGAAGCCCCCACTAATCATCGCAAACATGTTTGGGAAACTGCGATACGGATTAATACGATACATGGTTTACGAAATAAACATATGATTTACGAACACTATAACTAAACAACCAACTGTGAACTTGCTCAACTTTGTTGTTGACTCGTTGTTACATGCCTTGCAGGTCGTTAGGTACTCATGGAGCTTGCATTGGAGTGGGAAGAGTCGTTGTGGGACATGGACAGCTGTGTGCCATGATAAACATTTGAAACGTTTAAACTTATGACTTGGTTTTAAACTTTATGCTTCCGCTTGCAACTTAAACTATGTTTTGTTTAGACACCAATTGTATTGTGATGGATTTTTATACACTACTTACATGCTCGTTCAATATGATTGGTGGCTTGATCCTGGTCAATCACGCCTCCAAGCGGTGATACTCCGCGTGTGGATTTTGGGGGTGTGAGAGATTGGTATCAGAACCATTGGTTATAGCGAACTTGGTTTTAATAAGGGAAAAAGTTTTTATTAAAACCAGACTATAACCTGTACAGTGCTCAACGATCCACAACGACGCTTCGCTCCACGTGCAAGACTCGACATTATAGGTGATATGATTCATGTTTATATTGCCTACTTGTTATTTACATAGTACATTGCTCATAGTATGCTTAGATAAATGTAACAACTATTGCTTGAAACACATGTGTGCTTACTCTCTTCTGTCATCGCATATTCGCGAACCTTCTCACCCATGTTTCCTTTGATATGAAGATCATGAGTGGACGCGTTAACATGACTCAAGCCCAGTTGGCGGCTTTGATCACTGAACAAGTTACTGTAGCACTCGCAGCTGCCCGGGCAGGAGGTCAACACGCTAAGCCTCTTGTGTGCACGTTCAAGACTTTTATGGACTGTCGTCCTAGTACTTTCGGTGGCACTGAAGGAGCCGTTGGACTCCTCCACTGGTTCGAGAAGCTCGAATCGGTCTTCGAAATGTGTGAATGCCCTGAGGCACGTAGGGTGAAGTATGCCACTGGTACTCTCGAAGGCGTTGCGCTGACTTGGTGGAACGCGCAAGTTCAAATGTTAGGGCTGGCAGCTGCTAATGCCACCCCATGGAACGACTTCAAGGAACTGATCAAGCGAGAATACTGTAATCGTGATGACATTCACAAGCTGGAAGTGGAGTTCTTTAATCTGAAGATGACGGGGTCAGAGATAGAGGCGTATACGAAGCGATCCAACGAACTGGCAGTGTTATGTCCAACTATGGTGGATCCTCCCATCAAGCGCATCAAGCTGTACCTCAAAGGCTTAGTACCAGAGATTCAAAGCCATGTGACTTCTGCTAACCTTGCTACCATCCAGGATGTTACTCGTCTTGCTCATCGTCTCACAGACCAGGCAGTGGAACAGAACAGGCTGCCTAAGCGTATAGGTGCTACTGCTATTACTACTTCTGCTATTCCCAGTGACAACAAACGAAAATGGGATGGAACCTCCAGCAAAGGTTCGACTACAGTTCAGTCCCAGGCACAACAGCGAAAGATTAGTGACTACCAGAGCCCTGGTCAGCAATCTTCCGGTAGTCAAGGGCAGGGTGGATATCGAGGAAACCTCCCGAAGTGCAACCAATGCAACAGACACCACAATGGTCAGTGCAACAAGGGTCGTTGTCAGAGGTGTCTCAAGGTGGGTCATGAAGCTAAGGATTGCAGGAGCTCACGACCTGCGAATCGGAACCATCAACAACAACCACCAGCTCCACAGAACCAGCAGCAGCAACAGCGAGGCAACAGGGGATGCTTTCAGTGTGGTGCTGAAGGCCACTTCAACCGGGACTGCCCCCAGTTAAATCAAAATCAGAATAACAACAACAACAATAATCAGGGCAACGGGGATAACAACGGGGGTAATAACGACGACAATGGTGCCAGGGGACGTGTTTTCGTGCTGGGTCAGGGTGATGCAAGGAACGATCCCAACGTTGTGATGGGTACGTTTCTTCTCGACGACTTTTATGTTACTGTTTTATTTGATTCGGGTGCCGATACCAGTTTTGTGTCTCTAAAAGTTAGTCAAATGCTTAAACGCACACTAACACTTTTGAACACCAAGCATGCTGTAGAGTTAGCAAACGGTAAAAGCCTAGAAGCCACACACATAGTTAAGGGTTGTAATCTCGTCTTAGCTGGTCAGACTTTCTCTATCGACCTCATTCCTATTGTTTTGGGTAGTTTCGACATCGTTGTTGGTATGGATTGGTTATCCCGACAGCAAGCAGGGATCATTTGCAAAGAGAAGATTGTTCGTATTCCCCGTTCTGGTAAAGAACCTCTCGAAATTCAAGGCGAAAAGAGTGGTGCTGTTGTGGGCATCATCTCTTTCCTAAAGGCCCAGAAGTGTTTGCGAAAGGGCCACGCTGCTATCTTAGCACTTGTTACTGATGCATCATCGAAAGAGAAGAGAATAAAGGATATTCCAGTAGTACGTGATTTTCCTCAAGTGTTTCCTGAAGATTTACCTGGGCTACCGCCTCATCGTCAGGTTGAATTTCAAATTGAGCTGGCTCCTGGAGCATCGCCCATAGCTCGAGCACCGTATCGCTTAGCTCCAACCGAACTGGAAGAACTGTCCAAACAATTGCAAGAACTCTTGGATAAGGGTTTCATTCGTCCTAGCTTTTCGCCCTGGGGAGCTCCAGTGTTATTTGTAAAGAAGAAAGACGGTACCTTCCGTATGTGCATAGATTACCGCGAACTCAACAAGGTGACCGTGAAGAATCGCTACCCTCTCCCACGTATTGATGACCTATTCGACCAGCTGCAAGGGCCGAGCTATTACTCTAAGATTGATTTGAGATCGGGATACCATCAGCTAAGAGTCCGAGATGAGGACGTCTCCAAAACAGCGTTCAGAACTCGTTACGGCCATTACGAGTTTCTGGTTATGCCTTTCGGATTGACGAACGCACCAGCGGTCTTCATGGATCTCATGAACCGAGTATGCAAACCTTACCTGGATAAGTTCGTTATTGTTTTCATCGACGACATCCTGATCTTTTCTAAGAGTCAGGAGGAACACGAGCAGCATCTACGACTTATTCTGGAACTTCTTCGAACAGAGCAACTGTATGCTAAACTTTCGAAATGTGACTTCTGGCTTCGTGAAGTCCACTTTCTAGGCCACGTAGTAAACAAGGATGGGATTCATGTTGATCCATCCAAGGTAGACTCGATTAAGAACTGGCCTGCACCCTGCACACCAACAGAAATCTGCCAATTCTTGGGTTTGGCGGGCTACTACAGAAGGTTCATAAAGGATTTCTCCAAGATTGCGCAACCTCTCACTTCGCTGACTCAGAAAGGTGTCACCTATCGTTGGGGTGATGCACAGGAATCTGCGTTTCAGCACTTAAAAGACAGACTTTGTAGCGCGCCTATCCTCTCATTGCCTGAAGGCACAGATGATTTTGTGGTCTATTGCGACGCTTCCATCCAAGGACTTGGTTGTGTATTGATGCAACGTGACAAGGTCATTGCCTACGCATCACGCCAACTTAAAGTTCACAAAAGGTACTACACTACGCACGACCTAGAATTGGGAGCAGTTGTCTTCGCACTTAAGATATGGAGACATTACCTGTACGGTACCAAATGCACCATTTACACCGATCACAGGAGTCTCGAGCATATCTTCAAGCAAAAGGAATTAAACATGCGACAACGCCGATGGGTCGAACTCTTGAACGATTATGAATGCGCTATCAGGTACCATCCGGGCAAAGCCAATGTGGTGGCCGACACCCTCAGTCGAAAGGATACTATACCTAAGCGTGTACGTGCGTTACAGCTTACCATCCAATCTAACCTTCCTGCTCAAATTCGTGATGCTCAGGTTGAAGCATTGAAAGCAGAGAACATCAGGGCTGAGTCCTTACGAGGATCAAGGCAACGACTAGAACAAAAGGAAAACGTCGCCTACTATGTTAACGGACGCATCTGGGTTCCACTTTGTGGAGACTTACGCGAGCTTGTGATGGATGAAGCACATAGGTCTCGTTATTCAGTACATCCTGGTTCGGATAAGATGTACCATGATCTCAAGACTACATATTGGTGGCCTGGTATGAAAGCCAGCATAGCAACCTACGTTAGCAAATGCTTGACTTGTGCGAGAGTCAAGACCGAATATCAGAAACCATCAGGCCTACTTCAACAACCAGAGATCCCGAAATGGAAATGGGAGCAAATTTCCATGGATTTCGTTACTGGCCTACCTAGATCTCAACGCGGTAATGATACCATTTGGGTGATCGTGGATTGACTGACCAAGTCTGCGCATTTTCTAGCTATCAAGGAAACGGATAAGTTTT
Source organism: Helianthus tuberosus (assembly GCA_030545235.1). NCBI lineage: Eukaryota > Viridiplantae > Streptophyta > Magnoliopsida > Asterales > Asteraceae > Helianthus > Helianthus tuberosus. The sequence continues at coordinate 28,935,755 of CM060367.1, forward strand.
CTACCCTAGCAAACATCTATCTAAAGGAAGTAGTATCAAGGCACGGAGTGCCAACCTCTATCATTTCTGATCGTGACGCGCATTTTACTTCTGAACTGTGGCAAGCCATGCACAAGTCTTTTGGCTCACGTTTAGATATGAGCACAGCTTATCACCCGCAAACGGATGGACAGTCTGAACGCACCATCCAAACTCTTGAAGACATGCTTCGTGCATGTGTAATCGATTTTGGCAACGGCTGGGAAAAACATCTCCCTCTAGTGGAGTTTTCGTACAATAACAGTTACCACACTAGCATCCAAGCCGCTCCGTTTGAGGCACTGTACGGGCGTAAGTGCCGATCACCTCTTTGTTGGGCAGAAGTTGGCGACAGCCAAATCACAGGCCCAGAACTCGTAGTTGATACTACGGAAAGAATTACTCAGATACGGCAACAAATGGCGGCAGCTCGTGACCGTCAGAAAAGCTACGCTGATAAGCGCAGGAAACCACTCGAGTTCCAGGTTGGGGATCGGGTGCTACTTAAAGTCTCACCTTGGAAATGTGTAGTTCGTTTTGGCAAATGAGGCAAACTCAATCCGCGTTATGTCGGACCATTCGAAGTCATTGAGAAAATTGGCAAAGTCGCCTACAAGCTGAACCTACTGACCGAACTCAGCGGAGTTCACAATGTGTTCCATGTGTCGAATCTGAAGAAGTGTCTGTCAGATGAGACCCTCATAGTTCCCTTAAAGGAGCTCACTATCGACGACCAGCTGCGATTCGTCGAAGAACCAGTAGAGATTACGGATCGAGATGTTAAGATTCTCAAACGTACCAGGATACCTCTTGTTCGAGTTCGTTGGGATTCCCGTCGTGGCCCAGAGTATACCTGGGAACGAGAAGACCAAATGAAGCTCAAGTACCCCCAACTGTTTAAGAAAAATGCAACCACTACTGAGGCTGAAGCCACTGCAGAATTTCGGGACGAAATTCCAAATCAACGGGGGGATGATGTGACACCCTAGGAAAAAGCCAGTAAATACCGCAACTTAACTAGCTTCCTCAGTAACTACGCACCAAATTTCGGGATGAAATTTTCTTAACAGGGGGAGAATGTGACAACCCTCGTAATTACATGTATCCGTACGATTAATTAATGATAATTAAAATGCTTGATGACTGGGTTGAATTACTAAACTGCTTTCTGATCACTGCGTCACACTTACATGTGTTTGTTAGCACACTAGTCATGTGCAGAAAAATTGACTAAATGGTCCTGAATATTCTCCTATGTGTTATGAATTAAAAGTGTTACAAAATATATATAATAGACACCTTACGGAATAATAAAACACTTTAACGGAACGGTATCCAACCGCACAACCGGACATTACCCGGGACACCAAATATTTGTCAAATACATTGTTTATTATTTTTGACTAGTCGTGGTCCCCGTGTACCATAACACCCACCAAAAATCATCACACAAACATATACTATCAAGTTACTTGCACTCTAACTATCAATTACCATTTAGTTAGAAAAATTGCAACAAGACCCCCCCCCCCCCAAACCGAAATTTCGGTCCCTCATGGACCCACACCATCATCCTCCATGCTTCCAAATATTTGATTAGATTTTAACTCAATATTATATTTGATTACTTACTTGCATATCTAAACAAAATATTATAAGATGGAGTATAAGCATGGCCAACATCTCTACATATCTTTCACAAGATTCACCCTACTCTCTCTCTCATCACTCTCCTCTCTCTCACTTTCGGTTCACCCCCAAAACCGCCACCCTCACCACCACATAACCACCATCATCTTCATCATATTCAAGTTCCATACAAGCTCAAAGTTGATCCATGGAGGTTGCATCTTGAAGAGCATTCAAGGAGCTTTGTTCTTGCTTTTCATCATCATTTCTTCATCATCTTCATCACTAAGAATCATCCCTAGCTTTAAGCTAGTAGTAAGTCTTGATTTACCCTTATTCATGTCTATTTGGTGTAGTTAAAAAGATGTAGTATGTTAAATCTACAAGAACACTAAAAGGGTTTAAACAAGATGATGAACATAAAAGTTACATGAAGATTTACATGATGATATGTTGTAGTGAACATGTTGTTGATTGCTTGATGATTTACTTGCTAATATTGATGTTAAATGTCGTTATGGATCTCTAAACATGTTAACGGAATCAATCGAACATACTTTAGAATGTTAAAAAGCTGAAACAGGATGGCTGTTTGGTGATTACAGCCAACTTCAGTTGGCTGTAACCAAACCTTAATAAAGCGAAAAATGTATTTTCTGAAGTCTAGATTTATGTATTATGAAATACGGTTCTAATGGCACTGGAATCACGATTTTTGGACTGCGTTTGCTATTTTTAAAGGGTCATTTTGTAACAGCAGCTCAAGCTGCATTTTTGCTGCTGAAAATACGTGTTATATTTTTAGTCATAACTGGAAATCTAGGTTGAATCAGCTCATGAAATTTGTACAGTAAATGACCACTGACGTATTTGTAATTCTCCCACTGGAATTTCATAAATCGGACTTACGAGGAATTTTAAATAAATTATTCCGTGGACTGCAATCAGAAAAAGATGAATCTGATTTCAGTCCGGAAAATGATTTTTTATAAAATATTGGTGATGAATTGGATCCCGATATTTTTACACAATAATATTTGGATAGTTTAAGACCTTCTGTAAAAAGTTGGGAATTTTTGGAATAAGTTAACTATTTTATTTAAATCCCCGAAAACAGCCCAGTTTTGAAGATTAAAGCTAAAACGACATAAGTAGCGATTCGCGGGTCTAAATGTCGGGTAGGTTATCTGGGAATAATCTAACATGTTATATGTCAATAAAAGTGTTATGTGCAATGTCGTATGTTTGCTTATGAACGGGAATAGATGGGAAGTTTATATGGGCATGAACCGTTAAAGTGATGCATGTTATGTGATAGATACGTGTAGGAACTTTGTGCTCTATCTGAAGTCACTAATAAACTAAGTGGTAATCATACTAGGACGTGATTGACCGACCTTGACTGTTAGCTATTTTTGAGAGTCAAACCGAGCAACCGAGGTGAGTTCACACTCCTAAGGCATGGGATTCCCGGTGGGTTGGGAATGAGATTGAATAACTATTTATACTATCAACACTACTAGACTACTTACTACTGTCCTCGGATTGAAGGGCACGTACGTAAAACCTACGTACACTCATACTTGCTACTGTCCTCGGATTGAAGGGCAAGTACGTAAAACCTACGTACACTCATACTTGCTACTGTCCTCGGATTGAAGGGCACGTACGTAAAACCTACGTACACTCATACTTGCTAATGTCCTCGGATTGAAGGGCACGTACGTAAAACCTACGTACACTCATACTTGCTACTGTCCTTGGATTAAGAAGGGCACGTACGGATACGCATGGTCTAGTAACACACATGGGAAGCCCCCACTAATCATCGCAAACATGTTTGGGAAACTGCGATACGGATTAATACGATACATGGTTTACGAAATAAACATATGATTTACGAACACTATAACTAAACAACCAACTGTGAACTCGCTCAACTTTGTTGTTGACTCGTTGTTACATGCCTTGCAGGTCGTTAGGTACTCATGGAGCTTCCATTGGAGTGGGAAGAGTCGTTGTGGGACATGGACAGCTGTGTGCCATGATAAACATTTGAAACGTTTAAACTTATGACTTGGTTTTAAACTTTATGCTTCCGCTTGCAACTTAAACTATGTTTTGTTTAGACACCAATTGTATTGTGATGGATTTTTATATACTACTTACATGCTCGTTCAATATGATTGGTGGCTTGATCCTGGTCAGTCACGCCTCCAAGCAGTGATACTCCGCGTGTGGATTTTGGGGGTGTGACATTTAAGACAAAAATATAAAAGGAAGTGATGAAATACTGGAATATACTTTTCAGCTAATCGTTTTTTGTTTGGTACGGAAAATTCAGTACTGATACCGGTTCAGTACTGATACCAAGTCCCAGATGCTCATCCCTAACAATACATGTATACATACATATATAAAGTATATATATAATATATATCTTTTCAAGTTGAAAGATTTAAAAAAAACCAACAAAGTAAGTATGTTAACACATATACATATTTATCTGCCTAAAAATTTTCTTAAAATATAATGAGAACCCCGATGAGGGAAAAAGTACCTTAGCATAATACTTAAAATAAAGGCAAATTTATGGATCAAAGATAAAATAATCATTCGAATCACTCAAGCAAACACTTTCATCCTATGACCATTTCACAAATTGAGTCTTGTCGTCGTATGCCTAAAGGTCATTACCTAAGTTAAACAAAAGTTGAATTCCAACTTGTCTTGCTTCTGCAATCACTGCAAAAGTTCAAATATTTTACCCAGTCAACAACCTATAAAATTTATAATGAAATTGTACAAATAATGAAAAGTAAACTTTTCCATAAAACTAAACAAAAATTATAATCAAATTGCACTAAAATTTGTATAAATTTTACAACAGAAAAAAAAAATGAAAACTCAAACTTTCTCATTAAAAAGTATCAGTAAAGCCAAGGACTTTCCAAGAATTGGTCGCATACATATTTGGGTGGTCCTGTTGTTTCAATACTTGAACTCTATAAATTTCGAATTGGTATTAAATTTATGACTAATCAACACCATATATCTTCGATTCAATAAAAGTACCACCACATCAAAGAGTACAAATGTAAAATTAAATAGACATCACGATTGTAACCAAGTACCATCAAAAATAAATAACCAAAACAATACATCCATTTATAAAAATCAAAATAAAGGTCAAAACGAACTAACCCGAATGAGGTGAACCCCTCAAATATATCCATATGAATGGTTAAGTGGTTTGGATCAGAGATCTGCATTGTTCGTGCATCCTGTTACTGTACGAATTCGGATCAAATATACTAAGGCAAAAGGCTTGAAGTCAACATAAACAACATAAATTCAAGTGTCGAATCTCATTTAAACTTTCAAAACTAATTTCATTCAAACTGTAAGGGTAAACACACCTGTTACAGATAATGATTTTGTTAACATCAGAATCTTCATCCCATAAAAAGCATTCAAAAAAAAAAAACATATTCTAAAGTCAAGATCCTAACACTAACCAAATAAAATTAAAACAAAATAACTTCAAAACACTCAAAATTCATCTAAAAACTATTAGATCTAAACAAAATATCATCTAAACGGCATGACTATTAAAAATCCCTAAATAGAATATAATCGACAATTTTAATTCATGAATCTACAAACTAATTCTAGTATACAAAAAAACTTAAAAGAAACTATGAATCACCTTCAATGAGGAGGCTTTTGGGTGAACCAAGAAATCCTTCCTGTTGCGCACTATAACCCGAGTCCTAGCCGCCGCTTAGAATCACCGTTAAACCTTAGATCTGCTTAAAACCGCATATAAAAAACAATAAACGGCCTAATCAACAACAACAACATAAGAAATCATACAACCAAATTAGGGTTTTCTTATAAAAACTACAAAATCACAAACACAGATGGAATCCAACTTACCGATCCTTGTATTTCGAAGTCTGATGATGAACATAAAATAGAGCACGCTTCTTCAGTGATCGTTTGAAACATCCGATTAAAAGAAAGAATTTAAATATAGGCGATAGAATTGGAAACGGTTCCATAATTTCCTAAAAAAACTTCCGATTATTGAATAAGATTTCAACCTTCCATATATAATCTAGAGAAAGCGCTTAAAGAATTGAAGGAAATTGAAGGAAAATAGCGAGAAGAGGAAAATGCCGCCCAAAATCCCAATACTCTGGCCAAAGAGAATAGCCACATCAAAGTCAAATAGTCAACACTATTTTGCTTTAACATAAGAGATAGATATTCAGCCCCTTTCCCTGGCCAACTCAGGTTTCCACCCGGCTGGTTCAGCTGAATATATTTTCTTCGCATAACCCTCCCCCGACCTGGTCAGGTTTCCACCCGGCCGTGTCAGCTGAATATATTTTTATAACAACCCTCCTAGTTATTTTCGACACTCTAATATATATTAAAATATTTCAATATTCACCCCATATGCGAAAATAGGCCCTGAATACCTTTAATTTTATAAAAATTAATTAAAAACGAATTTTTATGGTCTCTCGCGGAGCGCGTAAGCCACCCCCTTGACCTACGCGGGCCGCGACAGCTCCATGTCGGGGCGACACCCGGTGCTGCCACGTGTCATGCAGCGTATCGAAGCTAGGGCTGAGTCGGACAAGCTAGGGCCTACCCTAGCTGCCCTCGCGGGCCGCGTAGCCCCTGGCTACATCTTACGCGGGGCACAACAAAACCGAAATCAGCTCCTATAAATTTGGAGCTCGGGCCTTCAGTCGAATTCGCTCACAATCTTTTCTTTCTCTCGAAATTTCACATAGTAGGCATAATTCTCGGGTATAATACCCCCCTAAATAACGAAGTTCTGCTCCGTTGTAAGTATCATAACCCCGGTTACGTATTAGATACGCTGCCCGATTGATCCAGGGTTCCGTAACGGCTGTCGTGGTTCTGCCCGACGTAGTCGTTGGAATACCGTCTCGGGGAGGGTATTGCTAATGTAAATATTGGGTTATTATACTAACGCGTGTGCGTTTGTTTTAATTATAGATAATCACCATGAAACCCTTAAGGAAAACCTAAGACAGCAATGTGAGTAATCTCCTTTTTGTAAACTGTTTTTACAAAACCTTAATTGTTTTACAATGCAATTATGCAGTGATTGAGTCTTTGTAATTCTTCAATTACTGCCGGTATTATGGGGTTTTGTATACATTACTTGATAATCTTCACAATTGGACAACGAGTTAGCCAATGTGTGATATGACCATAGCCACAGATACGGTCGAGTGGCAAGTACTGAATGAGTAATTGTGTAGATATAAACATTGTAATCGCTCTCAATACTGTGTTAATTGATAAAACTCTTCTTGATTAAACTGGGATTCACTCACCAGTATTTCCCACTGATAAAATATTTTAAACGCGTTTCAGGTAACAAAATGTGAGAGCCAACTAGAAGCCAGCTGGACAACACTGAAGGCTTGGAGAAAGTGGCTATAAAAGTTACCTAAATAAAAGAAGATGTTTTATTAAATAAATTAGAGTTTATCTCTATAAATCAGTTTGTAATAAAAACATGGGTTTTATCCCAATATGTTTATTTATATAAAATGTGGTGTTTTACTCTGATAAAATATTTCTTAACTACGGTCCTGATGTAATTTCCGCTGCTAAATTGATAAACACCGATACCACCAACACCGAGTCTCGCGGCCGCCCGTTCCCAGGACAGGTAGGGTGTAACACCTCGAAAAATCATGCCTAACAAAATAAAGTCACGTGTCATGGTAGGTAAACGTATTATAAACCCGGATCAAGTTGAAAGATGTATGCTAGGATTTAAAAGTGTCGACATGTTAATTTATACCTCTGAGCGACCTATTTATAAATCCCAAACCTTAACCTGTTTTATAAACATCTGATATACATTCAAATCCGTTTCAGGTAACAAAATGTGAGAGCCAACTAGAAGCCAGCTGGACAGCACTGAAGGCTTGGAGAAAGTGGCTATAAAAGTTACCTAAATAAAAGAAGATGTGTTGGACCGTTGTACGACCTCTAAAAGTCAGTTAAGGCGTTCATCTCTATGTGTAAAGGCGGAATCAATGCACATAAAGTCATAACAGCTTTGTTCCTCTTAATTTTCTTTCTATTAATGCCTTCTGAGTCTTTACACTGATTTTCTGACAAAAATTCAGCAGCACCTTGACTCACATACAATGACAACTCTATATCGCTTCAAATGACCAACACACCTATATATAGAACACATGATTTCGCTTGAGACTGTCTGAAGCGAAATCTGTTATGCTTTGATTTCGCTTCAAGCATCCACATATCCTCTCAAGCGAAATCTCATGTTTAACAAATAAAAACCCTAACTTAAACCCTATGGTGTGATCATTCAAACACTCCTAGACACAAGACTTGATAATGACGTAATCAGCAGACATTTAGTGCACCAACAGACTCCCCCTTGGATGTTGATGAAGTCTTTGGCTTCAAGTCTTTGTCTTTAACAACCTTCAAACATTGTAAAAACTCTCATCAATCTTTATCTTCAATCTTTAAACTTTAAACTTCAATCTTTCCTTTGACTGTTGATCCAGACTCCCCCTTTCACAGACTCCCCCTCTCAATATGCTAGAATCTGAGAAATCTGGTTCAAGCTTTGTCAATTTGTTTCCATTGGAAATAATGAAGTCCAATCCTGTTACTCAATCAACAAACATAACCATTCTATCTTTTCAACAATAAAATACAAATTCAATCAGCTTTAATAATCCACTCAAGTATTCAGGTCCAAGTTAATGACCCTGATTACCCAATTAATCTACCAAGTCCAAATTAATGACCTTGGTTGATCTTTTGACGAATCAATACTGATTTTAAAACAACGTTTTCAAACATTTTCTGAAAATAACAAATATCAAGTTAATGAACTTGTTTTTGACTTTACAAACAAATCAAACTTCTTCAAAGTAAGCTCTCCTCATTCTTTAGTCCAGAATTTCCTGCATCTGCTTCAAACATCTGAGAATCCAACAATCAACTTTCCACTTTGGTTTGTCGGAAAATAAAGCAGAAATAAAATCTTTTTGGATTTTATCAAAGTGATCTAAACTAAGAAATGAAATATAGAAAACTTAAATTGCAGAAAGTAAACAAAGTAAACTATTTACAAACAGATTTTTGTGAGCGTGTCAGGGAATCATATCAGCTTATCAGACAAATCACAAGTACCGTTAAGCTACATTACATACTCAGATTTAAACAATTTACCTCGATTGTCGATATACTGATCCATTTTAAATTCTCATACAAATTTCAATTTATTCAGGATACGATTTAGATGAATTAAGAACTTAGATCATTCATGTGTCCCACCTCTTGAATATACTCCCGTATCCAGAATCTCAATAATCAGTCTTACAGGTGAGAATACTACAATGATATCTGTATATAATTTAGGTATGCGAGGGCCGAGGGATCTCAGATCGATACTTCTGTATACGCAGAGAGATATCAGCTTCGACTTTTCAGTGTGTCCCCTTTAGAGGATCTTTTTGCTTACAACAGCAGCATATATCAATTTTATTGTTTCAGCATGCTGAGGGTTTAATGCTGTGTTTCAAGCATTGCAGCAAGTATTAGCCAGGGACTAGGTCAGAACTACCGTTCAGCAGAAGTCCCGGAATAATACCCCAGACATCATAGAGTATAAAGACCTAGTATATCAGATTAAGAGACCTTTCAAACGAGATTTCAGGGGTTACCTATATATCCAAGTAGTGTTCCCCACGAATTCACAAGTTTGAATTTTAGGTTTATATCCCGAATAAATCTACTAAATGTACGAAAACCTATCGACACATCATCAGTAAGATTGTTTAACTCTTTTTATACTTTTCAAATCTTTAGCATACTGTGATCATCTAGCTGATGTACTATCATTTTCCCTATATACACAAGCTCTTTATCATTTTATCATGTTTTTGTATTTTTGCATTTTTACTGTTTTTGTATTTTCTGAAAACATAAGTATGTACAAACATCTACTCCCCCTAAATACCAAAACAAGTAAAAATTCGACAAACCATTGCAGATTGTTTCTCGTCTTCATCCGCAACAGTACTCTCATCAACGCCAAGTATGCCATCCGACACCGACAGAAGCTTCATACCATTCAGTTTTAACAAATATGTAAACCGATTTTTATCAAAAGCTTTGGTATGTAAATCAGCTTTCTGTTCGTCAGTGTGGATTTTCTCAATTCGTATCAACTTTTTCTCAAAACAATCACGAATAAAGTGATGACGAATTTCTATGTGTTTAGTTTTAGCGTGATATACTGGATTTTTAGTTATATTTATCGCGGCCTCATTATCAACAGATTTCGCTTGAAAGTGTGTAATGTATTTGAGTTTTCGCTTGAAGCCTCAAGCGAAATCATCATATCAGATTTCGCTTGAGTGATGCTGAAGCGAAATCTCAAAGTCTATATATAGGAGATCAAGGTCAAGCGAAATCATAAGTTGTCTTTGTGATATTTCCATACCGAGGTGCTGCCGGTGTGAGAACTGATTGTAATTGCTTTCATATCAATACAAATCAGTGTTAAAGTGAAGATTCAGCTGTTTATAGGTCAAATACTTGTTTTCCGCACCTGTATTTGATGGAATTCCTCTGAACCGACTCGTTTAGGTCGCGAACACGGTCCTTACAATACACCGTTAAGCTTCATTTCATATTAAGTTCTAAACAATTCACCTAGATTGTCAGTATATTTGACTACATTAATGATATCTAAAAAATTCCTGACTCAAACTTGGGTATCTAGATTCCTGAGCAAAATTCCATGTAGCTGTTTCTGAAATTTGTTTTACTGTCTCCATTTCAGTACGTGGTAGCATATACTTTTTCAGAATACATTCCCATGATCTTAGATGATTTGCTTGCACCCAGTTTTCGAAACGATCTTTCCATCCATAGTATTCCTCAATGCACATTAGCTTCGGGGGTTTTTGAGTAGTCCCTGTTTCATTTTCTGAATTCATGTTCTGAGCAATGGAAGATGAACTAGACGATGTTGCAAAAGCGTTGTGGAAATCGTTGTCCATGTTTCAGACACTTTCAAACGAAATACTAAAGTTACTTGTTTCAGGTGCAGGGAAAAAGGTCATTTTAAGCGGGAGTGCAAGAACAGAGAAGTTAGTGGTGCTCAAAATCCATTTGGAAAAGATGACTACTACCGGAAAGCCATTTATCAGCAAGTTGGTCAGACACAAGAATTACAGACATCAACAGACTCCCCCTCAGATGTTGACGAGTCGACTATCGAGTCACAACAACACTGTATCTTCACATCTTCATTCTTGATCAGTCTCTGGGGTTTTCTCTTTCTATCTTCTTCTCCAGAATCACCTGGCTCTATCAGACTCCCCCTCACGATTTGCTGATATTCATTTGTTCTTCAGCAACATCTGCTTTAGGATCGATGTCTGACTCAAATGTTGTTTACAAGATCATTGCCTGGCTTTCATCTAATTCTCTTGATCAGATCTCTTGATTCCTTAAGTTCATCAGCATCAGCAGCTAGCAAACTTTAGATTCATGATCAGATTCTGACTTTCATAAGCTTTGAATGAATTAATCTGGCTCACCTGTAACAATCTTAACCCAGAAATAAATTTTCTAAATTTAACAATTTAAATGCACCAACAATCTGATATAATCAGATAATTCTCTCTCATATCACAAACCAATGATGAACCAAATGTAAGTTTTTTTTTTTTTTTTTTTTTTAAATACCAATTGTAGAATTTTAACAAACCTTTTTGACATTTTAAGATTCACTCCCCCTCACAACCAAGTCATCACGTTTAGCACTTGAAATTTTGACAATCAGCTTTCCAATATCAGTTGTCGAAAATCTTTTTGATATTTTTTTCAAAAAATTATGCTAAAACACACTAAAAATCTTTTTGGATTTTTGAATGTAAATGAAATGCAGTAAAGAAATATTTACAGACAATATTTTTGTGAGTTTGAGCAAGAGGATCATATCAGTTTCTGAGACATATCACTAACACCGTTAAGCTTCATTTCATATTAAGTTCTAAACAATTCACCTAGATTGTCAGTATATTTGTCCACTTAAATTTTCACACAAAGTTCAATTGATCCGAGATATGAGTTTAATGTTTTAAAAGACTTAAACTTATCCGTGTGTCCCATTACTTGAATATACTCCCGTATCCAGATCCCAATATTCAGTCTTACAGGTGAGTATACCACAGATGATATCTGTCAGGGGAATAAATTATAGTACGAGGGCCGTGAGAGCTCAGGTCGATCTTTCGATACGCAGAGAGATGACGGCTTCGACTTTTGGTGTGTCCCCTTTAGAGGATCTTTTGCATTACAACAGCAGCGACTATCAATTTTATTGTTTCATCAGCTTGCTGAGGGCGATGCTATGTTTCAAGCATTTGCATAAAGCATTATCCGGGGACTAGGTCAGAAATTTCTTTCAGCAGAAGTCCCGGGATAATACCCCAGATATCACTGAGCATAAAGACCTAGTATCTCAGAATAAGGGACCTTTCAAACAAGATTTCAGGGGTTACCTATATATCCAAGTTTGTGTTAACCCACAGAACAAGCAAGTTTGAAATTTAGGTTTATATCTCGTCACAATCTACTGAATGTATAAAAACCTACTGACACATCATCAGTAAGATTGTTTATCACAATTTTCTTTCCAATTTTTTAGCATGTTGTGATTGTCCACTGATATACTATCATTTCCTCTATATGCAACAAAAACTCATTTTTGAATTTTATCATGTTTTTGTCTTTTTCAAATTTTCAAATGTTTTTGGATTTTCTGAAAATTTTTACTCCCCCTAAAATGCAAACACATTTTAGGAAATTTGAAAATAAACTGTACAATAAAGTGACAACTGATATCAAATCGCATCAAATCGCCATTCACTAGGCATAAACAATCAGAACTTTCCCTATCACAAAACTATTTTCTCATTATGATTTCAAAACACTTAAGTTTGTTTTAATCAAAATGATTTTTCCGGAAAATAAGTTTTATGATATAATCATTTGTAGATTCGGGGTGTGGTTCATCACATTGTCTTTCAAAATACCAATTGTAAGTATGGTCCAATCAAGTTCAACTTAATGACCTTGATTAACCTTTTCATGTAAGCATTTTCTATACCAATTGTAAGAATTACCACATGTAGGAATGTTACGTCTACATCACCATTTTACCAATCAAAATGCCGATTCCTGCTTCGCACTTACCAACCTGGAAGCTCCGGCGTAGTCATACAACCTGTAAACATCCAAACACTATAAAAAATCTTTCAACTAAAAACTTCAAACATTAGAAAGATGCCGATTCCTGATCCACGATTACAAACTTGGGATCTCCGGCAAGTCCTAAGACTTTAAGGAAAGCAAACTTCCACCCAAGTCTTATTTGACTTGGTGGCTTCCAATTCCTGAGCAGTAGGGTTGTAAGTTGCCTTTTTAGTTGCATAAAAATCTTTAACCCCCTTTACTTTCCCATCAAGCATTTTCTTAAAAATTTTCTTAACATTTTCATTAAATGTTTTTTCAATATCAAAATCTGAGATTTCTATTTTACCAACCATTTGTTTAATCTCTTCTATACTCAGTGATTTAATGTCAACATCATTCATCAAATCTTTGATCTCATCTTGTGACTCCTCTGATTTTGTGGAATCAGAATCATCGCCAGATTCTTCATCTGATTTTTTAACAATCCATTTTTGGTTGTCTTTTGCCCTCTTTTTGTACAATTTTTTAGAATTTTCACCAACTTCATTTTTTGAATTGTCAAAAATTTTGAAGTTTGTAGTTGGTGATTCATTCCTTTCAACCATTTTTTCTTTAAGTTTTTCAGAGACTCCCTGTTTTCTGTTGACTTTGTTTGGACAATTGTGAGCGATGTGTCCAACAACTTGACATTGAAAACAAGTTCTTGTATCTCTTGGAATGTCTCTTGAATGAAAAACTCCAGTTCCTGTTCTTTTTCTTTTAACAAGAAACTCCTGGTTTGTTTGTCTCCAGAAAGGTTTCTTCTGTTCATCTTCAACACTTCCACCTGAAACAAATTCTGTTTTTAGTTTATAATTGTTTACATTTCTGTAATTTTCTTGCTGAATAAAACCTAAACCTTTCCTTTTGTTACTACAATTTTGGTTTGTTTTCTTTTGAAAACCAGAACCAAAATTGTAATTCTTTTTCCCTTTTTTCTTGTTTAACCTTTGTTGAACTCTAGAAGTATATGTTTTAGGTTTTTCAGTAGATTTTAGATCCTTAATTTCAGAAAAATTAATTTCCGTCATTTTGAAAACCTTTTTGATCATGTCAAAACGAACACTTCTAATCGGAAACTCTTTGTCAGAGTATAATTTGTCCGAATCATTTAAAGTGTATGCAACTTCAAATGTTTCATCATCCAAATTTGCCTTTGATAACAAAAATTCTTTACTGTAAGATCGTTTTTCCGATGACTTTGAACTTTTGACTGACGAACTTGAACACCCAGACTCAAACTTTGACTCAGACCCCTCCTCAGTATCCAACACCTGATCGACCACCTTTTTGATTAACTCAGACTCATGATCAGTATCAGACGAAGTAAATGTGATATCAATGTTATCTGGTAAAACGTCAGTTGTCTCGGATTTTAACTTTATATTGACTGCTTTTTCGACTTGCTCCTCATTTGGTTTTCTAGGAGAATATCCTTCCCAGATAGGAGGCGGACACTTGTTGTATTTAACAGTCGATTTCTTACCAGTGTCATTCTTTTGCTTCTCAACCTGAAATGCTTCAAAACCTGCAACAGTAGGATAAACTCGATCAATAACATAATCAGAACAAGAATAGCTCAGTAATAACCTTCTGATCCTTTCATTCTCGATCTTTTCTTTTTCCAACTCTTGCTTTAGATTAGCATTTTCTTCGATGTAATGATTAATTGCCTTTTGCTTTGTCATCAACGTAGCATTTGTCATCGTTAAAGCCTTTTCTCTTTCAGAGTTCGTTGTTTGAAGACCTGTCACTGTTCTGTTCAACACGCTATATGATTCTTTCACATAGCTGATGTCAGATAGTAACTTTTCTATCAGTCTTTCTCGATCAAACAGAATCACATCTTTTTCTTCACAACTTTTACAAGCTTCCAAACACTTCTTGCAAGGCTTTTCAATTTCAACAATCTTTTCAATCTCGATTGATTGTTTTTACCACTTCAATCACTTTTTCTTCATCAGTTACCTTCTCAGCTTCAGTCACCTTTTCTTCAACAACTACTTTAACTTCCTCATTCTGTTGTTGTTCTTTAGCATCTTGTTTCTTCTTCAGTTTCTCCATGCGATCTGCAAAATAGAAATGAAAACTTTCAGGAGAAAGATGATTTTTAGCCACATTAATATGTTTCTCTTCCTCATCATCACTGCTAATTTCAATCGGTGTTTCATCAAACTCTACAGATTTGTCAGAATCATCTTCTGATATACCAGAATCAGATGGTGTCTGATCAAATGCAACTTCCTTTTCTGAAGTATCATCATTTTGTACACTCTCATCTGTAGTTAATGACTCAGAATCAGCACTTTCTAAACTTTCTTCAGATGTAATCGATTGATCTTTCACTGTTTCACCAATTGATCTCATCCAGTTTGCAAACAAGTCTGGTTCTCTAACAATCTTTGCAATGAAAGCTTTGAAATCCCCTTTTTCATCAACAAACATATCCCAGCTGAATCCTTCAGGTAGTTGTTCATCATTTTGGTCCACTATACATGCTGTGCTATTAGAAGAAATGTAGTTGCTCCAGTTGAAATCTACCAAACATCCTTTCTTTGAATCTTCAATCTTTCTACCATGAGCCGTCTGTAATTCTTGTGTCTGACCAACTTGCTGATAAATGGCTTTCCGGTAGTAGTCATCTTTTCCAAATGGATTTTGAGCACCACTAACTTCTCTGTTCTTGCACTCCCGCTTAAAATGACCTTTTTCCCTGCACCTGAAACAAGTAACTTTAGATTTATCAAAACCTAAAGTAGAAACACAAGCATCAAGAAAATCATTTCTCCCGGTAATTGTCTTGAACTTCTCAGCACGTCTAAGAACACTTGCAAGACACCATTTGATATCCATTAGTTCCATCTCTTCAGCATCTATTTGGTCGTAATCTTCTTTAGTAAGCATAGGATTTCCAATTCGACCAGCCACTAAACCTTCATATGAGATAAGCACGGAACCAAGTAATGCCATATGATCTTTTGCAATGTCTTCAGAAAAACTTTGACCTTCTGGAAGATTTAGAGCTATGTTGCATTGAATCACACAACCATTTCCCATCTTTGTGCTTTGAGACTGAAAACTTTCTGATGGGTTTTTCGGATTAACACTCGGATACAATGAGAAACCACTGTTGCTTTTGTTTGAGTTTTGATCAGTCTTTTCTGTAGAATCCCCAACACTATAAGCAGTCTGAATTTTCGGACTTCTCTCAGCTTCTGAAGTCGGAACACTACCCTTGTAATACATCTTTACATCTTGTTGACCACTTGGATTATTCATCCTTGCGATCTTCTGCTGTTCCAAATCCTGACTTTCAATCTTTTCAATGAACTGAGAGATTGACAACCCTTCATAAACTCCGGTATTCTTCAATATCATCAAATAAGTTCCCCACTCTTTCTGAGGTAAAGCATCAGCTAGCTTATCCACCCATTCCTCATCTTCTTTGTTGATGTTCATCATCGACATTGTTCGAACTAAGTGACAATATCGTTCAATGAGTTTCTTTGTATCTTCTCCGGGCAAACTTGTGAACAAGTCAAACTCCTTTTTAAGCAACGCCTTTTTGCTTTTAATCATGTTTGCACTACCTTCAACTTTGACTTTCAAAGCATCCCAGATTGACTTTGATGTTTTGTCATGTTGGAGAAGTATAAAGATGTCTTCTTTGATAGCTTGTTGAAGCAAACTGATCATCATTTTTTCAGCTCGATACATTTCCCGTTCTTCATTACCAAACTCTGAAATTTGTTTTACTGTCTCCATTTCAGTACGTGGTAGCATATACTTTTTCAGAATACATTCCCATGATCTTAGATGATTTGCTTGCACCCAGTTTTCGAAACGATCTTTCCATCCATAGTATTCCTCAATGCACATTAGCTTCGGGGGTTTTTGAGTAGTCCCTGTTTCATTTTCTGAATTCATGTTCTGAGCAATGGAAGATGAACTAGACGATGTTGCAAAAGCATTGTGGAAATCGTTGTCCATGTTTCAGACACTTTCAAACGAAATACTATCTTTCAAGCGGTACCCTTTAAGCGAAACAAGTATTTGACCTATAAACGAGTCATACAACCTTTGAAATGATAGTAGTTAATTTGATTTTTCAAATGAGTTTTTACAATGTTTGAAGGTTGGCTAGAACTATGCTCGCAGATTCAAAGTTACCGATAAATTTTTGGGCTGAAGCTGTTTCTGCCGCATGCTATACGCTCAACAGGGTTCTTACCAATTGTACTATCATTAACTTCCGTTTAAAGATTAACTCATCTGAGTCATTAACTACAGATGAGAGTGTACAAAATGATGATACTTCAGAAAAGGAAGTTGCATTTGATCAGACACCATCTGATTCTGGTATATCAGAAGATGATTCTGACAAATCTGTAGAGTTTGATGAAACACCGATTGAAATTAGCAGTGATGATGAGGAAGAGAAACATATTAATGTGGCTAAAAATCATCTTTCTCCTGAAAGTTTTCATTTCTATTTTGCAGATCGCATGGAGAAACTGAAGAAGAAACAAGATGCTAAAGAACAACAACAGAATGAGGAAGTTAAAGTAGTTGTTAATGTCTGCTGATTACGTCATTATCAAGTCTTGTGTCTAGGAGTGTTTGAATGATCACACCATAGGGTTTAAGTTAGGGTTTTTATTTGTTAAACATGAGATTTCGCTTGAGAGGATATGTGGATGCTTGAAGCGAAATCAAAGCATAACAGATTTCGCTTCAGACAGTCTCAAGCGAAATCATGTGTTCTATATATAGGTGTGTTGGTCATTTGAAGCGATATAGAGTTGTCATTGTATGTGAGTCAAGGTGCTGCTGAATTTTTGTCAGAAAATCAGTGTAAAGACTCAGAAGGCATTAATAGAAAGAAAATTAAGAGGAACAAAGCTGTTATGACTTTATGTGCATTGATTCCGCCTTTACACATAGAGATGAACGCCTTAACTGACTTTTAGAGGTCGTACAACGGTCCAACAAGTGGTATCAGAGCCTTCAAACATGTTCTTAACTGAATTTCTTGTTGGACCGTTGTACGACCTCTAAAAGTCAGTTAAGGCGTTCATCTCTATGTGTAAAGGCGGAATCAATGCACATAAAGTCATAACAGCTTTGTTCCTCTTAATTTTCTTTCTATTAATGCCTTCTGAGTCTTTACACTGATTTTCTGACAAAAATTCAGCAGCACCTTGACTCACATACAATGACAACTCTATATCGCTTCAAATGACCAACACACCTATATATAGAACACATGATTTCGCTTGAGACTGTCTGAAGCGAAATCTGTTATGCTTTGATTTCGCTTCAAGCATCCACATATCCTCTCAAGCGAAATCTCATGTTTAACAAATAAAAACCCTAACTTAAACCCTATGGTGTGATCATTCAAACACTCCTAGACACAAGACTTGATAATGACGTAATCAGCAGACATTTAGTGCACCAACAGACTCCCCCTTGGATGTTGATGAAGTCTTTGGCTTCAAGTCTTTGTCTTTAACAACCTTCAAACATTGTAAAAACTCTCATCAATCTTTATCTTCAATCTTTAAACTTTAAACTTCAATCTTTCCTTTGACTGTTGATCCAGACTCCCCTTTTCACAGACTCCCCCTCTCAATATGCTAGAATCTGAGAAATCTGGTTCAAGCTTTGTCAATTTGTTTCCATTGGAAATAATGAAGTCCAATCCTGTTACTCAATCAACAAACATAACCATTCTATCTTTTCAACAATAAAATACAAATTCAATCAGCTTTAATAATCCACTCAAGTATTCAGGTCCAAGTTAATGACCCTGATTACCCAATTAATCTACCAAGTCCAAATTAATGACCTTGGTTGATCTTTTGACGAATCAATACTGATTTTAAAACAACGTTTTCAAACATTTTCTGAAAATAACAAATATCAAGTTAATGAACTTGTTTTTGACTTTACAAACAAATCAAACTTCTCCAAAGTAAGCTCTCCTCATTCTTTAGTCCAGAATTTCCTGCATCTGCTTCAAACATCTGAGAATCCAACAATCAACTTTCCACTTTGGTTTGTCGGAAAATAAAGCAGAAATAAAATCTTTTTGGATTTTATCAAAGTGATCTAAACTAAGAAATGAAATATAGAAAACTTAAATTGCAGAAAGTAAACAAAGTAAACTATTTACAAACATATTTTTGTGAGCGTGTCAGGGAATCATATCAGCTTATCAGACAAATCACAAGTACCGTTAAGCTACATTACATACTCAGATTTAAACAATTTACCTCGATTGTCGATATACTGATCCATTTTAAATTCTCATACAAATTTCAATTTATTCAGGATACGATTTAGATGAATTAAGAACTTAGATCATTCATGTGTCCCACCTCTTGAATATACTCCCGTATCCAGAATCTCAATAATCAGTCTTACAGGTGAGAATACTACAATGATATCTGTATATAATTTAGGTATGCGAGGGCCGAGGGATCTCAGATCGATACTTCCGTATACGCAGAGAGATATCAGCTTCGACTTTTCAGTGTGTCCCCTTTAGAGGATCTTTTTGCTTACAACAGCAGCATATATCAATTTTATTGTTTCAGCATGCTGAGGGTTTAATGCTGTGTTTCAAGCATTGCAGCAAGTATTAGCCAGGGACTAGGTCAGAACTACCGTTCAGCAGAAGTCCCGGAATAATACCCCAGACATCATAGAGT
Source organism: Helianthus tuberosus (assembly GCA_030545235.1). NCBI lineage: Eukaryota > Viridiplantae > Streptophyta > Magnoliopsida > Asterales > Asteraceae > Helianthus > Helianthus tuberosus. The sequence goes on from CM060367.1 coordinate 28,955,470, forward strand.
ATAAAGACCTAGTATATCAGATTAAGAGACCTTTCAAACGAGATTTCAGGGGTTACCTATATATCCAAGTAGTGTTCCCCACGAATTCACAAGTTTGAATTTTAGGTTTATATCCCGAATAAATCTACTAAATATACGAAAACCTATCGACACATCATCAGTAAGATTGTTTAACTCTTTTTATACTTTTCAAATCTTTAGCATACTGTGATCATCTAGCTGATGTACTATCATTTTCCCTATATACACAAGCTCTTTATCATTTTATCATGTTTTTGTATTTTTGCATTTTTACTGTTTTTGTATTTTCTGAAAACATAACTATGTACAAACATCTACTCCCCCTAAATACCAAAACAAGTAAAAATTCGACAAACCATTGCAGATTGTTTCTCGTCTTCATCCGCAACAGTACTCTCATCAACGCCAAGTATGCCATCCGACACCGACAGAAGCTTCATACCATTCAGTTTTAACAAATATTTAAACCGATTTTTATCAAAAGCTTTGGTATGTAAATCAGCTTTCTGTTCGTCAGTGTGGATTTTCTCAATTCGTATCAACTTTTTCTCAAAACAATCACGAATAAAGTGATGACGAATTTCTATGTGTTTAGTTTTAGCGTGATATACTGGATTTTTAGTTATATTTATCGCGGCCTCATTATCAACAAAAAGAGGTGTGTTAAGAAACTGCAAACCGTAGTCGCGCATCTGTTGCTGTATCCACAAGATCTGAGAGCAGCAACTGCTAGCAGAAACATACTCCGCTTCACAAGTATAAAAACAACTTAATGAAAATTCAGTTTGCAAAGGAGCAACTTTTGTATAAAAACATGTAAGCCCTTTATCAATCTGATTTCGAGTGCGAACACCAGCTTGCAATTCTCCTATGATCAACTCCTCTGGATGATATGAGAAATTTCGCGGCATCACTTCACTTTGAACATCTACATTTCCCTCCAGATTAGTAACATTCTGCTCTGCATCTTGTTCACCAACTTGGTTTGTTTGACTTGAAATCTGAATTTGCTCCCCCTCAGAATTTGAATCTGAATCACCATGATAAAAAACTGGCATGTTTTCAGTTTCTAGATTATCATTCTGAGCCGACTGATTATCCTGAGCAACTTCATTCTGTTGGACATCATCATGTTCACCAGCATTACTTGGACCTGCTTCATCATCATTCGAAGTTTCCCGTGGTCTTCTCGAATACTCTGCTGGAAACCTTAACTGCGACTCATATTCACACAAAATATCCAACTCATCAAAGAAATCTTCATCATCCTCTGATTCTTCTCTCATGTCAAACGAATCCCAAAGTTTATCATAATGATAACGCCATGAATCACCAGGATTCTGCGGCGGCATAGTATAACCTTGACATTCAACATTTGCAGCTTCAATAATGCGCTTCTCACTTGGAACAAAGACACGTCTCAAAGGATTTGAATAACCAACAAATATACCCTCAATGCACTTCGGACCAAACTTTCCAAAAGGTTCTATAACCGTACAAGGTGACCCGAACGGTTCTAGATACTTCAAATTCGGTTTGCGATTATTGATTAGCTCAAAGCATGTTTTGTTGAACTTCTTGAAAGTAAGAACCCAGTTGAGCGTATAGCATGCGGCAGAAACAGCTTCAGCCCAAAAATTTATCGGTAACTTTGAATCTGCGAGCATAGTTCTAGCCGTCTCGATTAGTGTCCGATTTTTGCGTTCTGCAACTCCATTCTGCTGCGGAGTGTACGGAGCACTAACTCATGCAAAATACCTCTTTCATCACAAAATTCTTCCATCTTGCTGTTCTTGAATTCAGTACCATTATCACTTCGAATTTTCTTGATACGCCTCTGGTACAAATTCTCAATCTTTCTGAACAGACCCATCAAACTGTCAAATGTTTCATCTTTCGTCTTCAAGAAAGATACCCATGAAAATCTGGAATAATCATCAGTAACGACCAAACAATAGTAGTCTCCTGTAACACTTTTGACATTCACCGGACCAAATAAATCCATGTGAAGTCTTTCCAGAGGTCTCGAAACTGAATTGACTTGCTTTGTAGGGTGTGACTTCTTCTTCTGCTTGCCTTTGACACAGCTAATGCACTCCCCTTCCAGATGAAAACCTTTGATATTAACTCCCAATACCAAATCATTGTGCACCAAGTGATTCATCTTCCTAAGATGTATATGCCCCATCTTTCGGTGCCACAATCTTGATTCTTTCTCAGTTGCTCTAGACACGAAACAATGTGCTTGACCAGTAGTAGTAGTTGCTACAGACATATCTAACACATATAAATCATTCACTCTAGGTGCCCTCATAATAATCCATTCTTCAGGGATAACAAAACCAGGTTTCAGAATCAAACATTCTTTATCAGTGAAGTGAGTAGTATACTGATTGTCACAAATCTGCGAGATACTAAGCAGATTGTTCTCCAGCTCAGTGATGTAGTTAACTCTCTCAAACGTCACAATCCCATTGGATAACGTTCCTTCACCAACAATTCTACCACCTTCATGACCAGCAAATCCCACATAACCACCATTAATGTTCCTTACATCATACAGCAATGCAGTTTTTCCTGTCATATGTCGAGATACACCACTATCCATAATCCACCTGGATACCAATTGTGGAAGATCCTACACAAAACAAACTACGAATTAAACAACCTCAAGAAAGATGCCGATTCATGCTTCGCGAACAAGGAAGCTCCGGCAATTCAAATTGCTTATTCGAACATGGTGTCCACCCAGGCCTCATCAGCCTTAGGTGTAACCTTGACTCTAGCAACTTGTATTTTGAAATTTTCAGCCTTCAAAGTTGGAAAATTTGCATCATAATCAACCGAAATTGATTCATCAGCCTTTTTCACTTCAGAAGTTGAAATTTTCATTTCAGTTTTTGGTTTCCAAACTTGTTGAGATAATGCAACCCGTTTATAAAACTTGTCATTTTGAGTTACCAACTTCTTTACGGATTCATTTTTCAATTTGATGTTGTCATTTTTCACATTCTTTTTCTCAACAACGATTGGTACTTTACCCTTCACATCAACTTTCTTCTGTTGATACTTCACATTTTCAGTCTTAGGCTTCACATTGGTACACATTCGTGCAATATGACCAACTTGATTACATCTAAAACATGTACGAGTATCAACAACTCGACTTGTGCCTTCAGACTGATAATGTGAAGCTCTTTTCTCAAAGAACTCTTCATTTGATTTTGAAAAAATTTCATTTTCCTCATCAGAAAGTGAACTTGAACCATTTACAAACAACTTCTTTTCTGTAAACCTCTTGTTTTGAAAATTCCTTTTCTGATAACTCTTATCACCTCGATAACCACCCGACCAATTGTTTCGATTGTTATTATAAAAACGTGATGGAACAATAGGCTTTTTGTAATAAGCTTTATCTTTCTCAAAATTCATTTGCCTTTTTGTTTGTTTCAAACTGTTCACTTCTGACAATTCAACTTCAACCAATTTGAAAACATTTGTCAGCTTGTTCATGTTAACATTCTCAATGGGAAATTCAGAATCTGAAAACAACTTATCAGATCCAGCCATCTTGTACATCACAAGACCCGGTTCATCACTTAAGTTGTTTTTGGACTTTGGTTTCTGAATGTATTTGTCAAAGAAACACCCATCCTCCTCAGAAGTGTCACAATCCGGTTTAAGCACTTTGTCTACTACACTTTTCACCACATCACTTTGGACACCCTCGTCATTGGAAGATGTGAACGTGACATCAATGTTTTCAGGAAGTTTAACTTCACTTTCTTCCTCAATTTCCAACAAACTAGACTGCTTTTTCGTGTAGTTGTCTAAAATTGGCGGTGGAACTTTGTGAAAACCTACACCCGTTCCATCAGAAAACACATCCTCGCCATCTTTGTTTTTCCCTATAGGTTTAGGAACAATATGCTGCAAAACAAAGCTTGCCGATTTATAGCTGTTAAGCTTCAACTGGATTCGTTCATTCTCAATTTCAGCTTCTTGAACTTTAAGTTTCAGTTTAGCAATTTGATCCAGTTGTTCATTAATCGATTCTTCTTTTAATCTCAAAACAGCTCTTAGATGTTCATTTTCTTTAAATGTTTTACCATTACGATCATCACTATCTTTGACAATGCTTTTCAATTTCTCAAACTTTTCAGAAATCTGACGGTTTTCAAGAATTAACTTTTCATTTTCAGATTTGATTTTCTCACGATCATTTTTATCATTTTCAATTTGAGCTGTTAATTCTTTAATCCGTTCAGTTGAAGCTCTTACACTTTTGTCACGATCGAGAATCTGATTTTCAACATTTCTAACCTTTGTTGTCAGATTCTTGATTTTCTCATTGTTAAGATACGTGACAGTACTACAAAAATTGCATTGTTTGGTGCAATTTTTGCAGTCAGCATTTCCATCAATCTTGTTACCTGACTCATTTTTGTTACCTGACGCATTTATTGACACACTTTGATTGACCGACTTCTTTGACTCAGTAACAGAATTAGAATCTACCTCAAGTGCTTTTGCAGCTAGCACTTTGTCAGCCATCACTCCCAGGTTCTTAGCTGTCAACTCTTGCGTAGTATCAATTATGCCTGTATCAACCTGCTTTTCTTTCTTCTCTTTCTCCTTCTCTTGATACCAATTGTAGGGACCGTGTAATATTTCTGAACTAAGAAAAGAAGGTGTAGAAGTAAGAAATTTTGATTGATTTCGGCTGAATTTTGCAGAACTCCTCCTCCTGAGCTCTGATACCAATTGTAGGGACCGTGTTCGCGACCTAAACGAGTCGGTTCAGAGGAATTCCATCAAATACAGGTGCGGAAAACAAGTATTTGACCTATAAACAGCTGAATCTTCACTTTAACACTGATTTGTATTGATATGAAAGCAATTACAATCAGTTCTCACACCGGCAGCACCTCGGTATGGAAATATCACAAAGACAACTTATGATTTCGCTTGACCTTGATCTCCTATATATAGACTTTGAGATTTCGCTTCAGCATCACTCAAGCGAAATCTGATATGATGATTTCGCTTGAGGCTTCAAGCGAAAACTCAAATACATTACACACTTTCAAGCGAAAACCGTAGTCGCGCATCTGTTGCTGTATCCACAAGATCTGAGAGCAGCAACTGCTAGCAGAAACATACTCCGCTTCACAAGTAGATAACGCCACAGACGTTTGTTTCTTACACTGCCAGGTAACCAATCTAGAACCAAAGAACTGGCATCCTGCAGTTGTTGATTTTGAATTAACTTTGCAGCATCCGAAATCCGAATCGGAATACCCTTCGAGCGTAAAATCGCCTTTTCTAGGATACCACAACCCCAATGAAGGAGTTCCTTTCAGGTAGCGCAATATCCTCTTCACAATGATCATGTGCGATGCTCTCGGGTTAGACTGAAATCTTGCTGCGAGGCACGTTGGGTACATAATATCAGGACGTGAAGCAGTTAGGTACATTAAAGAACCTATCATGGATCGATAAAAAGTTTCATCAGCCCTGTCTCCGGTGAGATCTGGGTGAATCCCATAATTTGTTGCAAGTGGGGTAGCAGCCGGAGTAGAACTTGACATCCCAAATTTCTCTAGAATATCATGAACGTACTTTGACTGATGAATGAAAATTCCTTCAGGAAGTTGTTCAACTTGTAATCCCAGAAAAAATTTCATCTCCCCCATTGATGACATTTCGAACTTCTGCTTCATCACCTGTTCAAAATCTTTGCATAGATTTTCATTTGTTGACCCAAAGATTATATCGTCCACATAAATCTGAACTATCAGAAGATGACCATCAACGACTTTAGTGAAGAGAGTGGCATCCACTTTTCCACGAATGAACTTGTTGGCTAGTAGGTGTTGAGACAAAGTCTCATACCAGGCTCTCGGGGCCTGATGTAAACCATACAGCGCTTTGTCCAATAAGTAGACCTTGTTTTTGTGGATTGGATCGGTAAAGCCCGGCGGCTGACCGACATAAACCTCCTCTTTAACCTTCCCATAAAGAAACGCCGATTTAACATCCAACTGATAAACTTTGAAGTTCTTCCAAGACGCAAATGCTAGGAAAATTCTGATAGCTTCTAGTCGTGCTACAGGAGCATAGACTTCGGTAAAATCAATTCCCTCCTGTTGACTAAATCCCTGAACAACGAGTCGAGCTTTGTTCCTTACGACAACTCCTCTATCGTCTCTCTTACACTTAAACACCCACTTAGTGTTAATTTTCCTATAACCATCCGGTAAATCAACTAACTTCCACACTCCCAATTTCTCGAATTGACTAAGTTCCTCCTGCATAGCATTGACCCAAGAGTCTTCAGTAAGCGCCTCTTTGTAAGTTCTTGGCTCAACCTGCGAGATAAAACAACTTAATGAAAATTCAGTTTGCAAAGGAGCAACTTTTGTATAAAAACATGTAAGCCCTTTATCAATCTGATTTCGAGTGCGAACACCAGCTTGCAATTCTCCTATGATCAACTCCTCTGGATGATATGAGAAATTTCGCGGCATCACTTCACTTTGAACATCTACATTTCCCTCCAGATTAGTAACATTCTGCTCTGCATCTTGTTCACCAACTTGGTTTGTTTGACTTGAAATCTGAATTTGCTCCCCCTCAGAATTTGAATCTGAATCACCATGATAAAAAACTGGCATGTTTTCAGTTTCTAGATTATCATTCTGAGCCGACTGATTATCCTGAGCAACTTCATTCTGTTGGACATCATCATGTTCACCAGCATTACTTGGACCTGCTTCATCATCATTCGAAGTTTCCCGTGGTCTTCTCGAATACTCTGCTGGAAACCTTAACTGCGACTCATATTCACGCAAAATATCCAACTCATCAAAGAAATCTTCATCATCCTCTGATTCTTCTCTCATGTCAAACGAATCCCAAAGTTTATCATAATGATAACGCCATGAATCACCAGGATTCTGTGGCGGCATAGTATATCCTTGACATTCAACATTTGCAGCTTCAATAATGCGCTTCTCACTTGGAACGAAGACACGTCTCAAAGGATTTGAATAACCAACAAATATACCCTCAATGCACTTCGGACCAAACTTTCCAAAAGGTTCTATAACCGTACAAGGTGACCCGAACGGTTCTAGATACTTCAAATTCGGTTTGCGATTATTGATTAGCTCAAAGCATGTTTTGTTGAACTTCTTGACAGTAAGAACCCTGTTGAGCGTATAGCATGCGGCAGAAACAGCTTCAGCCCAAAAATTTATCGGTAACTTTGAATCTGCGAGCATAGTTCTAGCCGTCTCGATTAGTGTCCGATTTTTGCGTTCTGCAACTCCATTCTGCTGCGGAGTGTACGGAGCACTAACTCATGCAAAATACCTCTTTCATCACAAAATTCTTCCATCTTGCTGTTCTTGAATTCAGTACCATTATCACTTCGAATTTTCTTGATACGCCTCTGGTACAAATTCTCAATCTTTCTGAACAGACCCATCAAACTGTCAAATGTTTCATCTTTCGTCTTCAAGAAAGATACCCATGAAAATCTGGAATAATCATCAGTAACGACCAAACAATAGTAGTCTCCTGTAACACTTTTGACATTCACCGGACCAAATAAATCCATGTGAAGTCTTTCCAGAGGTCTCGAAACTGAATTGACTTGCTTTGTAGGGTGTGACTTCTTCTTCTGCTTGCCTTTGACACAGCTAATGCACTCCCCTTCCAGATGAAAACCTTTGATATTAACTCCCAATACCAAATCATTGTGCACCAAGTGATTCATCTTCCTAAGATGTATATGCCCCATCTTTCGGTGCCACAATCTTGATTCTTTCTCAGTTGCTCTAGACACGAAACAATGTGCTTGACCAGTAGTAGTAGTTGCTACAGACATATCTAACACATATAAATCATTCACTCTAGGTGCCCTCATAATAATCCATTCTTCAGGGATAACAAAACCAGGTTTCAGAATCAAACATTCTTTATCAGTGAAGTGAGTAGTATACTGATTGTCACAAATCTGCGAGATACTAAGCAGATTGTTCTCCAGCTCAGTGATGTAGTTAACTCTCTCAAACGTCACAATCCCATTGGATAACGTTCCTTCACCAACAATTCTACCACCTTCATGACCAGCAAATCCCACAAAACCACCATTAATGTTCCTTACATCATACAGCAATGCAGTTTTTCCTGTCATATGTCGAGATGCACCACTATCCATAATCCATCTGGATACCAATTGTGGAAGATCCTACACAAAACAAACTACGAATTAAACAACCTCAAGAAAGATGCCGATTCATGCTTCGCGAACAAGGAAGCTCCGGCAATTCAAATTGCTTATTCGAACATGGTGTCCACCCAGGCCTCATCAGCCTTAGGTGTAACCTTGACTCTAGCAACTTGTATTTTGAAATTTTCAGCCTTCAAAGTTGGAAAATTTGCATCATAATCAACCGAAATTGATTCATCAGCCTTTTTCACTTCAGAAGTTGAAATTTTCATTTCAGTTTTTGGTTTCCAAACTTGTTGAGATAATGCAACCCGTTTATAAAACTTGTCATTTTGAGTTACCAACTTCTTTACGGATTCATTTTTCAATTTGATGTTGTCATTTTTCACATTCTTTTTCTCAACAACGATTGGTACTTTACCCTTCACATCAACTTTCTTCTGTTGATACTTCACATTTTCAGTCTTAGGCTTCACATTGGTACACATTCGTGCAATATGACCAACTTGATTACATCTAAAACATGTACGAGTATCAACAACTCGACTTGTGCCTTCAGACTGATAATGTGAAGCTCTTTTCTCAAAGAACTCTTCATTTGATTTTGAAAAAATTTCATTTTCCTCATCAGAAAGTGAACTTGAACCATTTACAAACAACTTCTTTTCTGTAAACCTCTTGTTTTGAAAATTCCTTTTCTGATAACTCTTATCACCTCGATAACCACCCGACCAATTGTTTCGATTGTTATTATAAAAACGTGATGGAACAATAGGCTTTTTGTAATAAGCTTTATCTTTCTCAAAATTCATTTGCCTTTTTGTTTGTTTCAAACTGTTCACTTCTGACAATTCAACTTCAACCAATTTGAAAACATTTGTCAGCTTGTTCATGTTAACATTCTCAATGGGAAATTCAAAATCTGAAAACAACTTATCAGATCCAGCCATCTTGTACATCACAAGACCCGGTTCATCACTTAAGTTGTTTTTGGACTTTGGTTTTTGAATGTATTTGTCAAAGAAACACCCATCCTCCTCAGAAGTGTCACAATCCGGTTTAAGCACTTTGTCTACTACACTTTTCACCACATCACTTTGGACACCCTCGTCATTGGAAGATGTGAACGTGACATCAATGTTTTCAGGAAGTTTAACTTCACTTTCTTCCTCAATTTCCAACAAACTAGACTGCTTTTTCGTGTAGTTGTCTAAAATTGGCGGTGGAACTTTGTGAAAACCTACACCCGTTCCATCAGAAAACACATCCTCGCCATCTTTGTTTTTCCCTATAGGTTTAGGAACAATATGCTGCAAAACAAAGCTTGCCGATTTATAGCTGTTAA